>JAPWDM010000003.1:28862994-29462994 GCA_035578155.1 Brachynemurus nebulosus
TAAATAATTTGAAATTTCTAATTAAAATAAGTATAATTTATGACTTTTTGGAAGGATTGAAATTCATTTTACATGTACTTAGTGTATGATGGTTCAAGATGGGCAGACGTTCAAAGTACAATTCATCAAGTTAATGCAACTATAAAAAGTATTAATAAATTATTTATTTGCGCTTATTTTAAATATGAATATTTTTTATGAAAGTTATACCGTGTGTATATTTATTTAAATTCAAAATTTGTGCTAAAAGAAATTAAAGAAACTTATCTTAAATATTTAACAGTTGAAAGATCTACTTTATAAAATCCGTATTAGAAAATATGAATTTTTTTTGTCATTTTTCATAAATTGAGTTTTGCGTTTCATCCCATTCTCAAGAGGAATAGAAGGGCGACAAATAAAAGAGCAAGTGATTGATTGTTAGATATTTTTACTCTTAAGAGTTATGTATTTTTTTTATGCAATAGTACATGATTATTACTGAATGTCGGCAAAACCTATTGGTCGTAATGAAACCAAATTTTAACACATGATACTTCAGCATAGGATATTTCTAAATTTTATCATAAATGTCACACCTTCATTCTGTACCTTCAATTATTTTTTTATGTTTACTGGAATAGACCAATCAAATTAACTCATTTAGAGGGAAATAAAACAAAAATTGTTATCTTGACTTTTATAAGTGGAAATGGTAAAAAGGCTTATAATAAACGTAAAAAACTAAATGCGAGAGCAGGGGCGATGGAGGGTTGATTTGGGGGGGGGCCCAAAAGGGTGAAAAATTATATTATTGCAATTTCCGGTGAAAGTCGAAACAAAGGACAAATTTGCCTTAACAAAAGTTGTAGATCATGAAAAAATCTACAACTTTTGTAAGGGTAACTTTTTAACATAACCTTAAAATTTCGGAGCAAAACTGCGAATTTTGTTTGACTCGAAACATTATTTTTGTAGAGTATTGCTATAAATATCTAAGTCTAAAAAATAAAGTTTCGAGTCCAACAATAAAACACAGTTTCTTTCGTATTTTTTTCTATACAATTGAGTGGTGTAATAAGTTTTTGAAATTTTTCAAAAATTTGACCAGATTGTCAAGAATTACTGAAAAATTACTGAATTAATGAAAAAATAGGATAGGACAATAAGTAAGTAATTTTATAGTAGCCGTCGGTGTATTATTACTATTGATGGTATCTATAGAAATATTTATTAATATTATATATAAATAGAAATGGACAAAATACCCAATAATTACCCAAATGGGAATATTGCCGGGAAAATTTCCAATGGGAATTTTCCTGTCGTCCATCTCTACGTACATCTACAAGCCATATGCGTGATCAGTATACAGATTAGATATATTGAATATATTAAATGTACCACTAGAGATGGGCAACGGGAAAATTTCCATCGAGAATTTTCCGGGGAATATTCCCATTTGGGTAATTATTGGGTATTTTGCCCATCTCTAATTGTAAATTACATTTAATTAGTAACAAATGAAGAACTGATATTGGCTTGGTGAAAATTGACTCAAGTTGGCCCTCTAAACGAATTTTTGGCGAGTTGAGTTCTAGCTAAATCGTTTTTTAACCACCAAAAGCTCCTCCATAGCAAATTTCATTAAAATCGTTAGAGCCGTTTCCGAGAAAAAAAGGACATATGTACATATATATACAAAGATTGCTCGTTTAATAGTATAAGATAGGAAAAACCACTGCAAAATTTCATGCTTTTAGACCCATAGGTTTAGGCTGTAGTCTGTACGTTGTTTGCCAGTCAGTCAGTCAGTCAGTGTTAGTTTTATTAAAGGGTATACAATTGTCATGGTCGCAAGAATTTATTTTTTTATTGCACATTATATTAAGAATATTCTTACCAAATTTAGTCCGCGGCTACTTTTTCCCAGCTGCCGCTGAGTCATGCAGCTGCTGCTCGGTATAATATAATATAAACGCTACGTCGACTTTTGCCACTTTATTGTATTGTTCAAAATGTATGGCTTTGAATCCTTAAAGCAATTATGCAGACTCTCGAACGTTCAACATCGAATATGAAAGAAACAAACTTGTAACTTTAAACGCGATTACCTCAGAATCGTATTTTTTTGAAAGTATCTTAGCTGTCGAAAAAAATCGAGAATCGAGCCGTCATTTCGCTCACTACAATTGTATACAACCCCGTAAGTCGATTTTATCAATGATAATTTAACTCATGTGTATCAAGTCCTATAAGAATATTATAGTTTTTTCACTTTTACCATGAAAAAAAAGTTAGGACAAATTTTTACAGCGAAAAAAATGGTGCAAAATATTTTATTGGTCATTTTACTGTAGGTAAACACGATAAAAACGAAACAAAAATCCCTATTGGTAAATTTAAATGATTTCAGAACCATGGTAACAATGTATTAAATAATAATATGAATTATACAAATTTATTTTATTCGTTAAATTATCTTACCGTATTACATTTGAGTTTTATATTTTTTCTGAATAAATTTGTGTTTTCTACAACTTAAATTTATTGCCTAAAAGCAATTTAACTCGAAAAACTGTCAACCCAAAAACACTTCAGCTTCGCTGTCGCGTTTTTGTTAGTTGACAGTTCTTCTCGTTAAATTGCTAGGCAAAAAATTTTCATTATATATAAACATAAATTTAGTCGAAAAAATACAAACCTCTCGTGTAATTAACAATGAATATTTCAATAATAATTTTGAATAGAATAATATTGATATCAATATCGTGATATAAAGTGAATGATTAATGAGTTTCATCATGATAATTTCGCAAGGTACTAGTCGTACGGTAACGTGTGTACACTCCTTCCTACCTTTCTGTAATAACTATTAAAATTGCACACGTAATATTAGTTTACGAATTTTAATAAACGTTTAAATACTCATAAATTATTCTAATGTTTGTAAAATATGTATATAGGTATTTTTATTTTTTAAAAATAAGGATAAATTATTCTATGATAGTACCAAAAATATAGATTAGAAAATTTTATTGTTATCATTAGAAAACCACAAAAAGAATAATTTGAATTTATGTGCGTTTAAATTTAATTTTTTAATTTATTATAAAATAATTGATATAAAAATAATTACATTTTTTATTCTAAACTTTAGTTTTATAGTCACAACTATTAGATCCTGTTTAATTCCTAGGCGAAAGTTCTGGGAAACTACTTAATGTAGGAAACCAGTCGCCGTAGAATTTTTTTTTTTAAATGTATAATAAATATATAAATTCCACCTTAGCGGAACCAGGGTCACATTTTCAAAAAATGATAAATATAATAAAACGATCAAATTATATGTCACGATCACGTGCGATTATAGGAATATGGGATATTTTTCACTATCACAATGGGTCATGCTTGAATTTCTACCTGCTTACATTTGATTGCTTGATGCTATAATATAGCTGTATTATGATCCATTTTAGGATACAATTCTTTGTAATAATAACTGAAAAAAATTATTACTACATATATTATTATTGTTTTTTGTGTGATTAATTCGTTCAGATTAAGTGCAATTGTAATTTTAAATCCAGGGGTAAAAGTCGATAGTGTTTCTAAGAATTGATAAAAGATATTATATTTAGATTTGTCTTTATGTAACTAATATCTAATGTAATGAAAAATATAAATTCATATACAAATATATCTACCTAATTTCTATTTGCTTAATAAAGCGACACAGTGATAAAATCTAAAGGACCCTCCACATTCTCACGCGGTTGGCCGAGTACGAGAATGTGGAGGGTCATTTCGTGGTGCCTCGCGGTTGGTGTTAAGGGCCCCATACACGATGAGATCTGTATCGATACCCGGTATCGATACAGATAGCGATACATGTATCTGAGATTTGTATCAAGTTTATTTAGCACACACATGTTGCAACTGAATTGTGACAGCTCAGTACAGATAAAAAATTTTATTAATAAAGAAATGTATGATCTACGACCTGTGCTATTAGCAACTACAATTGCAGTTTTAGAGTGCTTAAATGATAAAAAAAAGAATATGGACGAAGCAATGGTTAAAAGATAGATATAAGTATACTATTTTTAATTTGATTCAAGAGTTAAAGTGCGCCAGCCAAACGACTTCAGAAATTATTTGCGAATGGACGAAACACTTTTCCAAAAGTTATTAGGAATGGTAGCGTGTAGCATTAACGTAGTTGTCTATTACAAACATCTTTACATTTTGAATCCCATAAACATGAGTATAACTTATATAAATTAATAAAATCTTCCCAAAAATCTCTACCTGCAGACATGATTATTCAAATAAATAGCAATTTATTTATTTTATTAACTGTTAAAATAAAAATGCAACCATAGTTACGACGATACTTGAGACAAGCACGATACCAGCTGATACTTGCTGATACTGATACAGTGATACCGAGACAGCCACATACACGACGAGATCTGTATCATGATACTGATACATGTAACATGTAGCGATACAGATCTCATCGTGTATGGCGCCCTTTATAATGCTATTCATATGCCTCAGCCAACCTCAGTGAGGAACTCGGCGAGGAACCTCGTCCAACCTCGGCGAGAATGTGGAGGGTCCTTAAAACAATATGATTGATTTTAATTTAAAAGTTTTAAGTGGCTTTTGTAATTTTATTCTAAAACAAAACATTTTGACGTCTAAAGATAAATGACTGTATTGTTTATTTTTTTTTAATTAGATAACGACAAAAATTTCAAGTTAACTAGTTGAGTAATTATTATACATGTGGCTTTTTTCACACTATTTTCTTTTTGTATCTAGAGGGTGCGTATGTGGTTTTACTGTGTGTGATACTAAATTAATATTCTTATTTTAAAGTGGCTACTCATTCAGGACCGGATCATTGCATATGTAGATAAATGAGATAAATGTCTAGGGCCCAGTTTTTTGAAGGGGCCGATTAAACTGTCTTGAATAGGTTTGTGTACATGACTTAATTTTACATTATTTAGTTTTGTTTCATTTATTGTTTTATAAGGTATATTTTTTGTGTGCTCAATTTATTTTTTACTTTTCTCAATTATTTTTCTTTATTGATGACTAGGAATTTTTTTTTTTTAATATTATAAATATTTAGGTAAATGTGTAAATGAAGAAAAGAGGAAGTTTGGCGCACTGGGCGCTAGTCTGATGATGCATACTGATGTAAATAATAAGACAGAAGAGCAAACAGACAGGCCAGGCCGTTCTACAAATGAAACTATAATGTATTTATTACCTATTTCACCGCTATCGATTGTGCCATACTGTACCATTGTAATGTTTGAGTATATTTATTTTATTTTGTGCCCATTTTCTGATTTTTATTTTTACGTATGTATATGGTATAGACACTATGAATGGGATTACCTCCGATTACCTCTGTGTAAATATATTTGTTTATTGTTTGTTTATTAGGAATGATTTTTGATGTTTATCTTTGTAGAACATCATTAAATTCATCATTTTTCCGGAAATTAAGAATTTATTAAAAACTACTGATGTGCCCTAGTTTCGGTCAAATGTTATAATCAGACTTGGGAAAACAGTGGTCCCTAACAGAATCGCCATATAAAATATTTTGGATTGGGGGGGTTATAAATTTTATTATAAGGCTGAGGATTTTCCTCTGGATTTAAAGACTAGCCTAAGGGAACTTTTGAGAACAAATCAGTAAAAATTAAAAATTATCTATTTTTATTAATAATTTAATATAGAATTCTAACTTTAAAAAAAAATTTTAAAAAATTAATATTGAATAAATAAGTGGTCAACTGTAATAGAAGTTTTAAGTCGAATTTAAAATATTTATAATGTAAACATATCTCTATTTCCTTTGTGATTAATCATATATATCTCACCTTCTTTATAAAAACAATACCTGCTTAATATAAATAAAAATGTATATGTCTCAGGTACTCCAGTAGGTCGCTGGCATGTATGAACATGGTTTAGTTTTTGCATTAGAAAAATATAAAGATATATATATATATATATATATATATATATATATATATATATATACGTATAGATAACAGTCAAAATGATTCATAATATTGGGAATTAAAAAACACGAACAAACACAAACAACATAGAAGATGTAGTATTAACAATAAAATGTCGTAAAACTGATTTTTAAAAAGATTTTAATATTTTTACGTTTTAAGACCGCCCTCCAGCTTCATTCGTAGCCCCCCCAGTACAAAATATTTTATATGACGATTCTGTTACGGACCATTTTTTCCCATGTCTGGTTATAATTCATCTCTTTTTAGAAACCTTTAAAAACACGGTCTTGACAGTCTTTCTTGTAGTACTCATTCAGATCGTATGCTGTCAAGTCCATACTCATATAAGTTACGTTTATTTTTAAGCATATTTCGGACTTTTCAATAAAAGGCTGATATAATTATACTATCTTGAACTTGAAATTATTTGTAGGTCGATAGAAATACACAACTCTGCCAAATATTTCACTTTTCTCAAGTTTGATTTATAAAAAAAAATATATATGCCGCTTCATAACGACTGTCGTCGTCTTTCGGCTCCCACTTTTCAAATTTCTCGATGTTGCCACTGATCCGCGACCTGTCTCCGACATCTTATTGCATCTACGACCCCTTCACTTCAACTTTTTCGAGGTCGGCCTGTCTTGTGCCTTTCTATAGGTGTCCATTTATATATTAAATTGGGTAAACGATGTTCCTCCATTCTTTGCACATGCCCATACCAAATGAACTGTTTTGTATCAACATTTTCTATAATAATTTTATCATTAGCTACTCCCATTAATTCCCTTATTCTTTGGTTTCGAACCATCTCGCGTCTGAATACTTTTGCCGCTCGTCTCAGAAAGTCCAATTCGGTCACCACAAGCTTATGTTTGGTACTTTCTGTTAGTTCCCAGACCTCCGAAACATATGTTCATATGTTTTGTATAATAGACTTGTATATTTACAGTTTTCGATTTCTAGTGATAGTATTACTCCACAGGATGGAATTTAAGGCATTTATCGCTTTTTTTGTTTGAGTAATTCGGGATTATAATTCGAGACCTTGTGTGCCATTTTGGTCTATATATATCCCAAGATATTTGACACTCGAAGTTCTCCTTATGACATCACCGCTATCTCGCCTTAGATCCTGTAGCTCGCTATTTATACATAAATAAGATGTTTTTTCAATATTTACTTCCAATCCCCCTTCGAAGTATGCCTGTTATAATTTCCTAGTCATATATTCTAAGTCGTCTTTATCCTGTGCAATTACCACCTGGTCATCTGCAAAATGGAGTGTATATAGATGTTGGTTTGTTTGATTTATAATTATTTTAATTTCTTACAGCTTACAGGATAGTGATTTTTTTTTAGAATTAAACGTAGTTTTCGTTCGTAAATAATAAAACAAGTACAATATTTTGCTTTGTAAAGCGTTTGAGGCTATTAAGTTCGATAGTTGGTGGGACGAATGTATCTGCTACACGGTGAATCGAATGTTTGATCCAATACGAATGATGATGTGTTGGTACTAAGTGGACGAGGCTATTATCTGTCTGATGTTATCTCTAATGTTATACACTGATGTTGTCTCTCTTCACATAAACGAGTCGTGCAGCTGTTGAGTCGAACCAACCAACGCAACCAACACTGACCTTCAAACGTTCGAAGCATCCCTTTGACTCGGTGCAAGAATACCGACATCGAGCGGGACATGGCCAAATGCGAATGTTTGACGTTCGACATTGGACACTCGTAGGTTCGAACAACGGCCACACGATGCGATGAACCATCGAACGTCCAATGTTGGAAGGTGTTCGTAGCATCGTGTAGAACCGTCTTAAAAGATATTACGTTTATTTTTAATTGTGACAATTGTTTCAAGCTTAATTGCTCATTTTTAAATAAACTAAAAATTATATCAACTACATGCTTTATATACACTGATTTCTAAAATAAATATATCCTATGAATAAACAATAGTAGGGGATGACAGTAGTTGTAGGAGGTGGGAACAGTAGATTACTACAGGATTATTGGAAAACAAGTTTAAAAACAGGTTTCAAACACGTGACAAAGTCTATACAAGGATGAGGATACACGTAAAAAAAAGTAGCGAGGGCCAAACATTTTAAAAAATAACAAACTAAATTACTAAGTACAGTCGTATAAAAAATACGACAAATAATTTATGATATGGAAAATAAAACTGAATTGTAAATGGGTGATTCTACTTTTTAGGTCCTTCAAAAAATTAAAGTTGTCTCCACAATAAGGAAGGTTAAAACTATATAAAGAATGAAAATATTGTCATTTATTTTATTTAAATAAAGTTAATAACTCCTATTTAGATGACCTACCTACATTTACTTTAATTTTTTATTTAATTTTTTTTTTATAAAAATGGTGTCAAACTTTTACTGCAGTTCTAAAACGCATGTCCCTATTACGTATTGCTTGGAACTATAACGTTTTTAAAAATAATTTTACTGAAACCAGATAATTTTATAAATAAAAAAGAGAGTTAAATTGTTACGCATGGTAATTAGAAAGTTAAATTTTATTTATCTGCAGAATTATTTTTTTTGGCGTGACGAAAAATTGTCGCGAAAATTTGAGTATCCTTCGCCACGACTGCCAAATATTGCTATTAGTTTAAAAAAAATAGGTCAAAGGGTCATGTTTTTTGGTGAAACGAAACGCCAAAGACCATAGAACATAAAGCGAAAGTCAAATCAAGTGATTGACATAGAGAGCTTGTCATTTTTTTTACATCAAGCAAGAAAACCGGCTGCGTGTGTTTATTAAGTGCATCCTTCGTCACGGCTTTTTCTGGTATGTATTTAACGAATTTCAAATCGCTTTTACGTAAATATTATTTGTAATAATGTAAGCTTTACGATAAACTCAGGTTTTCGATCTAAATAATCGCTGTTCACGATTAATAACGGCTTTGTTGGAAAATTGTCTCTTTCGTCACGGATGTATCTTCGTCACGGTAGAATGTGACGATGGGAGACATGAAAGTGGCGAAGGATATTATATATAATAAAATAAGTATATATTTATTATATTAGTGTTTGTTTGTATGTCAACTAAATTTTTTAGTTAAAGTTGATTAATTTGGTCAACTTTCTTTCCTAACCAATTTTTTTATATCATAAATTAAAACACAACAAAAAAACACTCGCAAATCAGACAAAAAAAACCAACTTTTTTTTAATTTTTTAAAATTTATATTAGGAGAACATAATATAAATATTATTTAAATAATAATTTAAATTTTATTATTTAAATTTAATTTAAACATTTTTTTCTGTCTGGATTCAGTAATTCGCAAAAAAAAAAAATTGTTTTAATTTGAAACCGCGCTGCTGGTCTGCAGATACCGAATCTATGATAATTTTCGTACATTCTAGTCGTATGAAATCTGCTAAATGGCTTTATCTATTTTTTTTTATGGTTGAGACCTAAAAAGTAGAACCAACCAAATATCTGCATAATCGTTTGATTTATTTTTATTGATTTTTGTTTTTGGTCTTTATTTGCCTCGTGCAAAACTGTAATATCCCTTTCTGGAGTGGGTCCCATATCGATCAAATGTTGGGCGAAAGCTGAATGGTATTTTTAATTCCTGTAAGATCTGAAATGTTCTGCTCTCGAAATTTCTTCCCATTTGCCCGATGTAGAAACAGTTACAATTTTGACAATTTAATTTGTAGATACCCGACCTTTTAACCCTTTGTTTATTTGAAATAGATTAGTTCTCCAACAGTGAAAGAATTTTCAAAACTCACCCATTGTTTTTTCAGTTTATTCCTTACATAACATGTATATCTAAATAAAATAACTAAAGCTACTGTTACACCTAGCAAAATTATAATTCTACGTTAAAATTATAATTTTATGGTAAAATTATTTTTTACGAGGTGTTCTACCTAAGATCTAGATTTTATAAGCCGATTATGCCGACTATAACCGATTGAAAAAACGACTACTTAATATAATAAAAAAAATGGCGCCAAATGTCACTTTAGAGAAAAAAACTTCTTTTTTTGCATACTATTAATATATTTAATTAAAAAAATAAAAAGGCAGTTATTAAAACACATTCGTGGTCATTGTACAATTTAACATGGTACTAAATTTCAAGTTAGAATTATTTTTTCATCAATAATGTTAGTAATTTTCATCAATAATGTTATGTAGTAAATTTTTTCATCAATAATGTTAGTAATTTTCATCAATAATGTTATGTAGTAAATTTTTTCATCAATAATGTTAGTAATTTTCATCAATAATGTTATGTAGTAAATTTTTTCATCAATAATGTTCATCAAAAATAGATTTTGATATACATTTGTTACATCTGTCACTTTTGTAAATGAAATTTTTTAGTTTTCGCCATTTTTATTTTTAGGTGGGGGTTAATTTCAATTGAAAAAGTAGAAAAATTTCTACTACTAAAATTATAATTTAATAATATCTGGATTTTATAAAATCTAGATTTTAAGTATGTTACACCTATGATTATACTAAAATTTAAGTCACGCCCCCGTAAAATTATAATTTTA
This sequence comes from Brachynemurus nebulosus, assembly GCA_035578155.1. Lineage (NCBI taxonomy): Eukaryota > Metazoa > Arthropoda > Insecta > Neuroptera > Myrmeleontidae > Brachynemurus > Brachynemurus nebulosus. The sequence continues at coordinate 28,873,592 of JAPWDM010000003.1, forward strand.
TAAAATCTAGATGTTAGGTGGAACAGTACCTTAACAGATCTTTTTGTATGATTTTTTAGAATTCTGATCAGATTTAGGTTGTCTACAAAAATTTATGGTGTCTGTGTTTCTTTGTTTCAACTGAATTACTTAATTCTCTGTTTTATTATTTAACTATAAAAATTTATATTTAGCACAGTTATAATCAAAATGTTATAAAATTTCAAAATAAATTCGCATTTAAAAATTAATTATTTATAAAAAATATGTTTTTTTAATAATTAAGTGCCAAGTTTATTTCAATACTTTGATTATAATTATTATTTCAAAACTTAGCAAATTATCAGAATAGATTTTTTATTAATCATATTTATTAAGTATAAATAAAGTGGATATTTTTATTTCTGACATTTCACATTTGACATTAAAAATGCAAAATAAATGAAAATAATTTTTAATATAATTGCAAAACCTTTTGATGCATATTTTTTATCATTTTTTGATTCATTATGCAAATAAATGATAGTATTTAATTTATAAAACTCCCTTAATGGTGAAAAGAGATTAGTTTTTGTAAGAAAATCTTTTATGTATTCATTTCGGTTAATATAAATTTGAATAAACTTAAAATTTACTGCATTTTGGACTGATTACGAAGCAATTATAACATACTTATTAGATTATTACTCATTGAATCCAAGTGTAAATATACAAATTATATGTAGTATAGACTAAGGCGAAATTATTAGTTTTTCAGGTTATTATTAGCTATGCGTGAATAAATTATATGAAATATCGAAATTTAATCGTGAGGGGATTTACTCAAACGTTTGTATAAGAAAATAAACAGGCATATTTGTGTTAAATTGCATGCAGACATCCTTAAAACATTGGGGGATTTCAGAGTAGATAGACATCGATTTGGAAAAGTTGTGAGATAGATAAAATAAAATAAATGTGCAAATCATTTGAAGAATACATTACAAGAACATAATATATCAGCAAATATTAAAATAAAAATTAATTAATAATTTTAAATAGAAATATTTCAAAATTACGAAACTGATGGGTCTGATAGTTTTAGTGTTAATAATGGATACCTTTAAAAAGAAAATATTTTGTTTAAACGTAAAAAATTATTAAAATTCAGTTAAACATACGGTATAAATAAATACAATAAGAAAAAAATATTTTTTTTGACCATCAATATGTAAAAATTCCATAAATATTGTACATACAAGGAATTTGTGTATATATAAACTAATTAATTTGAGAAAAAAATGCTAATGCTTTTTTTAAGGGCAAAGTTTATAGCACTTCGGTTTCCATCGCAGTTGATAATTAATACATAATAATAAAGATGATCGATTTGTCTGGTGAAATTACATGAGAATTTTTTAATCAGGATCTTGTAGATACCAGCATGGATATAAGTAATAGAACAGTTAACGATTTTGGATAGGTATGATTTTTACAAAGACAGTGGGAACGCAGGAAAATCAGTTAAAAGATTATAATAGTGTACTCAAAATATCCAAAAGCTTTTTCTTTACTTTACAAATGCATAGTTGAATCTTTTCATACGATGTGTGCGGCGGCAACAGTTTTTTTACGAGCGTTCTCAGAAGTCAGGGACAGTTTTTTGGAACGATGCACGGAGAGAAAAATCCTATAATTTTTGTAGAGAAAATTTCAGAAAAATTACCATGCTCCCCTATAATCCGTGCGCGATCGACGACCAAAATAAAAAATATGTGCTAGCATGGTAAAATTTAATGTGGTGCTAACACAACTTTTATCACACTCTTATGCATATATATTATAGTTTAATTCTTGTTGTCGTACTCTTTCATTTGCGCATCTGACTCACGACCTTATGTTGGTTGCACTGTACCTGTAAAAACATGTATACAAAAATGATTGCCAACAATATATTCTAATACATATACTAAAGATAGGTAAATAACAAAAAGATGAATTAAACGATGACATCATCCTAAGAGAGTGTAAAAGAAACTGACTACGCTGACTACTAGCTGTGCTAGCTGCTTGTAATACAGTCTGATAAATAAAGGTGCTTGGTGCGAACTGTCTGACAAAGTTTCTTCCACAGTCCACACCTATGGTTCGCATGTGACTCGCTGATTGAGGTACATTTCATTACAGCGTTCCCAACACAACCAACCTTCTTTCTGTTTTTTTTCTTTCAATTATTAGCATGTTAGCATGGTAATTTTTTTAATAAAAACAATTAAAAATTATTTTTTTGTCGGTAATGGAACTTTTTACTGTGCTGTTTTACAAATTTTACAGAGATAATATTACGAAAAGAACATTCCATCCTTTAAATTTTTTATGATTAATTATAATCTTTATATTTTTACCTTACAGAATTTAATATGTTCGCCTTTTACACGTCGATTGTAGTGCTGAGCACAGTAATTTTTATAGGAATTTTCTCTCCGTGTGTATAATTATGTCGACATCGTTGCAAAATGACGTTTTTGAACGACGCAACGGGTAAAACAGTAAATAAAACCAGGGCCGTCGAGAGGGTAGGGCAGGTGGGTTTTTTGCCCGGGGGCCCGGGCCTAAAAGGGGGCCCGGAAGCGTGATTAGGGGCCAGGCGATAATGGCAGGAGATTTGCTGGCCCGTAAAAGTAAACGGGGCCCGGAAGAGTCTTTCTTTGAAAGGAGTAAAGGAGGGTAAAGGGTAGAGGAGGTTGAAGAGGTTTTTTTTTTGTTCCAGTTGGAGAAATATGAAACGCCAAGAAGGGTGCCCGGAAGGTAAGTTAAGGGGTCGGGAAAAGGTCGTTGAGATTTTTTTTTCTCACCAAGCTATTTTTGGGGATAGGAATGAAAAAATGTCTTGAAGTATCGAACGAAAATTTTCGTCTCCCCGGGGGCTCGACATCGCTCTCGCCGGCCCTGAATGAAACCAATTATCTTAAGAATGGAATAAATCATAGACTGAATAGAATATGTCTGAATGGTATACTTATTGCTCTCATTATCATAACTTATTTTGGAAATCCCTCTTTCGAGCTGTAAACCCTATTTTTTTAACCTTTTAGGACTTGACAGAATGTAATAACTTATACCAGGGCCGTTTTTTACGTTGTGAAATGTACGATGTAAACATAAAACGTCTAAAATAAAATTTGAGGAGCTATAGATTGCCTTGAGCAATATTTTAATGGGATTTGTCGACTCTAACTATCTTCAACTCTAATTAAGAATCAAGCTTTAGTACCCCAAAGCGACTACTTACTAGCAACTAAGATACTAGATCGATATAGCTTTACAATAGTTGGATAGAAAATAAATATAGGTATGTATTTTAAATAGAGTAAAAGTGAATAGAACAAATAAATTAAGAAAGTTAGAGACTATTAATTAGTTGTATAAATATTTCTGCTCATTTCTGTAATTTTGCGACACCATAAATTTGCTTTATGATATAATCACGAGTGTAGCAAATGTTAATAGCTAAATATATGTACTACTAGTAATGTTTTTATTTATACGGTTGCCATAATTAATAAACATAATTAATGTCTTATTAACATGAAAATTGTTCATATTTCATACTTTGATAAGAGAAATATTGCTGATTGCAAAATAATTTGACAAAATATAAGTCTACACAGATTTCCTTCTACCAGTATTTTCATCTATTACCAATTAAGATTTAATATTGTCAGTGCTTCTTTGAAAATTATTAATTTAAATTAGAAACAGTCGAAATAATGGTCACAAAAATCTTTCATAAATCTGATATTCTGCAAAATAAGGATTTTATTATTAATTTTTAATTTTTTTAAAAACAAACAACGAGTAATAATTATGTATGTAACAAGTACGGAAAATAATGTCCTATCAGATGAGTAGAAAAATTTCAAAACAATTTCCGGACGTGTTGCGTATAATATTTTTTTTTGTAATCACTAGTTGTTAAATGGGTGGTTCTACTTTTAAGTCGTCCTAACCATAAAAAAATAGAGAAAGCTATTTAGTACATTTCATGTGACTAAAATGTAGGAAAATTATCATAGATTCGGAATAGACCAGCAGATTATTATATTTTTTATTAAAACCAATATTTCTTTTGAGGATTACTGAATTCAGACGGAATTCTTCGTGACGAAGCATACGTGTGACGAAGTAGACAATTTTCCAACAAGATTGAATAACGATCATTTAGATCGAAAATTTTCGTTTATCGTAAAGATTACATAATTGCAAATCATATTTATGCAAAAACGATTTGAAATTCATTAAAAAAATGTAATAGTTTCAAGCAATACCTAGTGGGGGGGCATGCCACAATAAAAGTTTTTACACAAGCCATTTTTTATAAAACAGTTAAATTAAATTTAAAGTAAAATGTAGGAAGGTCATCTAAATAGGACTTATTAACTTTATTTAAATAAAATAAATCAGTTTCTTCATTCTGTATACAGTTTTAACCTTCGTTATTGTGGGGACAACCTTAATTTTTGAAGGACTTTAAAAGTAGAACCACTCAAATAACTATTATCCTATATTTTATTTATTTATGCATTAGTTTCTACAAAAATGAATAAACATTTCCCGGATATGTCTAGAAAACACAGTTACTTTCGAAATTATTTAACCTAATAGAATCAGAAAAATAATGTTACTTTAACAACGATTATTGATCAAATTTCAATCCGAGAAAGTCTATGAGGACAACGTTTTTGAATATTGATCATGTAAACTTTTTCAAATACTCATTGAGAAGGACACTTGTATGTAGATTTCAATGTTGCACGCTTTGAGTCCAATTTTGAAATAATTTTGAAATTACGATAATTAAAAATATTTATAAAGGATCTTATAAAAGAGTCAGTAAGCTAAAATATTTTTAAGATTAAATTAAGCCAGTATCATCGCCTGCAAACTTTTAGGTGATAAAGCTTATTGGCACCTGAACCTAATCTTTAAGGATTTTTAAAACTTTCTGTCCAGCCGATATGATCACATGCCAGACCGTCTTGTTTGGCATTAAAAGGTCGAAAATAAATATGACCTGACTTTTGTTCATATTAGTGTATTTAATTAAATGACTTGTTTTTATGAGATCAAAATGGCAAAATTCCGTTTTCTTTATTTTAAAATTTAACAAAAAATCAGAAAAAATAATTGAAGACAGTTACTAGGCGTAAAAATAATAAGAAGAAAATTATGATAAAAGTATAAATATGTAGTAAGTATTGAAACAAAAATTTTACAATTTTGGCAATCTTACATTTTTTTTTTTACTAATGAGGAACCGTTGTAGTTGTCTTTCAATGTTAATTTTTAAACAGAATGGAAACTTTCCTTACACTCATTGAATTTACGGTGTGATTTTGTCACAATTAGAAAATAAATATCTCTCTAAAATAGTCTAAAACATTCGGCAACATACATACCTACAAACTTCTTTTTGTTTTATAAAAGAAGCTATTTTCTAAAATAAAATATATTTTGTTTAACGTACGAATCATCTCCCGGACAGAGTTGAACTGTAATCGAACTCATAAGAATATGATACCAGGTATTAACACTTTACAGTGTTCAGATATGTGTGCGATGCGTTCGCAAACAGGTACTGGCCGATAACGTGAGTAACACACATCCAGTGATGATTTCTGTACGCATTATAGACGCATAATATAATCCATATAATAGATGCGGTAGCTACAACAGATTTGCTGTACAGTACGTAATGTATTATAGATCACATCGTACTGTTACTCACGGTAACTAGACAGAGAGCGAGCTATGTTTTTATACTTTCTGGTGTACGCTTTATACGAAATTATTGACGTAGTATGTATAGCGTTGGGTAAACGTGTTAAAAATGACGCTGTGAAGTTGGCACACCGAATGTGAGAACATTAAATTTTTTTTAGAGTTCTGTCATCCCTATGAATAGTTCTAGAGATCCCTATACATATTTTAAATAGTTCCGATAATTAAATACCAAATAATCAAATTCAAAAACTGGGTGTGCCAATTTCACGCGACACACCGAATTGGAAAAATCAATTATTTTTTTAAAGTTCTAGCTATGTAGTTTGATAATAGTTCTAGAGTTTTGTATCAAAAATATCAATAGTTCTGGTAATTAGGAGTATAAAATCTATTTTTAAAAATCGAGTATCTAACAAACTTCCGATTGTACTATAATACATACCGATCTGGTGAGAGTTCTGAATGACACTCCAAGAGTTTTACAGAAAAGTATCATGACGCTTTTGTGTAAAATAATTACTTTGAAATAGTGATGAGCAAAATTAGTCTTGGTCTTGCAGTCTTGTTTTGGTCTTGCATATTTTGCAAGACCAAGACTATGTATACCAAGACCAAGACCAAGACTATAAATATGACTGCAAGACCAATACCAAGACTCAAGTGAGCAAGACCAAGACAGTAGCAAGAAAAAAGCAAGACTTTTGCTAAATTATTTAAATAGTTTAAAATGCAAGAAAGTGCAAGATTCTTTAGCAATACCAAGACCAAGACCAATACCAAGACTGTATTTTGCAAGACCAAGACTCAAACTGCTCTAGCAAGACCAAGACCAAGATTCTTAATGCAAGAACAAGACCAAGACCAAGACTGCCAAGTCTTGGTCTTGGTCTTGCATTTGCTCATCACTACTTTGAAAATTAACGTTATTTTTAATTTTTAGAAATTAACGGTTCTGTGAAGTTGGCAGATCGAATGTTAAAACTTTGATTAAAATCGGATAACTATCGATCGACAGGTATGTATATTGCTTTGCATAAAAATGAGCATACATTCGATGTTTAATCGGGGTAATCATTCAGTCTTATTTATGATTGACTGAATTAAAAAGAGTTATGCACACGTAGGAATAGGTACACATATAAATAATTTGAAAATCTCTACAAAACTGTGTAGATAGTATGTGAATTGTGGATTGAAATCGTGAGGCTCATCGATTTTAGCTAAACAGTTTAGTCGAGATGATAACAATCGAGCACTGGAAAGAAGTTGGCGCGGAAAGTTGGAAAATCTTTTTGTTTTTTATATAGCTAAATTGCTCACAAATTGCTCCTTTGGAATCAGTAATTCCTCCACCTGATTATTATTACAAACAAAAATTATTATTAATATTATTATTACATTATTTACAAACAAAAAAACTTTTTTGTTTCATTATTTCTATTATCAAAATCTTGTCAAATAATACATTTTTATATAATTACTTTAGGTATATCAAAAAATTGTTCCCAATTTGCTCCATCTAATTTAAAAGATAAATATTAATTTTTCTGAATAATAATTAAAATATATTTAAATTAAAAATACAGTAGACTCTCGTTAATTCAAACCTGCGATAATTCGAAACTCTCTATAATTCAAAAGTATCACGAGTTTCCTACAAAATCTCTTTATATTTCGAACTAAAACAGTACATTTTTATACACTTGGTAATTCGAACGAAAAAATCATTGCTACATAACAAAACGACGCGTTAATTCGAACTCATCGACGTCAAACACTCGTCAATTCAAAGTTGCGGAGAGAAAGAGACAGAAAGATTGTAAGTACATTTTGAGACAAGTTCAAGTTCATTCATCGCAAATGCTTAAAAAATGAAAATTATTACCTGCGATATAATTTGAACCTCTCTATAATTCGTAATATTTTAAGAGTCCCTCGAGTTTCGAATTAACGAGAGTCGACTGTATTTAGAATTAGGTTATGTCTTATTAAAACGTATAGGCAATCCAACACAGTGGTGTAGCGTGCCTTGGACGGGCCCTGTATCAAAATTAGTTGGGGGCCCAAATGAAGGGTAAAGATTTCTCACAAAAGAAACAAAAATGCTTACATTAAATTAAAATAAATATTTATTGATTATAAGTTATCACTTTCTCCTAGAAATTGAGCTAGCCAAACAATTCAAATTAAATATACACTTTTCTTGCCTTTTTTCGGCAAATTGATTTATTAAATCATCTATAGCTGAAGACGGTTTCAGTTTTTTTAAAATTTCTGCCTCTGTAGACAATAGTGACAAGTCTGATAGCCGTTCCTCCCCCATCGAATTCCTTAGGTAATTTTTTATCAGTTTTAATTTTGAAAAACTTCTTTCAGCTGTTGCGGTTGTAACTGGAAGGGTCAAGAATAGAAAGCATGCTATTATTACCTCCGGAAAACTGGATGCAAGGCTATTGAATTTTATGAGCAATAATTCCATGAGCTCCTTAATGGAATGAATTTTTTGAATTTCAGATTTTATGCATGTTTTCAGAGCAATTAATTGTTCATAAAGATTAACTGAGATGTCTTTACTGTATTTAACCGACAGTTTTCCGGAAGCGTTTTTTATCACTTCGTTTGAAGATAGGAGTTTCTCCGGTTGTATTACTTCGAACATATTACTCAGGTCACAAAGGCTCTGAAATCTGTTTAGTTTGAGAAATTAATATGTACATCTAAACAGCAATAGTATACATTGTCTTTGAAATATGATTCCGGGTCTGAAATTCTCTCGTATGACAGCTTTTTGGATGTTTTTTTCCCGGGAAGCACGAGATTAAGTGACATTGTGGATAACATTTTACTAATTTTTGCTTACACACGTTAGGGGCCTCTGTAGCCCGGGGGCCCCGTATCATTGATACGGCTGATACGGCGGTAGCTACGCCCCTGATCCAACATACTCTTTAAGTCGTTTGCATATATTTAAGGATAATTTAATTTTGACAGTTAAATAACATTATAAAAAAAACAAAATATTTTAATAATTATTCAAAAAAATTAATGTTTAGCTTTTAAATTAAATAGAGCAAATTGGGGGTAATTTATTGACGTAAAGAAATTATATTTTGGGAGATTTTGATAACTTAAATAACGGAAAAAAAGTCTTTTTCTTTATACATAACTAATTAAATAAGTAAGTTTAAGGTGGAGCAATTACTGATTTCAAAGGAGCAATTTGGGAGCAATTTAACCATATAAAAAACAAAAAGATTTTTCAACTTTCGACGCTAACTTCTTTCCAGTCAATCGAGCGTATGCGCCAAGCCTTAAATGTGACACAAAATCCAATTAAAAAAATATTATTGTGATATAGTTTCTATAAATTTTTTGAATTTTAATAGTTTGACAAAGATCGAACAAAATTAGAAATATTTAAATGTCATTAAGTGATTTGAATATTACATCAAGAGTGCTGTGGATAAATTAAATATTTTAAGCAATATAAAATGTTAATCACGTAGCAATGATCAACTAATCACCAGTGTTTGTTTCAGCTGACAACCATTACAGATTTCAGCTCAGAACCATTACAGAATTACGTCTCAACTATCATAGATTTCGTTACACTCTTAATAACAAAAGTTTTCACTTTAAAAAAATAGATACGGAAATGATACATTTGAGTTAGAATACATGCGGATATTATATGCTTAGAATTTTATCTATGTATAAAACTTTTTTATTGACAAGCGAAGCGAATATTACGATTTATGTTTGCTTCATTGGAGACAAATCGGTGCTAACATTTTTTGTCATACCCGTGTTTGAGCAACAACTCGATTCTTCTTAATTCTAGTGTACATGGAGAGAAAATTGATAGAAAAATTACTGTGCTCAGCATTACAATCGACGTGTAAAAGGCGAACATATTTAATTTTGTACGGTAAAAATATGAAAATTATAATTAATCATAGAAAATTTAAAGGATAGAATGTTCTTTCCGTAATATTAGCTCCGTAAAATTTGTAAAACAGCACAGTAAAAAGTTCCATTTCCGACAAAAAAATATTGTTTAATTGTTTTTCTTACAAAAATTACCATGCTGTCTTATAATATTTCAAATGCTATCTGCTAATAGTAGAAAAAAAGAAAGAGAAGGTATCAACGCTGTCACATAGCGAGGCAGGCTGCAGAAGGTATCAACAAAATCATACATGAAAGTCACATAGCCAGGCTGGTCACTGCTGGTGTGGTGTCGTGTGCAAACAGTATTAATTAGAATGTCTTACAGGACCGTTTAATTCATCATTTTGTTACTTCACTATATTCAGTATTAGAATATATTGTTGCCTATCATTTTGTATGCATCATAAAGAATCGAAGGTCGGAAAAGATCGATTGTTCCTCAGTGCGTATAGCCGAAGCAACATAAGGTTGCGGGTCAGATGTGCAAATGAAAGAGTACGACAACAAGAATTAAACTATAACATATATGCATAAGAGTGTGATAGAAGTTGTGTTAGCACATTAAATTTTACCATGTTAGCACAACAATTTTTATGAAGCCATGACTAATACTTTTTACGTTTCAATTTAATAATATTTACATGATCGTAAAATATTTTTTACTTTGATCGTCGATCGCGCACGCATTATAAGAGAGCATGGTAATTTTGCTGAAATTTTATCTACAAAAATTATATGATTTTTCTCTCCGTGTAGTAAATTAGCTAAAAACAATCCTGTTGAAAAAGATTTCCCTGTTTTTAAATAAAATTTTGTTTCGCAGGTCTCGGACACGTATAATTTTTTGTTTTAGGTATCAAAAATTATACATGTGAAAAAAATTCCATAAAATAATGAAAATGAATCTCTTCTAATACATAATCGTTGACCTAATCTGAAAATTTGACATAAATAAATTATGTAATATCGAGGGCAACAGAATTTACGTCTAACACGTGGTCCTTCCATGCATTCACAAATTTGATATTTTTCACAAAATTCAGTTCTTATGTATATATGTATGTAAATTTTTATTTATTTATTTTTTATATAATTTTTATCAATTGAAATGAACTTTGAACAAATATTAATTAATAAATAAATATATTTGTAATACATAATGTTATTTATCTTAAAATTTTTCAAGTGAAAAAAGATAAATTTTACAAAATTCAGTTTAAAATGCGATAAACTATTTATTAAAAATCATTGTCATATGTAATGTTATAAAAAATTTCTTCAATTTTTTTCAAAAATGAACTTTAGATTATTTGATTTAGTATAGGTACTCTTGAACGTCACGCAATTGGTATTGAAAATTGCGATTTTTTATATATAATGTAGAATTGTAGATATCTCATTTGTCTGTGACACCGGCAGTGAACACTTGAAATTCTTTGATTTACCTAAGGTGGTTGGAGCGTTAGAGCGTTGAAAAAAATCGCGAATGGTTTTTGGATATGTTATTTTCTAATATTTAATTTTTTTCCTTTTTTTTGGTCTTTAATTTTTATAGAAACCACTCAAAAATAAATTTCATATTATGTGTTACTATTTATAAAATTTGTAATTTTTTGTTTTCCTGTCCCGGTTCAATGTTTAACGAACACTGTATTTGGTATGTAAGAAGACAGCGATTTGAAGAGTTTAGTGAAAGATTCAGGAACCAATTTTTGATGTTTTAAGTCATGTATTTTTAAAAGTAAAATAATAATTTGATAGAATCTGGTCCTTTTTATTAATTAATTAAGAAGTTTTAATAATCAGATGCTAAAACCTTTCTTCGGATCTCGTTTCGGTTTATTTTTAAAGTTTAACGGAATTATATTCCAAAATTAAGATATTTATTCGAGAACTCAGACTTGATTTTTTGAAATTTCAAAGTTAGTCGATAAATAAGATCAGATTCTATAAGAAGAACAAATAAGAACATCATATTGTTATTGTACTCTCAAAAATACATAATTTCAAACGCTAAAAAGTAATTGCTGATTTTTAGTTTACTAAATTCTTTAAGTAAATATTTTTAGAGGCAAAATTTGAACAGTTTTGGTTTTTAAACGAAATTTTCATCAACTCCGCTGTTTTTCATTGGATTTTGAAAAACAAAAAAGTATGCTTAGAAAATTTTATTCCCTTCCGGTCAGTCCGGAGTTTCTCCAATAAATAATGTCTTTTTTTAATGGCAAATTATATTTTGTTTACTGTTGAAAAAAAATAAAAATAAAAATAAAACAAAATAAAATAAAAATACTAAATATTTCCGTAATTATGAATTTCAATCATGTTGAATATTATAATTTGCTCTAATATTTTTAATATTTCTTATACTTGATTTTCGTGAGTCTTACAAGCCATGCTTTAATCTAGTATTAAAATATGTTGCAAACATACATAATATTTGTATTTTAATTATATGCGTTTAATTCGCAAGTCCGAAACTTTTATTATCCTGTATATTTGCAATTTTCACTTAAAAAGAGAAAGAAATATAATTTAATTTTTATCTCTTTAAAGTGTATTACTCAAGGAACCATTGCTGATAAATAAACAAAGAAATTCATAATTTAAATTACAAACAGTGTTCAGCACCGCCACCATCGCCGGATTGAATAGAATTTTTTTTAATTTTAAGCTTTTGGTGTAAATACAGAAATATTTATAACTAAATGTCTTTTTCCTTTTTTTTTAAAGTTTTATATATACCATCTCGGAATCTTGATGAGATAAATAACGCATATTATTTTTTCAACAATAGAAAAAAAAACTGAATTTCTTTTTATCGAATTTCAGTTTTTAAAAATTGAATATTTTGATTTTCCAGCAGTGGAATAATTTTAAAACTGATAGTTTTTGAGTTTATTTATTCTATACATATAAATTAATAAACAAACTGACACTTCTCTTTATAATCCAGTCAATAAGCTTTATCCACTGCCTTAATCATCAGTGAAATTAAAATGCTATTATTTTAATATTTGTTTTTTTCGCAACATAAATTTCATTTAAAACAATTAAAATTTATAATTTATTAAAAATAAATTTTATTACATTATTAATTAACACTTTATTAAATATACTGTAGGTGGCAGTCGTGTACAGTGTAGTGAAAAAAATATGAAACATTTATAAAATTTCAAAAGCTGTCACTTATAAATTCTGACAACTGACAATAATAATTACACTATATACATAAATAGATACATAAAGCATAAGCCTTGTAAATTTCTCTGTAAGGGATATTATGTAGTAGTCAAAGGTAAGTTATCGTTTTTGAGGAGAAAAAAAGTATAGTTTCCCTATAATGTTGGAAAACGTACAAGCTACTCTACCTAACTGTAAGCAATATAGTTTCTTACACGCACACGGCACTACCAGTTACCGGGTATCAAGAGGGTACTAAATAATTTAACTGTTCCATTCATTATTCGAAATAAAATTTCTTTAAAAGTTACAATACCGTAAAAAAAAGAATAAGATTTAAATATTTCTTCCGAATATTAATTCGATTTCTTTGTTAAGTAAACAACCACAATATCCAGTACAAAACATCCATTTTTTAAAATCTAAAATATATTTCAAATATTTTAATTGAGTCTTAGTTCAATATTGCTTATTTGAATGAAATGTGTATTGAAGAATATGTACAAATTTTTCAGCTCTACCACCATCATACAGTGTCTTTCATAAAGTTTGTTTCATATGGGAAATGTTTTATTATTGATTTTCTAAAAAATATTATAGTGGGGTCAACTGCTGCATTAGTTGAAATTAAAAGTTAACTAAACGCATCTTACTGCCTGCTTGGCGGGAAACCAGAATTTTCGAAATTGTGACATATGAGAAACTGTAATAATTCGAAAATTATTGAATACCTACTACTTCCTCATGAAAGTTGTATAATTTTTTTTTACTATCTAGCAATTACGGTACAATATTATGGACCTATATATATATATATATATATATATATATATATATATATATATATATATATATATATATATATATATATATATATATATACACCTTTTTTCTTAAATAAGACGAATTGTATTTATTTTATTATTTTATAAAATCTATTAAAAAAATATAACAAATGCTGAATTTTAGCGATATAAATCTGGAAAACGAAACCAAGTCTAAACCAAACGGAGAGATTACTATTTTTTTGGACTGTCCTGCATATGCATTTGCAGTTAGATAGTAGGAAATCTGAAAAATATGCTTCTAGAGTTCAATATAAAACGATATTTCCGAGAAAAAAAGGAATATGATTCATACGACGCGACGTCTCATTAGAATTTAGTTACGAAAAGTTTAAAAATGTGTTGAAAATGGTAAAAAGTCAGTCAACATGTTCTGTTTGAGGGGTCGATTATATAATTTACTGTAATAATTTTGAAATAGTTATTTTCGATACATATGCGTAAAGAGAGGTATTCTAGTAGGCTTAAATTCGGGCACGAGTCTAAGGGACTGACGTATACACAACGAGATCGAGTGCGTAAGCGCACGAGATCTCGTTGTGTATACGTCAGTCCCTTTAGCGAGTGCCCCAATTTAAGCCTACCGGATACCTCTCTTTACGCATACGTATCGAACATAATTTTTTATAACGACGGCTTCTAAAGTTTAATAGAGAGAAAAAAATTAATTATTTTTAAGCAATTTTTATTAATTTGTAGAACGTTGTTGTTTTTTTTATTAATTTGTTGATCGTTTCCATGTTAATTTGAATATGATTATCATTGATAAATGAATATCATTATTTTCTCGCATAGTTTTAGCTACTTTCACGCACACTTGTACTTTCGCGCACAGTTACTGTCATTTGTTTTACAATGATATAAAAAACTGCTCTTTACGCCCACTACACAACGCTCGAATATTGAACTTTAGAAGCAGGTGTTATAAAAATAAATATTATGTACATATTAAAATAACGACTTAAACTTCAACTAGATACAGAATAATTGCTTGACCTTGAAAAACGGCCTTCTTTATGCACCTTATTTCGTTGAAATTTTTGGGTTAAACCCTGAGATTTCTGATTTTCTCTAATCACTTTGAATTTTCATGACTTTCTCACGAAATGACCATCTTGCCTGTTCTATTTTATTGCAAATTAAAATAAAATTTACTAATGACATGCCATATGAAAATTTGCAAGTAGTAGAAATAATTATAAATGTATTTGTGCTATTCAAAATACAGATAAAGAATTGTAAATGTTTTCTAGATTTTGTGATTTTGTAGGTAAATATGTATTTTAAATTAAGGAAATAGATCAAATTTTAAATTGACACATCAGTTTAAGCCAGTCATAGTACGTTAGTACGTAAAACTATGCCAACAACGATTAATTAGTAACATGCAAATATAATTAACATAATTTAAATACATACACACGTATGTCTGCCCTTTTGTCTGTCTTATATACTATAATGAATAGAAAATGAGTTATTACAATTTAATTTTAATTATGATGAAACGATATAAACATTAAATATATTTTAACATACCTATAGTACATAATTCCTTTTATAACTTAATAAATTATGTATTTAAAATGTTGTGTATCTTTTTTTTCGCAGTTTTCATTATAACTAAAAGATAGACCTTAAATTTTTGACATCTTTGGTCACTTAAATATGGGTTCGGTGAGAAGAAGGACAGACGGAGCTGTAGCTTCTAGGTCCGGATTCTAAAAGGGACTCGGCTCTGCCTAACATGTCTTAATTTTTACTAATTTTGGGTATCAGTAGTAAAGTGATTTCGCTTCACAGCGCTTTCAAAATATATAAACTAGCTTTTGAGGGAATTTTTTTTATTTATTTCTATTCTACGTAAGGAACTCTTGTTCATTTAGCTTTGATACATACAAAGAAACTCTTTGGGAAATGTATTCGGGACCTATATTTAAAACATCGTTTCGCAAATGCTTCAAGCTCAATATTTTGCAAAGGGGATTTAAAAATGAATGCCCCTAAAACTTATTGGCGTGAATGCATAAGAGTTACGAGGTTTAAGGAACTCTAAAAATGGTAAAAGAAACATTAACTTAAATTTAAAAGTTCTTTTTAATTATATCTTCAACTTCACGTGTCAATACAGTAAAGTCCCTCAAGAAATTTAGTAAAATTCTTTTGCGATATATTGAGATTTACGTTTCTAGTATGTAGATAGAAAATTTTATGTTCATAGATCCAAAAATGTAGGAATTATTGAAAGTTGTAACGGATGGACAGGCGAACGGAAGAATTAATGAATTTAGAAGGATTCCGAACTGAAATTTTTTCTTTGGCACTCTAAAAAAGCTTCGAGCCGGTCTAGTGGTTTGCAACTCTACCTTTTATCTGGTAGAGAAATTAGACGGGGGGGGGGGGGTAGGAGAATGATTCCCCGCTATCGGGGAAATTTAGTTGCATTCAACAAATCTGACTGAATCTCTTTTCTTAACACAAAAAAAATACAAGAAAGAAGATGTTAATTTAGGTAGAATCTGAACTCTGAAAGATATCTTATATTCTGAAGTTCCATAACATACTCCATTTTTATCTTTTTATCTGACTGGTATCTGATAGGTACAAAATACATATTATGCTTTTTAATTGGCATAATATACAATGAAGCCGATTGTGTCACAGATTGATTTTCTAGAAAATTCTACTGTACAATTCATGGATTTATCTAAGCTTTGACTTACAATAAATACAAATAATAACAATTGATCTACCGGAAACCGTTAAACAACTAAATGAACAGGACTGGGTTTAGGATTATTTATGTATAACTATATAAAAAAAATTGAAAGAACTTAAAATAGAACAATAAAAATTCATATTAATCAATCGTATTATGTTTTATATTTCCAGGATATTTTAAAGAAATGATACTTATAATGAAGGTTATAAGAACGATTTATTTTTTAAGAACATTTCTTTATATAAGTATACATTTTATTTTGATTTAGATAATTCTGATGAGATTATAAAATCCAAATCAAAGTTTAGTGTTTGATGAGAGTTTTATATCAGTTTTGATAACAATTTGTAGTGATATTATAATATTATGTGATTTACAAGTATGGTGCGTGAGGTTATCGACCGCGATTATTAACCGAATGTTATTGTCAAATGAGGCTATAATAATAATAACAATAATTACATATTGTTAAACAATAAACAATTTTTATAAATAAAAATACAATATTTTTAATACAAATTAAAACATAGGCGGTCGAAGAATATATTTTTTTTCTTAAATTTTATATGAAAAATTTAAATGTAGAAAAGTAGGTAAGTGGTCAAAGAAGCTAGGTCACTGGAAAACTAAATACTTAAAAAATTAAAAACTCGACTACTGTAACAAAAAGTGCACTAAAAAGTTAAAAAAAGCAAGTTATCAGTGAATTTTTATCAGTCAGGAAACCTACAAAACATGTTCCCTAAACAAAACCGTCCCCTGATCATGATAAAAATTTTAGTTTTTAATTTTTAGTATATTTTTTGTCACGGCAGTCGTATTTTTTTTAATTTTTAATTTTTAATTATTTAGTTTTTATTTCATACCTTTTTGTAACAAGCTTGACTTATTGAGTTTTTTAAGACATCACCTAGACTATATTACTGGCAGTAATGGAAAGATTCTAACGGTACCACACACATTTAAAACGGTTCAGGCATTTTTTATGTCTTTTAGTGACAGTGCTTGTTCACTTACTCCGTTGACCTTTTTAAAACGTCACCTAGTCTAAATCGGTTTAGGCTTTCTTTTATATCTTTTGTTGACGAAGCTTGTCTATCCAACCGATTGATTTTTTAAGATATCGGACAACCTATGTTAACAGAGGTAATCACGTAATTGACCTTCACAGTAAAGTTAGAAACAGATGTTTAAGTAACATTCTTAAATATATTTATCTATTTTTATGGTAAAGTATAAAAAATATACATAAGTACTTAAATACCCTATATTTTCCCCCGAAAGTTGTGAAAAACCCTAGCTACTGAGGAATTTTGACTTAATATGTTTCCATTAGGTATTTGGCGATTTTTTAAGTTAGTAATTTTGAAGGTAGCAATTAAAAATATGTTTGGACTCTGCAGTTTCGGAAATTTGATACCTATAGATCCTTAAATGGATGATTTTGAATCTAGTTTTACTGATTGTGAGACCAGTTTTCTTAATCCCGTACGTCAAGAATGTCAACATTATTAATAAACCTATCTCGATTTTAAATTTATTAGCTCCCGTAGCATTGCTCCCGAAATGTATCTATTAACTTGCAATTGCCATTTATATGTATGTAACTAAAAATTTAAAAAGGCATCTACTGAAATGCCACTTATGATAAATGTATATTTTTTTATATGTATAATCTTTGCAAATTCCATTAAAATGTGAATATTATATATTAATGATGTAAACAAAATAAATCATTTATAAACAAATAAAGACGTCATTAAAATCATTTTACTGATGAAATCAAAAAGAAATTGAAAGTAGCTCATTCTTTTGATTTATTGATTGATAGTTTTAATTATATAACTATTAATAAAAACAATTATTTATTCCTTTAAAAAAATTATAATCTTTATACTGTTGCAATGATCTTCCTAATAATTCAATAATTAGCAAGATGGCCTTGAAACATAAAAGCATCAGATTCGATTCCTATTTGAGATAAAGATCATAATGATTATTTGTGTCGATATTCTCTCAAAATTGACAACGGCTGTTTACTGTAACAAAATAAGTCCTCGATTCTTCCAGTAATTGTTATACGATTGGAAACGTCTTAAATAAACAACATAAACGACATGCAATGGGGGATATTGAATGAGGGTATTTTAATCAAAATTGTCATTTGAGTGAATGTTTCCTGTTTGGATGAACATCTCGAACTAATATTTCTTTTATTTATAAGTTTAAGATTAACCTGGAAGTTCTATTTGTTTCAAAGACAACTTCTGTTTAAATAACTATTTTTTAAAATTATCAATTTGTCTTCAATCTAACCGTTTAAAAATTAATTTGCTATTCCGTTTTTCAGGTTCCTTCTAAAGAATCGCTTCCATATGTTACAAGATCAATGGAGCGAAAACGTCCACATTTTCTTCGGTCGCCCAAATCAAAATCAACGGAGGTTTGTACCTAAGATTATAAAAAATCCTTCTAGCAGCTTAACAATTAACTTAAAAACTTAAATATTAAAAATATTTAAAGTTATAATTACTTTGATAAATTCACTATACAAATAATAATTTACTTAACGCTTTTTCAGTCTTGCGACCATCTTCAGAGTATGTTGAGAAGTGAATCAATTATGAGATTTAAGTTAACGAAATGTGTAGGTGGGGTGTAATGTAGTTGAAAGTAAACAGGGAAAACCCGTAAATTTTTATTTAGGGACAACTGTACGTAAATAAATAAAGTTGGATGATACTGAAAGAACCAGTTTTAGGTACAGAAAAGGTAGAATTATTTACTTATTGATGTAGTTGATAGAATTGGTCTGTTTATGAATGAAAAGAGGGGTGTCCAAAATTATTGAAGAGTTGATGAAATTATGTTCGTTCAAAATCTAGTTTTAATAACGAGAAGTTATTTATGTTAATTTGATCGTTTAAAAGTTTTACTTATGGGTCACTGTTCAATCTATTGATTTCCAGAGCATCTAAGAGATTCAGTTTTGTACCTTTTTGACAAACATGTAGAATTTTTGGTTCTTGATCTATTTTGGGAAAATGACCTATTTCTAAGATATGTAAACTAAAATTTGAATTATGCATTTGCGGACCAATGTGTACTTTAAACCTCGTGTCGAAACTTCGTCCCGTCTGTCCCACATACTTAGCGTTACAATGAAAACAGTCCAAGCGGTAGACTTCACTCCTTTCTAGTGGGTCAGTTTTCTCTTTAGCATTGTAAAGAAAACGGCCAAGGCTTCCAACTGACTGAAAGGCAGGAGATATATTTTGTAAACATATTACCTATTTTATGTGAGATGATACCCAAGAATGGAAGAGATACATAGTGTTTTGGATCAGGATTAACAGTAAAGGAAGGATATATTTGTTTGATGGTGACTGTATTGTTTTTTACAAATGAGTTCGTCTATTAAGTGGGTTAAAAAACCGTAAATATTTTTAATATTTAAGATGAAATTTCGCAAAGTAAGTCTGTCAACAGTGAATTATTTAAAAACTTAAATTTTAGCGACCATCCTTAAGTCCTGCTAGTAGTACACGTATGGAAAGTATTCGTGGACGTGCTGAAGGTGGTCGTGGTGGAGGTGGCAGTTCTGGAGAAGATGCCGAAAGTCCGGATTCATTGTATCGGCAAAATGTGGAGTTAAAACGTCGCCTGGAGGATGAAGCAGCAAATTATAAACGTCGTTTAGATACGTACAGACAAGCACAACAGCATCAAGCAGCACTTGTTAGTCGTTTGCAAGCAAAG
The DNA here is from genome assembly GCA_035578155.1 of Brachynemurus nebulosus. Lineage (NCBI taxonomy): Eukaryota > Metazoa > Arthropoda > Insecta > Neuroptera > Myrmeleontidae > Brachynemurus > Brachynemurus nebulosus. The sequence goes on from JAPWDM010000003.1 coordinate 28,893,791, forward strand.
GTGTGTCCGTAAAAATTACAATAGTGCAGCAAAAGCATAGTTGGACCGTGCAATTCGGGTAGAGAGCAATTTTTTTTTGAAAGTCGTAAGGGGGTTAGAGATGAACGTAACACTGAGTTTTCGGGATTGGCGGTGGTGTAGTTTACCCGCCATCTTCGAAAAAAGTCGAATTTCATATTTTCGAATATCTCCAGAACCGTTAGTCTGACAAAAAATTTGTAAAGACCTTTTTTGCAGATAATTTAATTTTCTATAAAATTTGTTATTAACCTTTTTACCTAACTTTAAAAACATAAAAGTTATCAGCAAAAAACCATGAAAAATTTAGGAACGAAAACTTTCGAAGCCAGATAACTTTTCTATTTTTAACTTTGAGGTATTAAATTATAGCATTAGACTTCTATTTAGGAAGTTATAGCTCTCCAAAAATAGGTAGGTAAAAATTGTAACTAAAAAATCGTCGACTCTTAAGTGACATTTTAATTTTAAAATACAATTATTTTATATTGTTTTACTTTTTTGTTGCTAGTATGATTTTGTGAAAAATAGCTAGATTTTACATATTAACTTGAAATTCAACATCCTTCCACACCACCCGTGGCGCTTAAAGCCACTCTTTCGTACTATTTCTTCTAACGGCTTAAGTCCTCATTCATAATAAATCTCATCCATTTGTATTTGTTTAATAAAAACGCCACTTTTTTCTCTGATTTAAGGGAACAATGGTATTACAAAATTAAATTATTAAAACTATAAGTAATTTATAACAATGCGGAAAAGTCTCAGAAACATGACATTATTAAAAATATATACTACGTATTAACACTTCTCCACACTATCCGTAGTGCTTAAAGCTTTTTTTTCCAAAACTGTAAATTACTTGTGTAAGCATTCAATTAATGTTTTTGTTAAAACTGTTTACAAAATTCAATTGTTTAACTATGTACATATAAGCAATCTATACAAAGATAAAATTATTTAATTTTTAAATCTCGAAGATCAATTTTTGAAATTTCGTTTTGGTTTCTATTTCATTTTTTATTGTTTCTATTATTGTATTTGTTTTTTCTTTTTTTGTTTATATTCTATTTGTTTTAGTTGAGGTATAGTCTTAGACGCATTTCCTTTTGAAGTGATTTCTTCCGTAAGTCTAATTCACAAATTTTGGCACTATTTTAATTTATATTTTCTACGTTTTGATTACTCAGGTTCAGGGTCGTGGAGAAACATGATGGGTCTCAGGGACAAAAAAAAATTTTCACAAATTTTTCCCAAAAATACAGTGGACGAGCAAAAAAACACTTTTATACTTTTTCGGAGTTTCTTATTAATGGATTCAGGCCTTCTTTTTTGACCCGGACTCCGTGCATACAGCCCTGGCTGCCCCTCTCGTCGGACCTGTCTAAGTTACGGTTAATGTCAAGAAACGTCATTATCAGTAATAATATTGTCGGATAGTCCCTAATAGATATTTCTACATGCTCGTTAAACGAAATCGAAATTTTGTCTAGGTTCACAGATAACATTGAAGGAGAGTCAATTCCATTTTCATTTTTGTCTAGTACTGGCACTTGTTTTTATTATTTGTATTCTTTAGTACTGATAGCGATGTTCTATCACACTCAGAAAAAGAATGAATAAATAAAATGTTATTTCCTCACTGGTATGATTTATATTTTCTATTTTCATTTAATGTTTGTTACTACTTAAAACTTACATTTATTAGTAGAACGGATCATACAAAATTTTAAAAAATTACAATTCTTTACTGTAAAACTTTATTTGACCATATTTTAATCAAATTTTTACGACGTTCTTATTAGCGGAATATAAATGGTTGGTTTTTTTGAATACGAAAATTTAAAATAAAATACACCAATTAAAATATCAGCTTTCAAAATATGAAAATTTTACGCATCCTTGACAATCTTTAATAAAAGGTGCTACAAGGATATACAGGTGGTGTGAAGAACTGTTAAATATAAATTTTCTTGACGTATTACTTAATAAAAATAAAATATAAAAATAGTAATAATAATAAATATAAATAAAATATAATAAATAAAAATTGTGAACAGTTTTATTTAGTTGTATATCTCACTTACTCATCTTTACAACGCGCAAACTCGATAACTGTGAGCTTAATAATAAAAGTTAATAGATCAAATTGTTTGTGAAGAAATTCTCTATGAAAAATATAAGAAGCACTAATCTTGTCGGGTTGAAAATAGAAAATTTATAACCCCTCAAAGTTTTCCATCTCTAAATCTTTCATGCTTTTTTAGGTATAACTTTTTTAATATCAATTTTTCGATAAAAAGTTTCAAATAAAAATTATAGAAAATAAAATTTCATATAAAAACGATTCTTACAAAATTTTTGTCGACTTACGGTTACAGAGATAAACGAAAAATTAATTTTGACCTTTTTTCCAAGATGGCGGCTAAACTGCAACACCCCCAGTCCCGAAAACTCAGTTTTTGATTCACCACAGACCCTTCTACGAATTTCAGAAAAAAAATTGCTGCCTACCCGAAATTCACAGTTCGATCGTTTTTGACGACGCTTTTACTGTATTACAAATAAAATACTTTTTTTACATAACAATAAAAATTCAAGTTGATATCAATATTAAATTTATTATGTATTGCCGATATAATAATTTAATAACGGAAGACACAACAAAATGGCGTCTATTGATAATGATAGTTTGCTCTTTGTTTATTATCAACAACATTTTTGATATTTGCTATAAATTTAATATTTGTTTATACTACATTATGTATAAGTATTTATATCATGCATTCTAATTGGAAAAACGTAAATATTCATTTCGGTGCAAAAGTACTTAAAATTTCATAATATTTTTTGGTGCAAATTGCATAAAAACATATTATGCAAGACACAAAATTATAAATTTTTGTTATTTTTAAACTATATGTAATTTATAAATAGATAGTAAAATAATATACAGTAAACTCGCGTTAATATATAAACATGAATAATTTAAGTTTGTTCTTATATTATGCGAGCAGTGAAGTAGTCGCTCCAGAGTGCATAACAAAAAAATGTGCTACTAAATAATTTAGCAAAGTATACACGAATTGAACAAGATAAAAGGGGGGGGGGGCACCTTTGCAAAAAGTATGAGGACGCTTTTGTCAGAATCACTCCAGGGGTCAATATATCTAGTTATAAACGTCACTATATTCGGGTATAGAATTTTTATTAATAATTCTTAATAATTCGTATAGAATTTTTAATACATATATCAAATAGGTATATTCAAATACAATAATTATGTATTCTTCTCCTTGATTTACATATTTGTAACAGTGTTGCATATTTGCAGATGAAGACAAATCCGCTAAGCCAACAGATCAAGTTATTATGAAGGTTTATATTTCTGAAAGTGTCGGCTGTTCACAGCACAGAGTATAAACGAATAATTTTTGTATTAATTTACTGTATTATAGACTTTACTGAAAATATAAACTGATTAAATTTATTAAATAATTCGTTATATTTTAAGAAAATTTTGTATAGATTGTTGAAATTTCTCTTCCTTGATAAAACATGAAATTAAAATAAATTATTTAATAATTATTTTGATCATTATCTCAAACTGAAAATAAATGATGGTTTTTAAGATTCTGTACCTTAAAAGGAAAACGGAACCTTTAAAAGACCACTTTCGTGTGCGTCCGTCCGTCTATCATAGAGGTTTTTCTAGAACACTATTTAACTTAGGAACTTGAAATTTGAAACAATTAAAAAAAAATATTTTTGAGATTAAAAAGGGCGGATCAGTTAGGTCCAAAATTTGTTTTCATTAATATATTGTGTGAGGTATCATTTGAAAGAGCTGTCTCTAAGGATTTTAGAAATATTTTTTTAAATAATTTTTTGTCCAGTGGTGTTTAATGATATACACAGGAAACTCCCATTACGCAATCCACTGGGACCAAATTGCTAAGTGAGAAAGTCAAAGATCACGGGCGTCAATGTTTCTGATTTATATATTTGTGTGGTTTACTGTTACAAACTATTATTTAGACACTAAACATTCAAACATATTTGTTTTAAAACACGGAGGAGTGCCATTATACACATCTTGTGTGCGACGAAATTGCTAAATGGGAGCGTGCGATATAGGAGTTTGCTATGTAGCTCAAAATTTGTTAAAGATGACCGTCTCCTCCTGATCTCTTAGGTTTCTAAAGCTAAAATTTTGATTTTAATTGGGTTAGGAAAACTGCGGCTTTTTTCGACAGCATAATAATTACTGAAAAAAATATTTTAAATAATAAATAGAAACACAGTAATAGACAACGTATTGGATAATGTTTCAGTTCAATATGGCACAATTTATGCATTTTTCAATTATCACAAGTAAATTTGAACAAAATTTAAATATACATATTTAAAAAAAAATTAATTTCGCTTATTGACTGCTCACTGTGCGGATCCCTAATTGTGCGAGTCCGACTTGCTCTTAGCTGATTTTTGTAAAATACTAATCTAGTGAAAATCCTAGTTTAAAATATAAACGAGAGAAAGAGAGAGTTTGACCAAGCAGTTTTCAAAGACATAGCTAGACAGATTTTATCTTTTTTCATTCCTAGAGTATATTCTGTTTATAAGTTTTTGAAAGATCCAATTATAGATCTAGAAAGACCTAAGAGAGATAAATGTAGAGTTTCTTATGGTTTGTCCGTTAAAAAATTTTAATAATTTCATTAAATTAGATAAAACAGAACCATTTTGTTGAAGCTGCAATGCTAATGATGACAATTATGAAGCTATTTAAGAAGTATGACCTTTTCCTCTCCTTATTTGACAGTGGAGTCTATTCTTGAGTGTCCTTTCAGTTAAAAATAGTTTCTTACTTATATAGGAATCTAAGGCTTCTGTAAGTATAAATATTGGATGATAGGTAGGAATCATTTTCATTTTTATTTAGTTACCATAAGCGTCGATTTATTTATTTACTGTAAATTTCTTGTTTATATTGTTTAATACTACATTAGTAAATAGGTACTTTGTACTTTCATACATAAAAGATTTAAAAAAAAAATGATATTTTACTGATCATTAACTATTTTTTTTTTTTTTTGGTAATAAAACTATTGCGCTGAATTGTGTGATTTTTAAACTCTGATAAATTGCGTATAAGAAAGCGCCAGTATTTGATTATAATATCCGGTTGCGATAAAAAAAAGTACTCAAAATGAAAGATACATACAACTTAACATTTGAACCTGATGCGTTTTTGATTGATTAAATATGTTAAGTTAAAATTTCAAGAAATTTTATTAATAATAATTACTCATTATTGATGAATTATATCAATTTCAATAATTTACCATATTCAAATTTCGTATTAGTCCTTTTAAAATTTTGAATATGACATTAGGTGTTACAATACAAGCAAAGATGTTCAGAATTAGAAAACCAAATGGCTGAAACTCTGCAACCACGTGAGACACTGTCTTCACGTGTATCTGCACAACCAAGCTCCATTTCAACAACACCTAGTTCAGCGCTAGATCAAGCACAACAGCACCTTCGAGAAATGCGAGAGGAACGAATACATGATTTAGAGACGGCGCTTAAAAAGCTTGAAGAAGAACGCCGGAAGTAAGTCCTTGAATGAAAGTCTAAATAAATTTACAATTTTTTTGTAATTAAATCACATTTTTAGGGTTGAAAGATTAATGCAGATGAACAATTCACTAAGAGAACAGTTAGAAGAGTCCCACAAAACAAATGAAGCTTTGACATCAGATTTACAAAAACTGACGAACGACTGGGAAGAATTGCGCGAAGAAATGTTAATTAAAGAGGAAGAATGGAAAGACGAGGAACAGGCTTTTAATGATTATTACACCACGGAACACACCCGACTGTTGAGAATATGGCGTGATGTAGTTTCAGTCAAACGTTTGTTCACCGATGTACAATCGAGCACTGAACGGGATCTTGAAAAATTACGATCACAAATTTCCTCAACAGGACGCGACATATCATCTGCTTGCAATTCAGTTGCCACTAACATGGCACTTGGCTTAGCTAGTGGTGGTACATCAGGCTTCTCAGATAAACCACAATATAAATGGGAATCTGAAATGTCAGAGCTAAGATCCCAAATTGAGTCCTTTCGAATACAATATGAACAAGCTCAAAATGAAATTCGACAGCGTGATGAAAGGGTACAACAATTATTACGGGAAATAAGCACACTAGAGGATCGATGTAATGAAGCTGATCGTAATATGGCACAAATGGCTAGCGTCCAAGAGGAAGTGGAAATACTTCAGTCTGCATTGCGCGATATTGCACATGTAGTATTACAAGATGCTGAAACTCAAGATGAGGACACAAGTCACATCCATTTAACACCGTCCACACCGGTACCACAACGATCACCGAAACGAATTCTATCCAAATCTCATACAACTCCAGCTTTTGCTGAAGGAACAGTATCAGCGGTACAAGCGGCTTTGCATAAATATCAACTTTTAATTCATGAATTACGGGTATAGATCAATTTTTTTTTTTAATTCTATTTGTAAATTTGCCAATTATCGATTTATTATTATTTTTTTTTTAAATCAAGGTTAAACTGCAATCAAATAAGGAACAATTACTGTTAGTTCGTAAGCAATGTCAAAATGCTGATGATAATGCAGCGGCTTTGGAAGGGCGCATTGGTGAATTGACATCACTCTTAGATGCATGTCGTGTTCAATGCACACAACTGTCTCAGGAACGAGATGCATTGCAAAAAGCACTTGATACGATGCGAGTCGAGAAAAATGCATTGGAAAAAAATCGATTGGAGCTCAATAATATGGTAACATCTAAATTAACTTTTTATTTTAACATATGTATATTTTTTTAAAATAATTTTTAGCTAGAAAATTTAAATTCCGATTATGAAAAATTACAAAAAAATAACAATCGTCTGCAAAAATTGGTTGATAGTTTAGAAGATGAAAAATTATTCTTACAAAGTGAAGCCGATCGTTTACAAAAGGAAGGCGAACTACGCGAAATGTCTTTAAGGGCCGAGGAAGATCGAAATAGTCGACTACGTGAAGAAATTTTGATTCTTAAAGATGAACTTGAAAAATTATATTTAAATAAGGAGATGCTTGAAGCCCAGAAAATAGAAGCCGAGGCTCTAATTGCTCATTTGGAAAAAAATAAAAGTAAATTTAAAGTGGTGTTTAGAATAAAATAATTTTTAACAAATTTATTAAATATTTCAGGCGATTTAGAAGCAGATTTAGAACGAACGATTCTTGAACGGAATTCGTACCAAGAAGCTTTAATCAAAGCGGAGAACCAAGGAAGCTCGGCTGAAGTGGATAAAAATAAACTGCAAAATGAGTTGAAACGAGTAATTTTAAAATCTATTTTAATTTAGTGAAACAGAATATTTTTAAAATTTTATTTTTGTTAGGTTGAAGAAGAGAAAGCACTTTTACAAAGTCAATGCAACGATCAACAAAATGACTTAACTTCACTACGCAAAGAACTTTTACAAGCTGAACAAACACGTTTGGATCTTGAATCTGATAAAGTGTCGTTAAACGAAAGAATTAAATTTTTGGAAATGGAAAAAGAGAAGTTGGAAATGGAATTAGGACAAGTTACGCGCGAACGTGGTGATTTAAGCAATCAGTTAACAGTAATGGGACGTAAAAAGGAAGCATTAAATGAAGAATTAATGCGCGTTCGCCAGCGACTAGAGCAAGCTAATGAAATGAATGCCAGAATAAATCGAAATTTGGAAGAATTAGTCAAGGAAAATGAAGAAAAACAGGTAGGACATTTTCTTTTGCTAATTTTAACTTGAAATTAAATGATTTTTTACGTTTTTAGGTTGCTTTAGAAACAAATGAGAAAGAAGTTCAACGTTTACAAGAACAACTGGCATCAGTTCGAACAGAAAAGGAAGCTTTGGAAGCTGTTTTGTTCGACACTCAAACGAATTTGGAAGATACTGAAGTTAAGCGGGCTCAACTTGAAAAAGAACAACAAGAATTGTTAATTAAACAAGAAAAACTCAAGGCTCAAATAAATCGCTTAACACGTGACCTTGATCAATCCGAGAAACGTGCACGCGATATTAAAAATTCACTATCTCAACAAGCTGGTAATCAGGAAGCCGAATTTAAGCAAACTATTGCCAACATTAAAAAGCAAAATCAAGAAACTTATCGAAAATTAGTTGAAGAGAAGGAGATGATTCGTAACAATTTGGAGAAAAAATTACAACAAACAGTGCAACAATTAACTAATGAAAAAGATACAGAAATCACGCAGCTGCGCGATAGGATCGAATCTCTGCAGCAACATATTGATAACATTTGTCAGCAACATGAAGAAGTGTTATTAAGAGCAGAAAATGACAAACAACAAGCTCTACTTTTAGGTAAACGTGTATAATTAAAGTAATTTGTGCCATATTCTAGAAATCGATTTTATTTTTTAGCCCACCACGATCAGCAAGCTCTCCAAGAACGTTTAGAAGAATGTCGTCGTGATTTGGAAGCTGAAAGAGCAACACTGGAACGTTTACGTCGAGACTCTACAACACGCATTGAACAGGATCGTGCCACTATAAATCAACTTCGTGAAGAATTAACGAAAATGAAAGGAAAACTTGATGAGACGCGACATAAATCAGAAGAGGAACGCATACGTTTGGAAATGCGCACCGAAGAATTACGTAAAGAACGTGAAGCAACTCAACAAGAAGTAGAAGAATTGAAGGTCCAGCTACATTTAACCGAAGATAAAGCTGATTCACTAACAAATCAACTGCAAGATACCAGTAGAAAACTAAAAGAAGGTAAAAATTGCTTTTCAAAGGATGTAGCCGGGTAAGATAGGGAAAACGGCCCTTGACGCAAAGTTGATTGTTTTTATAGGAAATAATACTTCTTAGCCCCAGATACATCCTTGCCGAATTTCAACCCTTCAAGGCTAATAGTTTATGAATACACAAAAAAAACAAAAATTTTGAAAAAAAATTTTTTTTTACGAAATTACTGAGCCGATTTATTTGAGTTTAATATATATTGTATACCCACCTTAGGCAAAGTAATAAAAAAAAAAACATTAACGTTATATCCCTTTATTATACTAGTTTTTTTAAGTTTTTTAATTTAAGTAAATACTTGTTGGCACTTACGCGTTAGCGACACCCACCATTTTTTGTTTAATAATTTGTCTCTTAGTACTATATAACATAATTATATTTTCATGGAAAGATTTTAGTTGGTAGAACATAATAATATTTAAATACATATGCATGCCATGTTCAGTACTACATATATTACTTATGTATTTAATGGACCATAAAGTAAAGCATCTTTTTTATTTCTAAAACACAGTAGAACTCTAAGGAGTGCAACAAAAATTTGTTTGTGTACTTTCGTCAAAAAATTTTTTTTTCAAAATTTTTGTCTTTTTGTGTATTTATAAACTATTAGCCTCAGAGGGTTGAAATTTGACAAGAATGTATCTGGGGCTAAGAATTATTATTTCCTATAAAAAAATCAATTTTACGTCAAGGGCCGTTTTCCCTATCTTACCCGGCTATGCCCTTTAAGTTAACAAATTTTAATTTTGTTTGAATTATATTTTAGCCGAGAATACAACGGAGTCGCTTAGGAAAGAATTGACAGATTTGCGACGTCAATTAACCGACAGCAATTATGAAAAGGAAAAATACCATAGCTCGAATAAGGAAATGCGGGAACATATTAAACGAGTTGAACAAGAAAAGCGAGAACAAAGCAGAAGTATTGATGAAGCATTACAAAAAATAGCAAGTAAGTTGTCATTATTCTCTGTTTTTCTTATAGAAAACGAAAAAATTCATTAAATGTTTTTAAAAGTGACTAAATTCAACCCTTTCACTGGATTTGTTTCCAACAAGGGATATAATTTTCTATAATTTAAATTTAAGAATTTAAAAGAGTATGATAGTTCTGTACATTGTAAAGTATATATCTATTAATTGTGTTTCACTGGTCTAATATTATGTAATAAGGCTCGTTTTTATAAACTGATATTCGTATAAAAACATCATCTAGTTGTCAAATAAGTTTTTTCACGTGTTGATTTGTATTTCCTTTTTTTTTTAACTCTTAAATGATCAAAGACAAGTTAACTCGTCCTGCAATATGGCGGCTCAAAATGCTGTTGTATGTATATATTCACTGGTACAGGTGCCGTCATCTGTGACAGATTTTCCAAAATACGGTATAATTCTAATAATGTTTAATTTTATCAACATAGTTTAGTATAATTTATATTTTGTAAATTCCTAGGATTCACCTTTTTGATGTTGGGATTTTTGATTTTTTTTCTTTTTCTTTTTTTGTGACCTTACCTATTGTACTTATCACTGGCAGTAAAAAGTCCGGCATTTTGAGACAAAAAAATTTTCCCATATGGTTTGTTTAAAAGGGTTAAGTAACTAAATTAAATTGATTGAAATAAACTCACAAATTTCACACTTGGGATCAAAAATCACACTTCAGTCTTCTGATGTGTAATATGCTATTACAATCAGGGCCGGATTTAACCTAAGTGCTGCCCTGGGCCTCTGTGGGCTCCTCGTCACATTTTCTCTAAAAAAATGTGACGAGGAAAAAAAAGAGAGAGGCCTTTCAGAGCCAGACAAAAAGAGAGGAAAAAGAACTTTCTTCTTCTCAAGAGATCTTTTTTTTCGGGCCCCTTAATCACATTTTTCAAAAACTTTTTCCTAAAAAATAAGTGATGAGCAAAAAAAGAGCCTTTTTTTTACTTTTTTCGGTCTTCTTATCGACAGCTAGGGAGCCCTTTACGTTCTCACGTTCCAGATTTTACCGCTTCTGAAAGTTTGCCGTCCTGGACACTAGCCCTTAGTGCTCCTAGTATAAATCCAGCGCTGATTATAACTTTGAAAATGTATTTGATCCATGATGACAACGGCACTAGTCCCTCACAAGGACAACTTTAAAAATCATGTAAAGAATTACAAATGATTTTTTCAGTTGGTTCTGATAATACAAGACGCTTTTAACATAGAAGTGTAGACAATTTCTTTTTTCCTTCTTTCTATGAAAATTGGCAGCGAAGGAATTAAAATAAAATAAAAAGCTTTTCTTTATTGATCCATGGTACCATCTTGTACCATAAAACTTCGTTTCTAGGGGCAACACAAATTTATTTGTATTTTGTATAATTTTTTGATTGATTAAACAACCAAATCTATATTTTTATTTTCAAAATTTTATATTTACAAGTAAAATGTCTGATAGTGCAAAAGTAAATAATTTGAAGGATGGAAATTCTTTAAAATCTTCATCAACAAATGAAAAATTGAAGGAGATTAGGCCCAAAAATTTAAATGGAAATTCTTGTCAAAGCAAGCCTTCAATTAAGCCAGGACGTAAAGTAGTAAGTCATGAACGAGGAGACGCTTTTGATGTTGACTTCAATTTAAACGGCAATAGAAAAGTAACTTCGAAAGAAATCGCAATTGATGATTTAGGTTTAACAGAAAATGTGAATCAGCGAGAAAAAATTGAAAAACAATTGTTTGATATTCGTAACAGAATTGACAAGAATAAGAAAATTTTGGATGACGCCCGGAAAAAAATGGAGGAAGTTAGTTTTTCGTTTGAAAAACAACGTTTAGAAGAGAGACGTAAATTCAATATTGGAGATTGCTTGGGGAAACATTATGATCAACAGGATTATCAAAATACGATACAAATGTTACATAATCGTTTAGAAGATATTCGGAAAAATAGATCTCGCGGTGAAACAGTGCGAGAAATAAAAAGTGAAACAGCGAAAAAAACTAACGAAGAAATTAAAAAAATGAATGAAATTATGACCAATACTTTATCTAATTTAAAAAAGACTAACAATTATTTTAATACTGTTCTTTAAAATTTTTAAAATTTAGTTGTAGCTTTAAAAGTTATTTATATTTTGTATCTAAATATTTTTTTTCGAATAAATTTTTCTTTTTGTAAATTTTATTCTGTGTATTTTTAAATTGGAAACAAATATTTATAGACTTGGAAGAAATTCGATCAACTCTGGAATCAGAAAAAACTCGGCTTCAAAATGAAATTCGTGAAATTGAACGAGACAAAAATGAAACAGAACGACGTTTGCAAGAAGCACAAGAAGAAATTCAAAAAGCTGGTTCAGCTGCAACACAACATCAAGCGGAGGAACGTGAGCTTCAAGCTCGGCTAGCTTCTGAATGTGAAGAACGTGAAAGAGCTCAACAAGAATTGCATCAAGTTCGAAAACAAGTATGCTAATGAAATTTATTCAGTCGATTGAAAAGATGTCTTTTAATGTATTTTAATTCAGATGGCAGAATTGGAAGCGAACTTAGAAGCAACTCGACAAGAAATGGGACGTATACGAGCGCGTACAGCTGAAAGAGAAGAAAGAGGTCACGGACGAGAACAAGAGCTGTTAGCACGTTTGGAAGATAGTCGAGTCCGAGAAAAACGACTTGAAGACCAGAAACATAATTTGGAAGTTTGTTTAGCCGATGCTACCCAACAGATACAAGAACTTAAAGTAAATAATTTTTAAAGCTAAAATGCATTATAGTTGTGTTATTACTGACTTTTTCCCTCTTTAGGCACGTTTAGGTGGCGCTGAAGGTCGTTTACGAGCCCTTGATACTCAACTTTCTCAAGCTGAGGCTAATAAACGAGAAGTGGAGCAAAGATTATCTAGTGTTGGCTACACATTAAGGCGCATTGCTGGTATTCAGTTAGATGGTACCGTAACGATTCCATATCGATTATTGAGCCCGTCACGTCGTTGGAGTCCTGCTAGAGGTACTGTATTTCAATTTTGAAAGGTAATTGAATGCTAATTTGACTTTTAAAATTTTAGAGCATTCAGAAGGTCGGGAACGTGATGCCATAATTGATGTCGATCCTGAAATTGTACGAAAGGGTGTCAGGAATTTAATGCAGCAAGTGGCTCAAATTGAACGAGAACGCGTAAGAAAAATAATTTTCTTATCAAACAGACTTTCTTTTAATTTTTTTTTTGTAGGATGATTTGAAAACGCAAGTTGCAAATTACAAGAAACAGTTGATGGATGCGCATGATCATCAAAACAAAAATGAGGGCAAACTTAATACAGTGTTGACATCACTCAGAAATTTACAAGAAGAAAAAGGAAGTCTAGAGGCTAGACTAGGACAAAAAGAAGCTGCCCTTCAAGCACACGTAAGTTAACATTGTGAACATAATTTTTTATTCATTCATTTCTTTTTAATTTATTTACAGATCGAAGCTTTACAAAAGAAAACGGAAGAAGTAAATCAACTAAGGGATAAAATAACAAGCATGGAAATGTCACTTCAAGGCAGTACAGAAGAAAAATCTCAGTGTGAAGAAAAATTAGAGAAAATGAGAAGTACGATAGCTCGTTTGGAAAATGAAAAACGTGGTCTGCAAGAAGAGTTAAGTCGAACAGAAGCACGAGCTGGAAAGTTAGAACTTCAAAGAGTGTCTTTGGAAGGAGACATACAGAGGTTGCAAATGATGTTACACGAAAAGGAAGCAACCATTCAGGTACGTCAATTATAAATTGAGTAGTGTATAAAATATGTAGCTATGAAGTCCTTGATCTTTTTTTTTTTAGAAATTACAAGAGCGATGCGAAGGACAAAGTCGAAATATGGCTAGTTTAGAAGAACGTTGTGCTTCATTGAAAACAACAATAGATCAATTAAATATGTCACTAGAAAGAGCAGCTGCTGCCGAGAATGATTTAAGAGCTGAAATTCAAAGCCTACAGAGGGAGTTAATGGAAACACATGCTAGCTCCCAATCTAGCATTGAAAAATTGAAACAATTACAGAAATCTTTGATGAATTCCGAAAATGAACGACGCATATTATCAGAACGACTTGATCACTGCCAACAAAATGCAGCTGAATTACGTCGCGCTAAAGAACAATTAGAAGATGTGGTGCAACATTTAAGAAGTGAAATTTCCAGTCTTGAAGTTGCACGAGCTGGGCTTGAATCTCAACTCAGAATAGCTATGCAATGGCCACCAGATAGCCCGGGAACGACAACAACTACTGGTGATGAACGTCCAGGAGGAGGTCGATTTGTATCTCGATCTGGAAAAGAGGAAGAACTTCAAAGACAACTTACTGCCGTTCAGAGAGAACGTAGCGAACTTAGAGGGAAACTTGATGCTTTAACAGAGAAGGTAAAAAGAAAAAGCTTTATTATTTAATAGGATATAAAGATTTAAGTTTTTTTATTTTAGATTCGCCAACTGGAATCTGACAAACGTAATTTAGAGCGCGCTATTACAAGCGCTAAATCAGTACGTAGTAAGAGTTATGAGCGACCAGAGAAGTCAGTTATTTACGGCGATACGGATTCTAGTACCGACGCCTTAGCATTAGAGCAAGAGAATCGTGAATTAAGATTAAAAATACGTCGTTTAGAATCAGAACTAGCTGAAAAGGAAGCAGAACTTGCAAGAGCTCGAGCACAAAGGCCAATAAATTACAAAATTGATAGATCAGAAATAGAAAGAGCTAGAGCGGCACAATTACAAGCCGAAAGATTATTAGAAGCGAGAGAACAGAGTCATAGACAACAAGTTCTTCGACTTGAAAGTCAAGTACAAATGTTACGTGAACAATTAAATCAAGAAATAAAACGTCGTCAAATGTACATACTCAGAAGTTCGCGGACTGGAAGGGAAATGCAGCAGTTACGTCAAGCGTTAGGAGATTCATTGAGAACCGTTTCACAAGATCCTACTTTAGATGCCTTACTTTTGGAGCATGAAGCTCGTAAACTTGATAGTACAGTTTCAAGTACCGCCAGTCTTCCACCAGGGTTAAATTTACCCTCAAGTCGATATGAGACTAAATCTCCACATCCTTAGCCCAAATAATTTTATAAAGCAGGATTCATTTTTATAAAAATACATTTTATTATATAATTTCCTCTTTATAAAATTTTGCGGACCAAAACTGCTAATATGTGATAATTGTTACGTAAATTATCAAATTTTGATTAAAATTATAAAGATAAAATGATTTAAAAGTTACTAAAATTCACATAAAAGCAGTTTACTTTAATTAAAAGTGTTCAAATTTCTGGATTGTAAAAGAAGGATAAGTAAAAAGCCATCCACGCCATTGAATGTAGTTTAAAAAAGAAATGTTTATGAAAAGTTTGAGTTGCTAGTCACTTGGCTTTACTTATTCGAGTTCGAAATTATCCAGTTTTTCGTAGTCTTTTCTAGTTTACACGAAATTTGTACTTATTTTTTACACATTTTGTACAAATAAAAAAAAAAAAATATTATACACAAATTAAGCACAACGAAAAATGACAGTTTTAAAACATTTTTAAAAGTACAAAATATTTTATTATTTATTCCTGTAATGAATGTAAAACAAGAGTATTATTTTAATTTAAATATTTTAAATACACATTCCGTCCATTAAAAAGTATTATTATCTACTAGTTCCAAAAAAAAAATTTCAATTTTATTTATGTCAATATACAGAGTGTAATTTAAAACATATTCAAGAAATTTTAAGGTTAAAATAATTGTTCCTGCTGATCAAAAACCTTTATGTTTTGCATCATCAACGGTCTTTTTTATTGTTCATTCTATACATATTAAAAGTGATTTTTTTTTAATGATAACAATTGGGATCTCGTAAATTAGAAAGGATAGAAGTCTATTTAAACGACTCTACATTTTCTAGTTTATGAGATTTCAATGGTTATCACAAAAAACTCAATTCTTATTCTTATACAAAATAAATCTTTGAGGAAACATTATTTTGAGATATACTAGCCTAAAAAATTACTTCTAAAATTTGTTTATGTTTTCAGGTACATCCTGTGTAATTTTTAATTTTGTTTAAAAGTAGCACCCCTTTTTATGATTTATCAAAGATATGTCAGTTAAAATAAATATTTTGTTGAAAACTTTTAACATAATTTAGCTAATATTAATAAATAAATTTAGTGCTACGTAGACGTGAGAAACAAAAAAATAAATAAATAAAAACGCTGCGAATAATCTCAGTATTTGAGATTATAAAACTCACTTGCACGCAGTTTTTGGCATGGTGCACAGATTGGGACAAAATGCATGTTTTAATTATTATAAACAAAAATTGATTGAAAAATAATTTCGTTTAACATTTAAAAAAGAATCATTTGGAATTAAAATGGATTGTGTCAGTTCTTTTGGAATGAGAATATTGACATGCAGTCCAAGGATTCGATTGTATCGTTCGAGTACTAAATAAAACAAAAATATTGTGTTCTTCATTTTTGAAAATGTTATTAGAAAGGGGAGCCGATTATTTATATAATGCTTTTTTGATATTTTATTTGTATTTTTTACTTTTGTTATTTAAAGAAAAAAAATTGTTAAAACATTTCAAAATAGAAATAAAAAAGATATTTCTATAGACAAATTAATATTGTCGTGTTTATTCTCTCACCTTCACATATGTACATATATTTTAGTTTTTCGCTATTGATTTTCACACCCTGACCTACTGAACTAATGAGACGGTTGCTTTGGTAACATAAATGATTGCGCAGCATCTATCGTCTTCCATATGAGCTTTATGTAATACAAGATGCATACGTGTTTAAGTTTTGTTATATTATTTTCTAATGATTTTCCAAATGAAAAATTTATTGAAATGATATAAATAAAACTATTTTTGAATGCAAAAAGATCACCCCTCCGGCATAATGTTGGGCCGTAAACAAAGTTTGAAGGGAGAACCAGTTCTGGCTGATTATGGTCCAGAGGAATCACTGAATGAGAGCACCGATATTGAATGGGTAAATAAGGTAACATTATTATATGGCAATATAAATAAGTAAAATTCATTATTATTTAAAAATTTTTTGTAGCTATGGGTCCGACGGATTATGAGATTTTGTGCTTTAGTTAGTTTAATATCTGTTAGTTTAAATACACCAAAAACTTTAGAGAAACATCCGATGTTGCCTTATTTAACGTTTGGAAGTGACATGTTCGTTACAATTTTGTTTACAGCTGAAATGATAGCTAAAATGCATATCAGAGGAATTTTAAAGGTATGCATTTCTTATCAACCGTCATTTAATATTGAAGCTATTTATTTGTAGGGTGATGCACCTTATTTAAAAGACCACTGGTGCCAGTTTGATGCAAGTATGGTATTCTTCCTTTGGGTTTCTGTTATATTACAAATTTTTGAAATGGTCGGAGTGGTCCCTCGTTTTAGTTATTTATCAATTCTTCGTGCTCCTCGACCGTTAATTATGATTCGTTTTTTACGTGTATTTTTAAAATTCTCGATGCCAAAATCTCGTATTAATCAAATTTTTAAGTAAGTTTATTCACACAGTGCCTTTGCTGGTTATACTGATAACGAATTTTCCCTTTCTAGGCGTTCGAGCCAACAAATTTATAATGTTACGTTATTTTTCTTATTTTTTATGTCGTTATATGGACTATTAGGTGTTCAGTTCTTTGGAGAATTAAAAAATCACTGTGTTCTAAATACAACTGATCCGAAGTAAGATTGATTTTTGAATTATGAAGGACAAATTTTTATAAGATTTATTTCAATTTTTTAGTTATATCACCATAAATAGTTTGGCAATCCCAGATACGTTTTGCTCTGTCGATCCCAATTCAGGATATCAATGTCCTGAAGGAATGAAATGTATGAAATTGGAATTATCACGCTATATTATGGGTTTTAATGGATTTGACGAGTTTGCTACAAGTATATTTACTGTATATCAAGCTGCGTCACAGGAAGGATGGGTTTTTATCATGTACAGAGCAATTGATTCACTACCAGGATGGCGAGCGGTACTCTATTTCAGCACAATGATATTCTTTTTGGCGTGGCTGGTGAAAAATGTATTCATTGCCGTCATTACGGAGACATTTAATGAAATTCGTGTTCAATTCCAACAAATGTGGGGTGTACGAGGTCATATTCAAAGTAGTACAGCATCGCAAATTTTAACTGGTGATGACACGGGATGGAAACTTGTAACAATCGATGAAAATAAACATGGCGGAATGGCACCGGAAATCTGTCATACAATCTTACGTTCACCACATTTCCGTTTGATTGTTATGGTTGTAATATTGGCGAATGGCATTGTTACGGCATCAATGCATTTTAAACATGATGAAAGACCACGACATGTTTTCTATGAGAAATATTATTATATCGAAATTGTATTTACATTATTTTTGGACTTGGAAACATTATTTAAAATATGGTGTCTCGGCTGGAGGGGATACTATAAACATTCAATTCATAAATTTGAATTATTACTAGCCATTGGAACAACGATTCATATTATTCCCAGTTTCTACTTGTCCGTGTTTACTTACTTTCAGGTACACAAGAATATAATTAAAAATTTAAAGTAAGTGGAGGAACTAAAAGTTTTAAACATTGAAGGTATTGAGAGTTGTTCGTTTGATCAAAGCCTCACCCTTATTGGAAGATTTTGTTTACAAAATTTTTGGCCCGGGAAAGAAATTGGGAAGCTTAATTATTTTTACTATGTGTTTATTGATTATTTCGTCAAGCATCTCAATGCAATTGTTTTGTTTCTTGTGTGATTTCACAAAATTTGAAAGTTTTCCGGAAGCCTTTATGTCCATGTTTCAAATCCTTACACAAGAAGCATGGGTTGAAGTTATGGATGAGACCATGTTACGCACGAGAGAAACTCTAGCGCCCTTAGTTGCTATTTACTTTATTCTTTATCATTTATTTGTCACGTTGGTTCGTATCTAATACATTTTTTACTTGAATATATCACCAACGAACTAAATTTCCACATAATATTGTATTTTAGATCGTATTAAGTTTGTTTGTAGCCGTAATCTTAGATAATTTGGAATTAGATGAAGATATCAAGAAACTGAAACAATTAAAATTTCGCGAACAAAGTGCAGAAATTAAGGAAACATTACCATTTCGGTTGCGAATCTTTGAGAAATTTCCAGATAGTCCACAAATGACTACACTACATCATATTCCATCCGAATTCAATTTGCCAAAGGTAATATTTCAAGTAGAGTATGTGTTTAAATTAAAATCTATTGAAATAAATTCAGAAAATTATTAGGTGCGTGAAAGTTTTATGCGACAATTTGTTTATGAAGTGGAAGACGATGAAACCGCTGACGGTATCAATAAAAAGATCGGCGAAGAAATTTTTGATTCAAAAATTGTTTATCGCAAGCAAAGACCATTCAAAATGATTAACGAATTGCCAAAAGTGCGAAGTGCACCGACAAAATTACGAAAAGCTGTGATTACGCAAATTATAAAGTAAGAAATTTTATTAGGCGGTTGCAATGAAACCTACTGTTTTTTCTTTGTGTACCAAAGTATATATGTATTTGAACGTTACGAGTTTTCCCCCTTTTCTGGTAGAAATTGAATGCCACTATCACAAAAAACATTTTATTTTTTGAAGTAGAATTTTCATTAAGCAATTAATTTTTCAAGTTCTCTGTCATTGCTACATCGACAATGGTCAGATTTTAATAAAATAAAATTTTCCATTAAATTAGTGAAGGAAGTATCTTTCAACATTAATCGAAACTGGTGGAAATTAGATGAGACCAGATCTGGAGAACACGCTGGAGTGGGAAAACTCTCTGTTCAACTTTTTGTTTGATTTTGATCAAGGATATACTGCGACCCTTTGGATTATTGTGTTCTCTGCTAATATTTCAATTAATTCAGACGTCCAATTTAAAGTAGATTTTCCAACTTCGTTTGCCATAGGAAGTCTAGAATTTGGAGTAGGTCTAGGTATATCTCTTTCTGTAAAGCGAAGTTTTTAGTGGTTTATTGTTTCCCTTACTTTATTCTCCTCTATATTGAGAGTTGTAGGGAAATTGGCAAGTGCCATCTACTTCCAGAATTTCATTCCATATTTGACTACTATAATAGCGGGTTTCAATGCAATTTCCTAATATTTTATTACGAAATGGCTAAACATGATTGCAACTGAAATCTCCTTTTTAGCGATTCAAACAATCAACGACTGATGCTTGGTGATTCTTCCATGATACCTGTACCAGGTGGTAAAGGTCCATTGAAACCTCAAGGTACAGTTAGTAGCGTAAAACAACTAAGAATCGACCAGAAAAAGTAAGTTTCTCGTTCTTTGATTTTGGATTGGTTGTTTACTTGTAAAGTTGTATGTTGAAATGTTTTATAAAGAACAGAAAAATGGAACATTAATATTAAATTATGAGATAATTATGTTGTTGTAATATTTATTTTTTATTTATTAATTTTTTTAAGATATTAAAATATCATTAGCAATTGCATATTTGAATAAAATGAAAAAATAAATATTTATGTGATTTATTTCGAGCTAAATACTTACTGCACGATTTTGAAAATGTATCTATTGGAAATCAGTACCTATAATGATAATTAAGTAGACATTAAACCTACTAATTTTTATTATATTTATTAAACTGTTATGCTTTTGTGAAACGAAGACAAATTGGTTTAAATGACGTAATTTGGCATGAGACATAAAAATGGACATTTTATAATAATTTAGAATCATTTGTATTTATATTTGCACATTGTAAACATATAAAAATGGTTGTCTTGGTTGTGTCTATTTCAATTCTCTATTCATTAATGCATAAAAAAGGCTTGACAATTTTTTTGTTATTTTTGTTTGAAAATTATTTGGTCCACCAAACTTTTGGGAAAGTATTGGGTAGGAAATTATCCCAGAAACAAAAATCTCTGCCTAATTCTTTTGAATTTTGGACTAAGCACTACAAAGAATTTTTTATTTCAGCGATTTTTTTTCTTGTTCTGGCTAAAAGGTAAAGACTGATTACTTACCAGTAATAGTATACTGGAAATTTTAGGATTAAACTTTTATAAAAAATTTCTATTCATATAAAAAATATTTTTAAAAATTTTTATTAGATTATTAGGTTAAAAAGAGTGTAGCCAAATAAGTAGCGCTATGGACTGCAATACTAAAAGACGCAAACTGGGATCTTACCATTCTTCGCGAATTGTAATCAACTGGTTCAGTTCAATCAGTTAAATAGAATATTCATATTTCCGGCAAATATTCTGTCATTATCATGATTATTTATATTATCAATTATTATACTCGTATTTGCGGCATGCTCAGCCTAGTGACGTTACTTAAAACAAATAACATTAAATGAGGAATAGTATCAAAATATTGTTCGACGCCGTAAGTCGTCGAAGTCGAAGACTGACAGTATTCATTCACTCCTGAGCTCATTTAACTTTAATGAATACTTAACAATAAGTTAGGAATGATTCAACTTGGATGTGGTTTTGCCACATTATCTCCTTAGGAGTTTAGGCTTGAATAGAAAATGAGCTGTCCTTCTATCATTAGATCATCCTATAAGCAAAATACTAAAGTGAAACAGTTACTTTGACAATCAACTTAGAAAATATCAAGTCGAACCTCGAATTCTTTAGGTTGTACTTGCTTTTTTGTTGAAGAGAAGACAATTAAGACTTTATTGTATTTTCGTTCTTACGAAATGGCCTAATATTTTAAATTCTCAATCATTTTCTTAAAATTTGTATACTTATCTATTTGTTCTGTCGTAGTTACATATTATTGTTATATTTTGCTTAATATTTTTACTTAATCTTTCTACTTTCTTTTTTCATATTTGTCTTGCATCGCACGTTGCAACGGATTGATTGACTTGTTGTTGAATGATTTTTTGACAAATTTTCACACACAAAATGCCAACAACCGTAAATATCACACAAATACATATAAATGATGTAGAAATACAAATAATTTTCAATTAAAAATCAAATTTCTAAGTTAAAAATCACCCTTAATATAGGTTTGGATCACGTTCAATTCGTAGAAGTGTTCGAAGTGGTTCGATTAAACTGAAACAAACGTACGAACACCTGATGGAAAATGGGGATATCGGTGCAATGAACCGTGTGAGTTCTGCCAGGGCACGACCACACGATTTAGATATCAAATTGTTACAAGCAAAACGGCAACAAGCTGAAATGCGAAGGTATAGTTAATGTGTAAATACGTATAATTTATGTTTGAATGATTGTAATATTTTAACAAAAATTTAGAAATCAACGTGAAGAAGATCTACGCGAAAATCATCCATTTTTTGATACTCCATTATTTGCTGTGCCACGTGAAAGTAAATTTCGTAAAATATGTCAATTAATTGTTTACGCCAGATATGATGCTCGATTAAAAGATCCAATAACTGGAAAGGAACGGAAAGTTCAGTATAAAAGTTTACAGTGAGTATACTTGATCAATAACTATTATAAATTTCCATCAACGATTTCGTAAGGAATCAAAAAGTATAGAATATTTAATTTAAAAAAAAGATTATTAATATTTGCTCAGTATCGATTTTAGCGGGTAGATCGAATAGGCCCGGGCCTTAGGGATGGTCGATATTCATCGATGGTAAAAAAACATCGATGTTTAGGGGGAAAACATCGATGTAAAAACATCGATGTTATGTCCTCGATAACATCGACACACCGATGTTATGAGAATAATATCGAAACATCGATATTACTCTAACCTATCCAGTATTTGTAAAGTCCTGTCGCTGATTTAAAACAAGATCCACTACTTTTATGGCAAGTTCTAGGATTCACTTATCCAAACTTGAAAAAAATTGCCATTAAATATTTGTATTTCACAGCAACTTCGACAGCTTTAGAGAGACTTTTTTAAAAGCTGGGCAGCATTTGTATCAACAAAGGAACGTATTAAAAGGGAAACTTCTAACAAAGTGACTTTTTTGCAAAGCGTACCAAATAAATCCTGGCAATGTTAATTTTTAATAAATAAAATAATAGATTATAATGATTGTTTATTTTGCTACAGAAACATCGATGTTTTTGAACATCGATGTCTTTCTTTCGATATATATCGTATATCGATACTCTTGAATCGATGTCAACATCGATGTTTTTCTAATATCGATCATCCCTACCGGGCCTATCCAAAAACTTTGAAAAAATGAATCTTTATCCAAGAAACATACTGGGCACGAGCCTAGGGCTCCTAACCTAAGAGGTCTCCGAACTCATGCCCACAAAACTTAGGAAAACAAATGGTATATGATATTGGATGCGATCTTTGAGGACCATACTAAGCACGTTACTTTATAGTACACCTACAAAAATTATATCTGTATGACGCTATCAAGTACATAATCATTTTTAAGATATAAAATTGTTATTTTAAGTAACATATACTTTAATTTAATTGCTGTAGATAGGGTATCCCTTATAAAATTTCCAGCATGTAGACTCCGTAAGCGATGAGAGATATAGTTTCGGCTAAATTCCCAAATTCCATGTAGTTTAGGAGGGAATCAATTCAATAAAGGTTAAAAGTAGGATAAAAGGGACATGCAATAGAAAAAGGCTTAGAATATATTCTTGTATATCCCCAATAGCTTACAGATTACAAAAGTTTTTAGGAGCTATAACCAAAACCCATAATTTCAAATTACTTTTTTTCTCAGCAATAACTTCTTACTGGTAAGAACTGTGTTATTTTTATGCTCTGCTTATTATGTTCTGCTCATTCTGATAACTCTTATTTATGTAGAATGTAAACATTTTCTTAAAATTTTTCTATCACTACCGTTTTCTGAGTTGTGAGCCCGAAATTTTGTTTTTGTCACGGAATGTGAAGTATATTTTGGTACAGTTAAATGGCTTTTTTCTTCCCTATCTATCAATCTACCATATAAAAAAGAAATTTGGAATTATATGGGCTTTTTGGTTATAGCTCCTAAACTATATGGAATTTGAAAAATTTAGATACAGCATTCGACACGTTTACGAGATCCCTGTGTTGAAAATTTTATTAGGAATAGCCTGTATATGTAGAATTTTTCTAGAGCTTTTTTCATTTCTATCAAAATGAAAACAGTCGGTTATTACGTGGGAAATAAAGTTTTAGAGGGTAAATTATATTTACAAACCTCAACATTTTAATAGCAGGAATGGAAAATTACAATGTTATGAAAACACTGAAAATCAATTAAGGAAACCTTTCACTTTGATGACGTCATCTAGTTCAACAACCGTCTTGAAGCACACGTTTTTAGGCTAGGAACTTACCCTTAAAAATATGCTCAGAAATTGAAAAAGTGATCATGAGCGTTCTAGTGGCTGGTTTTTTTTAATCGATGCAGAATTTAAAATAAAATATAAAATTCAAATACTATTTTTTGATTAAACCACTTAGCTTCAACGCTAAAAATTGATAAAAATAAATAATTTGATAAGTATTCTTATAAATTACAACAATATTTTTTTTTTGGGATATATAAATTTCACGAAGAATTTTTTCAACCTTCTCCCAAATTGCGTGGACTAGCTTTATAGAAGGATGGACATAATGATGAATCATTATGTCCATCCTTCTATAAAGCTAGTCCACGCAATTTGGGAGAAGGTTGAAAAAATTCTTCGTGATATTCTTATAAATGTTTGATTTTAGTTTACGTATTTATTCTAAAAAATCATATTTGTCAATAGTTTTTCCTCTCTTTAAAAAAATGTTATAATTTTTTTTTTATATATCAATTGTGCTTACAGAATATTACAAATACAAAATTTATACATGTATCTTATATTACTTTCATTAATTTCAACTTTCCACAGTGACGCCGGCATTTTGTAAAAAGATAGTATTGGAATTTTTTATTCCTTTTTAAATTTTGAATCGATTAAAAGAAAAATCAGCCAGTAGAACGCTCGTGGTCGCTTTTTGTTAAAAATTAGGGTTAAGTTGCTACTCTATTTTTTTTAAATTTTACATGATAAAAGCTTAGCATTTTAGTGTACTAATACATTAGTTTTTAAATCTCTTAGTATAAATTTCTTATTCTATAATTTTAGTAATTTTTTGGGCCTTGTTACGTATTTGGATTGGGTAATGATTGCCATAACAACACTATCATGCCTCTCGATGATGTTTGAGACACCCAGTTACCGTGTGATGGAAAATGGAGCCTTACAAGTTGCTGAATACGGTTTTGTAATATTCATGAGTTTGGAACTGGCGTTAAAAATTCTAGCTGATGGATTATTCTTTACACCAAAGGCGTATATTAAAGATGTCGCTTCCGTATTGGATGTTTTTATATACATTGTAAGTGATAAAATGAGAAAATTTTGATCGTTTAAAATATTGTTTATAAATTTTTTTTCAGGTAAGTTTAGTATTTTTATGTTGGATGCCAAGACAAGTGCCTCCAAATTCACCGGCTCAACTCCTAATGATACTACGCTGTGTCCGGCCGCTACGAATTTTTACACTGGTACCACATATGCGAAAAGTGGTGTACGAATTGTGTCGTGGATTCAAAGAGATTTTATTGGTAAGTAATAAAACTTACAATATTCTGATAAATGTTTATGGAAACAAAAAATATGTTTCCTACTACCTTACTTTCTTTACATAAAATGTCATTTGAAAATTATACATATCTTTATTCTATTTTTAAATGACAGACCGAACAGTTAGTAATTATAGCAATAGGAGACAGAAAAAATTACAATTGATTATAATCATAACATTTCCTTATTTATGTTTAGAATAATTATTAATTTGAAAACTTCACATTAGCACCATATGTGTTTTACAGTTGACTAGATAACGAATAGAGAAAAAAAAATGCGATATTAGCGGAACGGAATGTCCGCTTTTTACAATAAAGTAAAATATATATACTCAACTTTACAATAAGTTGTACTTAAGTACAGTACTTGATAGAAAAATAGATACAGGTCTAAAGTTATTAACTGAACTAATTTATAGACCGAAAAACTGTAAATCGATATTCTTGTGTCATTCGCTCATTTAGGATCCTAGTTAAATACTACCACCATTGAGGTTAGAATACACAATGTATCATACAATAGAGTGATTACATATAATTTTTTTAACGTGAAATCGCCATATTTGTTTACAATTTTATAACCCTCAAAGTGTCAGTAGTAATGGATATATTCTTTTAATTTGTAAGTGATTTTTGTTGCAATGTGAAACTATTTATTAATAAGTATTTTAACAATATTTATAAATATAGAATAAATATGTAGAAAAATTTAAATTGAAGTTTGTTTAACCGCCATATTTGTCTACAAATTAGTCATTATTTCTGTTTCATTTACATATATATTACATGTAAACCTGTAGTCTCTCCATTATATTTAATGTTTAGACGTCACAACTATGCATTTGAACAGTAATTGTTGTTAAAAAATTTGTATTAAGTATTAGAGATGTGCCAAAATCGTGAATTCACGCGTGACCCGGCGGGTCACGCGTGACCCATCGTGATCGTGAATAATTTTCTACGATCGTGCGTGAGTGGGCGTGATCGTGACATTTAATTTCTTGTCGTGAATAATTCGTGAGTCACGAAAAGTTAAAGACCATGAATAAAAAAATTTTAAATAATTTATTATTTTCAATTTTAGGGAATATTAACTAAACCAATTTGATATTTTAACTACAAAAAAATCCTTTTTTTATATATTGGTTTTTACAAGCACAAGTAGGTAGAAATCCAATAACCCTTACTAACAAATTCCAGTTCTTCACCGAGATACTTAGAGTGTATACAAAATGATTTATAAATTAAAAATATCCAACAGTGTTTATGATGTTGTTCTGATTCTTCGGTTTTTATTTAAATAATTTCTTAAATTTTTAAGAAATTCTTAAAATTAGCCTGCATCTCTCAGGATGTGTGGATATACGGTCTCAGTCAATGAGTATAATTGGAAATAACAAGGTCAGTTTTGAACAATATGGTCATGAAGACATAATATAAAGAGGGGTTACTTAAAGGAATATTATCTTTTTCAATATTTTAAGTTGTTTTATTATTATCATTATTTTAAAAAAAAAATTATTTTCTAAGTATTTATAGGTACTAAAAAATATTTTGTCACAATTTTGTTAAAAAACTAGATATTTGGTTTGGTTGTGCGAAATGTCATGTTTATATACAAATACAATAAGAACAAAAATTAAACAATAAATCATTAAATGAAAAATTTTGAAAATTTTCTCACTTTCCAGAAAAAATTAAGTAGTATATAATTTGCATCAGTATTAATCTCAGTAATAATGTTAGCCCTATTAACCGTATTCTGATTTTATCCCAAGGACATAATTTTAACTGATTGTTAAAGCGATAGTGATTTTTATTCAAAATTCCAACGATTAGTTTCAAAGATTTTTATGTTTAATTTGTAAGCGTGCGTGAGTGTGAAAGCATAAAATATTTTTGTTCGTGATCGTGCGTGAGTGTGAAAGCATAAAATTTTTTTGTTCGTGATCGTGCGTGAGTGTGAAAAGAAATAAATTTTCTCGTTCGTGATCGGGCGTGAGTACAAAAGCTAATTCGTGACTGTGCGTGATCGTGAGTAAAAATGTACTCACGAGCACATCATACTCTATTAAGTATATGTATCACGTTATAAAATGAATTGCATTTCATTCATTTTAGCCAAACAGTAACATTCAAAACCCTCGTAAACAATAAAATCCCCTCCTTTTTTAACACTGGATTTTCTTAACGTTTAGATAAGTATTTCTTTTAATGAAAAAAGAACCTGAAAAACTCTAGTATGTCTGTACTCCATTTTATCAACATGCGTAACTGGACGCAAAATGTTGAGCGTGCATGAGTATTCTGTAGGTATAGGGCAAATAGATCTCTCAACCTCAAAAAGATTTACTGTTTTTGTTAAATTTGTTTGCTATTATTCTACTGTATGTTTAAATTTTACTTTGGAAGACTGTACTTTGTTATACGAAAATAAAAAGTTGAGAAAATAACACAATAATTTTAATCGTATTTTCCGTTATTTATTATTCTTATATAATTGATATTATAAATTTAATAACGAATATGATATTAACTTACCAATTTTTCTTTTTATAGTATAGCATTATATAAACTTTAAATAATAATTTAGAGAAAATAGACTAAGGCTTACTTTCGCAATTTATTGGAACTCTTTTATAGGTACTTACCTACAAAAAAATTAATTTTGAAATTCCCTTCAATCTATCTATCTATATATATATATATATATATATATATATATATATATATATATATATATATATATATATATATATATATATATATATATATATATATAGGGGTGAGCAAATGAGCAAATATTTTGATAGTCGGGCCACATTGCAGATGAAAATTTGACCTCGGGCCTTTAAGTATTGCTTAATATTTTATTTAAAATTTTTTATGCACCAATTTATGTGAGACAAAAACTAATATTCGTGTTTTTAATAATAATATATATTTATATACAATGCTTCACGGGCCAGACAAAATTCTACCGCGGGCCGCCATTTGCCCAGGCCTGATATACTATATAATTCTCAATAAAAATCACATCCTTATAACAATGAGGTAGAAAATTCAATTCTTATGACGTTATCAAATATATTCAACAATTTTTCAGCTATAAAATTCTGAATTTAAATAACAGAAGTATCGTGTTTAAACCAAAATAAACAAAATAAATTTTCAATATGCTAATCACAAAAGTAATCTAGTTTTAGATTATCTATCTTTATAGTATTCTAAACTTTCTCATAATGCAAATTTTTAAAATGTAAATTAAAAGGGATTTTAAAACAATTTTATCAGCTATGTTCAGCTGTACTCACTTGGTAGTTATTATTTAAAACTAATAATTAAATCACGAATTTTAAACATTATCTTTTGAATAAATCTATAATTATATTAATTAACTACAAAAATTTTAATTTAAAAATGAGATTATTAACCAATATAACCAACAACGGTTACAACTTTATATGTGTGTCTGTTTTTTAAATAATAATTAATACATTACAATTAAACATTCAAATAATCAAATACAATAATATAATTGCAATTGTCATTATTATACAATTATTTTTAAAAAAAAATATTTGTCTTTAAATTACGTAAAATTAATAAATAATACTGTTTTTTTTTTTTGCTGTTGTTGAAAATCGAATGGAATTAATCAGTCTTTATTATAATTTTTAGTTTTAGATTGATTAATTTCTTGATCTTTCAACTGTACGCTCGTAAAAGAAAAAGAAATATTTTAATTTCAAGTAGAATACAAATCAGAGTGAAAGGAAATAGTACATAATTCACAAAATCTCAAAATACGCTGATCTGACTCTTACTAAATATAATTTTGAAGGTATTTCAAATACGCATTCTGAACGGAACCTTCGCTGAATGGTTCGGAGGGCACAGAAGGTTAAACAGACCACAGTTTTTTCTTCTAGCTAAGATTATTTTTTACTCATCGCTTAAAGAAATCGTTTAAAAAAAAAAGAAAAAGAAAGCTTTCGTCAGTTAAACTAAAAGCGCACACCCTTCAAGTTGTTTTAATATAAGGGACTATTCACACAAACCAATCGACATAGTTATATAAGAACAGAAATTTGCAAGTTATAAGTATGTATGATAACGGGCAGGATCGGCGATAGTGTGTGGTAGTGTTTCATAAATTTTCATCCCCTACTTTATATCCTTAGGGGATGAATTTCCAAAAATCTTTTCTTGGTGCTGCCCTACGTTACATAAAGAACTCGTCTACAAAATATCACGATTCTAGACCCAGTGGTTTACTATATAGATTTTACATCCCCCTATTTAGGGGATGAATTTTGAAATTTCGTATAGCCTATAGCATTCCCCAGATTAAGACGAATCCAGCGACACCTTCTTTATCAAAATCCGTCAAGCCGTTTAGGCTGTAGGCTGCGCCACAGAAACAGACATAATCAGAGGATACATACATACTTTCGAAACACATTAACCTCCTTCAAATGCAGTCGGGTAAAAAGTACAAGATTCATTCCTGTAAATTATTTGAGAGAATAGGAATTCCTCTTTCCAAAATCTGCATTAAAAGTTAGTTTCTTGAAAAATTACCCACACAATGCAATAACTTTTACCGTTAAAACCGGCGGGGCATAAAGGCAGTTCTGGCATAAATTCAAAATTTTTCAAAATCTCAAAAAATCAATACCTACTTCCGAAGATATAATTTCTAGAAGAGCTTATAGCGTAATCTAACCCTCAGAGGTGACCTTTCCAAATATGTAAGTATCTATAGCTTGTAAATAATAAACAAATATTTTACTTCGCAAAAATACCACTTTTATTTTGAAACAATATTGTCACAGTTTCAAAAAAAAAGTGGTATTTTTGCGAAGTAAAATATTTGTTTATTATTTACAAATATGGGATACCATAAAGTAACGCTCAAATCTATTAATATTATCTATAGCTTGATTTAGTGTCGACATTTGCTTCTTCCCGGTGCCTCCACCACGGCTCAAAAAATTTACCTATGATTAAACTTAGACTGCTGGAAGTTTACTGCTAGAATATTTAGACTACAACTCAGACGGAAATAAACAAACAAACAAATAAGCAAACTCACTTTCGCATTTACAATATTAGTAAGGATTACTGAAAGAGAAAGAAAATACATAGTGCGAGAGTCTATATCGTCACTGTGTATCTACGTATTTTTTTCTCATACAATGTAAAACTGTGTTTATATGGGGTCGCGCGGTTCATACAGAAACACCGTATGAAACAAATTGATGGTGAGTTGATGCTTGACTTATCACTGCATTAAAAAACTAAGGACTAACCTAATTTTTATCATAGTGTATTTTTGGGATAACAAGTTCCAAGACAATCCCGGAAATCTTGGTCAGCTAACAATGCTAAATGTGACAAGAATTTATGGTATAAAAAAGTTGTATTACTAATAAAATTCCCGTCCCACTGACTATAAAACTAAAACAAATAAACATTCGGAGTTCAAATATTTTCATTTTAGCAAAACGACTTTGTTTTATATAAATTTAATTTGTAACTATTTCGTAGCTATTTGACAGCGTGACCCTTTCTTAAACACACCATTAATATGATTACGATAATCACAAAAACCTTTTTAAACTATCTATAATTTGTATTGTAGCTATAGTTACTTATTAACAAACATTTGAAATGTAAAATGTACCTTTCATTCTTTCAAATACGTTACCGAATATTTTTATTTTCGTTAAACATATTGAACATAAGGTATATTAATAAAAACAGTTAAACGAAAAAAACAGTATCTTTAAAAAAGCAATAGATGATTTGTTTTAAATAATTTAATAATATTTGAATCATTTATAAATTTTTTTTCGAATTATGTCTTCTGTTTAATATGTTAGTTTTTAGGTATGTTTTTTATGAATTTAAAAAAAGCAATTTTTACAAAAAATTTTTAACAGTATACACATATTAATTCTTTATTTAGTATTTTTTAAATTTTAAAAACACATATATTGATAACTTAATTTTACTTTTTATAACAATTTGTACATAACATTTAAAACAATAGTGTAAACCAATCTTCGATTTCACTCGTTTTCGATGGTCACTCGTTTGAAACCCAAGTTCTGGGATAACTCCAAACTTAATTTATATTTTAGAATCCTGTCTTCTTTCATCAAATTAATAATCTAATGTTTTTTGGACGTATTTTAAAACCGTATAAACCTCCCAAACGTTAGAATTTTCGCTTAATACGGAAAATATAAATAGTTATCGAAACGACTTAAAATTGTTTCTATCTTCATCATAAGTTCTTCAAAGAATTTGTTCATTTTATATTTTTAATTTTCCAATTTTATTATTATTGCTATGATCAGATCTCTTATGTAATTATCTGTTGCAAGTATTTGCTCTCTTGTACTTCTTTATCACAACTTTTGCTTCTTTAACATGTTAGTATTATTTGATGTGCAATTTAAATTTTTACCAGTCTGGTTTATAAAATCGGTATGCCTTCGAAATTGTAATATTGGATACTGAAATACAAAATACATACATGGATAATTTCGTGTGAAAGTCTTCAAGTATGGATACATATTTAAAATAAAAACACAAACTTATTATATTTTATATTATTTACATTTATTAATTAGTTGGTAATACCTTTCAAATTATTATCAGTTTAGCAATGATTTTTAGCAAGTAGCTATATTTGTTTTAATAACTATAAATTTTGTAATATCTAAAATCTATAGGTCTGCATTGCATTGCTTGTTTCCTACATTGAATTTTTATATACGTATATTAATTTTAATTTGACAAAGTATAAAAATGTTTAAAATAATTTTATCAAAATCAATTTATCTCTAACACTTGTTAATTATGAATTAATTTTATAAAAAAATTATTAAGTAATGAAATGTGAAAAATAATACAAGTTTATCAAAAATATGCTGTGAATTTTACATTAAATACGTATATATATATATATATATATATATATATATATATATATATATATATATATATATATATATATATATATATATATATATATATATCGTACGTCATGCGGCGGAGAGAAAAAGAAATGTCACGGGACTGTGACGCTAATTTAAAAGCATAGAATATGTCAATGTGATAATATGGGAAATAAAAAAAATTTGCGAGTGTCTTAAGACCACACAAGTACAAGTTAAAACTTCTATAACGATCTCGTAATCGATTCGAAGTAATATACGTATAGGTCAGCCCCGGATCTACGATTTTTTAGAATCGGGGCAGAAACTTGAAAATGGCGCTAGCGCCTCTCCAACGTTTGACATAAATTGTGAAAAAAACTCATAAGTATATAAGTCCTTTATAAAACTCCATTTTTTCCCGTTGCGGCAATGATAAAAATTGAGGGTTTTGTAAAGGATCAATATAGGTTAGGTACAAGTTGATTTTTTATTTTAATCAATCTACTCCGAAAGCACTACAAGTTGTGCAAATTTCAAATTTTTATCACCAAATTATTTATATCCAAAATCTGAAAAAAAGTTTTCGGAAGTTTGTAAAAATTAAAGGATACAAGTTTCACAATTTAAATAGTGTGTATTTGTTTCCTAATGGGTAGTTGTACCCGTATAGCTATTCTCATAAAAAATACTAAGAAAGGTTTAAAACATTCCTTCTATAAGAAAAAAAATGTTCAAAAAGTGAATTTTGCTAAATTTTGATATCCAACTTTAGGTAAAGTTTTCTTACAGAATGAACAAAAATAGGTTAAAAATGAGACCACAAATATTTCTATCACTCATAACAGAAGCCGTAATATACACTATCATAACTCAACCTTACAATACAATTGCTTGAACCGATTTCCAGGACCGGCGAGAGGGTAGGGCAGGTGAGGCAATTGCCCGGGGGCCCGGATCTAAAGAGGAGCCCGGAG
This sequence comes from Brachynemurus nebulosus, assembly GCA_035578155.1. Taxonomy (NCBI): domain Eukaryota; kingdom Metazoa; phylum Arthropoda; class Insecta; order Neuroptera; family Myrmeleontidae; genus Brachynemurus; species Brachynemurus nebulosus. The sequence continues at coordinate 28,927,264 of JAPWDM010000003.1, forward strand.
CCTCGATTAGAGGCCCGGACAGTGTGAGAAGATGTTTTTCTTTTTTGCTCGTCAATTGTATTTTGTATTTTTGGAGAAAAAATGTTCGGAAATTTTCTGTAGTGCCTGGGGGCCTGTCATTTCTCTCGCCGGCCCTGCCGATTACATCAGAAATGTTTACTGCCGCGCTCCTAGAATAGGTACATAGCCTTGGGCTATTATTACTCAATTAGCTCCCCTATAAATATACTACTGAGTAAAACACTTAATTTACATTGTGAACACATAAATATATTATATTTGAATTTTTTTGCTTTGGCCATTTCAATTTACTTCAAATTCATATTATTCTCTTTTTATCATGTTATTCCCAGAGATCCCACCAACTTTATTTGAATGTATCTTCAAATAATTTTTATTGTTTTCATTTCATATTGATAAACAAAAAAAAATCTTTTTGCTCTCCTATTGAACTTTCTCCCTGTAATTTATTTCCTAGCACTTACGCCAATATTATGAATACGAATATCCACACAAATTTAGCGGATTACGGGTGGGCATACATAAGATTCGTGTCATGTTTGACCAAGTTCTTTAATAGTTCCTAATATAACATTTTTATTTATTACATATTTGGTTACATATTCTAATTTAATTTTTAAAAATTCGTGACTAATATAGATAGGTACATTTATTTATTATCAAAACTCAATGCGGTTACAATCAAACAATTCGCTTAAAATTTTTGTTGATAAAATTGACATAATATCATAATTATTGTCGTGATCAAAAAATTTAGAAATGATATATTTGATTAAAAAAAAAATTAGTAGTATTATCAAAATAATAAGTGAATGGTAGAAAGATATTATACAACCTACATAATCAATTACTTAAGTCGAAATTCCAATAATAACTCATTAATAAATTAAATTAAAAAAAAAAAATTATTTAAAAAAAATTTAAACAGGAAATTGCACGTTTCCTAAATCTAATCCATAAATAATAATTTAAATGTGTGCAATACATATCTATGATTAATATAATTATAGATTTCAATCGACCTTGAACCGGTTACAGATGATGAATGGATTTAAACTTGTCGTGATTATTGTTATTATTATTTATTTTTTTTATTGAGTGGTTTTACCGATTGCTTTGTTGAAATTCTTCATTCATAATAAGCAAATTACAAGGTGCTAAACGAAAGTGCAATCATATAATGATCACCAGAGACGTAGCAATAAATTTCGTGCCCTGGGGCGATTTCGATTCAGGCGCCCCCTCCGAAAAGTCCACCACCTCCCTAACTGACGAGTAAAAAAAGATTGAAGTCTATCCCTGTAGCACGTACGAGCAAAGTTTCATGTTTGTAAATCCGAAAATGTAACGATTAGGCTGCGGTTACATTGGTTACGAATTCGTACGAAAATTGATTCGTACGAACTCGTACGAAATTTATTCGTACGACTGTGTGGTTACATTGGATACGGAATCGTAATATGAATTCGTATTTAAATTTAAATTGAAAACCGTTAGTACATATTGCATGATGTCAAACAATGGGTCCAGTTACCGAATCTTATTTATTAGAATCACCTTTTTCAAAGTTTCTAATTATAGAAAACAAACAATTCTGGGTAAACGATTATTTATTATTCATGTAGAGCAAAAAAAGGTGAGTTCTGGCATTACTTCGAGGAAATTTTTCAAGACGAACAGAAATGTTAAGAATACTTGAACATGTCGCAAGTCACATTCAATTATATTTTAAAATCTGCTGAATTTTAGCTTCAATATTTAGTTAAATAATTTTTCATTACACATACTTAAAATGTTTTTGTTAGCTTAGGTTAGCTTTATTATATTGTAATATATTTAATTAAAAAATTATCTAAACATTTCCTCTGCCACCTCATTCCACAATTTTTTATTTAACTTTCTATTATGATAATATTTATGCTTTGATCCCTTAAAGACCGCCTTTGTTCAACAAAAATAATTATTTTTTCTACATCTATTGCATTTTTTTCGTACGAATTCGCATCAAAAAACAAAATATTTTGGTCGTATCAAAAAGTCGTACGAGCTCGTACGGAAGAGTCGAAAGCATTGTAGCCACGCATGTCTAAATGTATGCATTTGTTTAATTCGTATCAACTCGCATAAACTCGTATGAATTCGTACGAATGAATTTTTGGATGAATTCGTATCCGGTGTAACCGCTACCTTATGAGGGATGTGACTGACGGATAAACAAATAGACAGACAGACGGATTTAAAGAAACGATAACAATTCCTAGATGTATATTCGGAACCCAAAAAATTACATTTCATAAACTGCGTGTTTTTAATTTCTTTCTTTCTTTTGATTAATACAATTTTTGCGATATCGTGATATCTGTGACATTAGAAATAATGGATGGCTTTTGGTTTAATAAAGATTAACAAATTAAGCTGAAAAGTAACATTATAACAATGCATGCAAATTGTGAAAACCTATAAAAATTTATTAAAAAAAAAAAATGTAAATAACAACATCATTTCAAGAAATGATCCACGAATTAGGCGGAGCGTCCACTAGGTCGGAAACGCGACGCGGCGCGGTGCGGCGCAGTTCTTACATCAATAAGATCTCCGGGGCGGTACCGCGCCACTTTGTCGACCTAGTGAACGAACCTGCATCTATTCAGATGTATTTATCACCGAGAGCGGAACTGCGCCGCGCCGCGTTTCCGACCTAGTGGACGCTCAGCTTTAGTCTCCACAATCCGTGATTTTGATGTCAATGGATTATTTTCTTTAAAGATAATGCTAGTAAATTAAAAGTCAGCAAACAATTGAGGCTTTAGAAATTAACAAGCCTTCTTATTGCTGAAAGAGGGTTCCCATTACTTTATATTGTAGTTTGAAGTTGGACCTATAGTCTAATAGCACTAAATTTTATCTATACATTAATTTTAGAATAGACATAAAAATTTTTTAAAAAGAGATTCTTGTAAGGATTGCCGAGGGGAACATTTGTGCAAAATGTTAACTTCCGGAAATTTTTTTATATTGTTTAAACATTCATTTTGCGTTTTTTTTTACTTTTCACCGCTTACGTAGCGAAAACGGTGATAGATACCTTAGAAAGTGTTAAGACCTTTTTTGTAGAGAATCGAATTCTTTACTTTAAAAATTCACTTTTTCTAGCGTTCCGGCAAGGTTCCGGATAGACAGGTGCTCTCGCGGACTTTTTTGTAAAGAATTCGATTCTCTACAAAAAAGGTCTTAACACTTTTTAATGTATCTATCACCGTTTTCGCTACGTAAGCGATGAAAGGTAAAAAACGCTATTCATGAATTTTCAATATTGTTTAAACAATATAAAGAAACATTTCCGGGAGTTCACATTTTGCACAAGTGTTCTCCTCGGCAATCCCTACAAGAATCTCTATTTAAAATTTTTTTATATCTATTCTAAAACTAATGTTTAGTGAGATAGGGCTTAAAATTAGTGCTATCGGATATTATAGATACAATTTATAAGAAATACTTGCGCTGCAGAAAAAAATAATATGTTACACTACGAAAGAAACTAATGGTGGAAGAGCAGGAAAATATAAGTAGAATGTACTCTGTTCGTCTTAAATGAAGTTGAAAAGAAACGGTGTATGTAATGTTTAGATCGTGACTGTCAATTGTTAATTGTTTCAATTATTTTGTTATTCTGTTGTTGTTTTTTTATTTATTTTTCTTTTTTTGAAGGTTATTATTTTTTTGTGCTATCGAAAATAATCAGTAATTAATAAAATAGAATGAAAGATTAAATTATTGTAAAAGTAGTTAAGAATTTGAGAATAATTGCTTTCTGCGTGTGTATTAACACGTTAGTATGGTCATGAAGAGTTATCACGAAATAACCAACTGGTACACTGTTTTGACAACAAATACGCCAAGACATAAATAATTGTAGCTCGATCTATATTTAAGCAAATAGGTGCGAAAATTCGACATTGATCACAGGTTTGTTGCACAATACGTAGTGTATTAAAAATCACATCGGACCGCTTCGGTACCGATGGTAACTGGACTGAGAGCGAGCTATGCGCGTATACTTTATTGGTGTACGCTTCATATGACATTTTTGGCGTCACTTAGCGTGGTGTCTGAGTTAGTCAAGTTTCACGTGACATCTTGCAGCGTACCGGTTAACTGAACAACGATGCAGCGTGAACCAGTTAACTGATTTGTATGTGTGTATGTCTGTTTTTTTAGCGTAACCTACATCCGGAAGTGTCGTTGGATTTGTTTCAACCCCGAGAGTGACACAAGATACATGAAATGTAAATAAATTCAATATGATGACTGTAAAATTTTCGTTGAAAATAAAGGTCTTAAGGAAACAAATTTCAAAAAAATAGTAGTAAAAAGATGTAAATTAAAAATACCCCTGTCGCAGCATTCTGCATAATTTTTCTCGGAAACCAGTTTACATAAAATAATAGTTCAAAGACCTTTTTTATGTGTTCTTTTTCTCTTCTTTCTAATTGTACAAAAAATGTCGGAAAAACATTTTTGAACCTGGGGAAGTTTTGGCAAAAAAACTTTTTTTTCAAGAAAAATGCTCAAAAAGCCATATTTCGTACAGTGGACGTGTCTGGCTGAAGAACTCATCCAAGATTTTTGGACTTCCAACGTTTCTACCAAATTTCGTCAAATTAGGATATTTTGTTCGAGAGTTATCGTGCGGACACATAAATATACATACAAATCTTAGAAAATTTAACCAAAGTTCCTTCAAATATTTTGCAAAATCTTAACAACTTCGAAATATCTTAATTTTTTAAAACGTTACGTTACCGTTTCTTCGATAACTCTTTATTTTCTCATGGATAAAAAGAAACAATAATGAAAGCAAAAGTACAACACGAAAACAATCTAATTGATATATTAACACCTTTTCATTTTCATTCTTATTCATTATATTGTATACTGGCGCGATTATCATAAATATTATCCAACCGCGATTATCGGATAATATATATATATAATAAAATCGAACTATTATAGCTAATATTATCTATTTATGTATTCAATAATAATTGTAGCACAAAATTAGTGGAGCATATCGTGCTGAAATAAACGTGTATATGTATTATTACATACACGTATTTAGTTATAGTTAACTATACAATAATAATATTAAATGCATGTATGCATTTTTTCTAAACAAAGAATTCATTTCTCTTATTGGGATATAAAAGTAAGGAATTATCTGATATTAAATTATGTACTTCTTACGTCAATAATATTAGGTATTATTACCTATAAATAATGCTATTTATAAAATATATTACATAACTTTGTATACTTACCTACAGACTACGACTCGTGAAACCGTATTTATTGATACAGTTGTTTAATCCTTAATTGGTCTACTTACTTTTTGAAACATAAGTTTACAAATAAAATTGCACCTTTATAAATTTCAGAAAACTTATTTATTAAGACCTATTTAAACCTGAATTTAATTTGGTTAATTAATCAATTAAAATTTAGTTAATTATTTTTTCAATCTCTTGAATCGTAAGTTGGCGTTTACATACTAGGTAGCTTGTCGTATAAGCAACACTTGCCTAGGAATGTAAGTAATTTGCTTACCTTCCCAGGAATGTAAGTAACCACCAGTGATATACATGGATGGCCAACTATGTACCTATTTTTGAAGCAAGTATGTTGTACACAACTGGGATCTATGACAACAAAAACCCCAATATAAACAATTGATAAGAGTGTGACAATAAGACATTAAAGGTTTAGTGTATCTTTGTTTATTCCTGACTCAAAATTAACATTTATTTAACAAATTTATTTTGTCATTCATTAGATAAAGACAAAATATAGTTTAGAAATACAAATGACTGCTGTCATCTTTTTCTTTAATGACTATTTAACTTTTTAAACGATTTTTTAAGTTGTCTCTCTATGTATCTCTATGGTAACCACTTACCGTCAATAGTAAATAGATTTTTCTATATGGAAACAGTTTTTTATAGATGCCTACTATTCATTATTTCATTTTTATTAAAATTGCATTTTCCATTAACTTTATTATTTGTTATTAATTTTTTTCAATTCATTCATCACTTTTTTCGATTGAAAAAATAACTTACTCATCCTTGACCCGTAAATTTTCATTATTTCGTTACGTTTAAAGTAAAAGCTTCAGTAAACAATTGATAAATACATTTTCTCGAATCCATTATCACATTTAATCTTTAAACACGCATTAATATGGAAATTTATCAGTATTTTTGTAAAGGGGAGTAATTATTTTAATATAATATTACAACAGACCTCAAAAAAGTATTCAATGAATAAATCAGTGGCAGACAAACTCTTTTTTTATTAATTTTTATTTATTATATTTTAACAATTTCTGAAAAATTTTTTAAATTCTCGTTTCATCTTGTAATTGGACCTGGATACTGTTGTTGGCCATTTCTTATGATCCATATCTTTTTATTCCATTTACTTATTCAGTATTAAATAAAATTTTTAAAGTATTCGGAATTTGTTTATATTACCGGAGGTAGAGTTGTATATGTTAACCCTAATGAAAATGATTTAAATTAAAAACAAAATAATAATTTTTTACAAAAATATTTCTTTATTTATAAATCATTGTTTTTAAAACATATAATGACATACATAAATACAAAAATAGATGAAATATATAATACAAATGACAATTATAGAATTCTCTATAAAAAATACACACTTAATAAAATAAATAAGATAATAAATACTTAAAATTAGTATCGAATTGTATGCTAAAATAATAAAAATTGTATCATTCGAACTAGAATTAGATCGAACTACCTTTTATCTCGTAAAAAGGCAAAACAGACAAGACTAGTATCAAAATGATTAAAAAGAAAATTAAACAAAAATAAAATAACATCAATACTAATTTCAAGTATTCATTTGTTTTCATAAATAAAGCATCAGTATTCCACAAACATGTGATCCATGTGACAGCGCAATGAGGAGAATATGAATGAATTATTATAGAAACACAATTACATGAGAAGGAACACTGTTTTGCATGACAATGCATATTATAAGTAATTGTAAAAATCGTCCACAGCAGATTCAGTTCCGCTACTTAATTTACATTATCGTCATTTTATTTCGAAGTCGAGAGACGTACATAAACAATTAGCCATGGCCAGTATTCCGTTTTTTTTTTTTGTATTTTGTCGTTTTATCGTTTTGTTTTTTAATAATGTCCACCGTGATGCGCATAGACTTGTGGATGGTGTGCATGTCCAATCTTCTTGACGACGGCATTGAAACCAACATGCGGATCAGATGTGTATTCGACAATTCGCGTTGTACCGTCTGGTTCGACTAAGCTGTATGCACCTTGGACGTGGTCACCGTGACGATGTTCCCACTGTTGTTTATGGTCACCTGTGTGTAAATCGCTAACTTGGTAATCGTATTTGTATTGTGCTGGAGCCTGGAATTCAATAAATATATTGAACGTTTATATTGTAACGGCGGAAGCGTTGTGAAAAACGACATAAACTTACATAATAATCAATTACTTCTTCATGTCCACCTCCGTAACCGCCTCCAAGTCCAATGTGACCAGCGTGTACGGCAGCAAAAGCCAATAATAATGTAACTACCTGCGAAAAAATGAAGGAAAAACCCATCAGTATGAGTTTGTTTGTGGAAGTTTCAAAAAAATTTGGTACAAGTTTTGTATTTCTTCAGAATTTTTTAGCATTGTAAAATGGACGGTTGGAAATTATACTGTAGACTTCGATGATATATGTACAAGGTGGTCCAGAATTATGTACCGTAATTGGTAGAGCTCTTAGTATGTTCAAAAATAATGGTACCTTTTCATGTACACTTTTTTTCAAAACTCAATAATAAGAAAGATACAACTCTGTAAAGGGGTGAAACGAAAACCATTATTTCTTAAATATTTCCCAAACTCTTTTGAATAACGGGGTACTTAGGGGTACTTATTTTGCGTTAGAAGGATTAAATTTATGTCAACACTTATTTCACCACTCATGACTAAGGGGTGGTTTTGGGTGGTAGGTGTGAGTTATCACGTCTGTTCTTTTATAATTTGCAATTATTTAAACAAAATTCCTGATAATATAATTCCTCAGATAATTTCACGCAAAAAAGGTATACTTGTTACATTTCGATAAATATTACCGTTTTCAAAAAATTTAAAGTAGAAGTATCTATTTCCAAATTATCCCCTAATCATACGTGATCGAATAACTGATACCATAAATTTAATTATCTTAATGTTCATACGCGCCCCTAGAATATGAATCCAGTAATCAGAAGCGCCTAAAAATTTTTAAAAAAAAAGATGTCAGTTTCGTTCCACCCCTCTACATTTTACCCCTCTGCTTTATCTCCCTTATTATTGAGTTTTCGAAAAAAGTGTAGATGAAAAGGTACCATTATTTTTGAACATACTATCAGCTGCAGCAATTACGGTACATAATTCTGGACCACCCTGTATATAAATATAAAATGAATGTTTCACAAGACAATTCAATTGAAATTTTTCCAAATTATTGATTTGACCTATACTTTTTAAAATTACAACATATTTCCCTAATATTAACTATTAACATCATTAGTGACCAATCTGTTTCATTACATTTTATGGAATTGTGATAAAAAAAAATTAAATAATATTTTTTTACTTCTAACGATAAGAGCACTGCTCTCGAAACAAAATTCGTCAACTGTTTGAAATATCAGGTATATGATGAAAAAGTACTACTTTTAATTGTTACAAAAATATCAATTAAATTATTCCATCTAAAGTTCAAATTACACAACTTAAACAAGTGTCTCATTTTTACGGGTACGCGAGAATTGTGCTAATAGTAACAACAAAAGTTTAGTTTTCTGTAATTTCGTACTCTGGCATAAAAAATTTTATAAATTTTATAAATTTATAAAAATTATCAGAAATTAACTTCTTAACTTTGAATGAAAAAAATTCCCGTGAAAAATAGCTCATTGTAATGACGTCAAAATTTGAAAACAAACACCATTCAAATCAAACCATCATAGAATTGATAAAACATTTAATACAAATTTCCAGCACAGACAGGTATACCGTATTGAGAAATTTAATTTTTACACAATTTAGGCTAACTCTCAAATGAAAACATATTTTTCTCCTAAAGAAAAAAGTTTAAACTTGGCAATTCCCTGTTTCAAAATACAAAATCTCCTTATTTTAAAAAAAAATTTAAAATCTACATTCAAAGTTTGAAATATGCACGCTTATTTATAAAACGTGGTTTTTATCCATCCCTCTTGTTATTTTACATGAATTTTAATCATATTTACCATGAAATTTCAAAGAAACATTTCTAAGATTACACAGATTCGGAGGAAATAAAAAATCCAAAAGTTAATTAGTTAAATTAGTTTTCTTATACGTGTAGTCGTGTACACTGTACAGATGACTGGACATCTTTTTTCTTTAAAATTTAAATACATTTTACATTTATTATGCAAACAAATAGAACCATGTACACAAACTAACAATGAATATACAAACAATAAGTTTTCCTTTTTCCGCAGTGTTTGTAGCGTCAGTAAACTACCGGAAAGTGTCATAAAAAAATCTGTATGAAAAAAAAGAAATGTTTATTACACATGTATGTATCACATACACATTATATTAATTACGTCTTACACAAGACAACCATCTACTTGTTCTCACTTTTAATTTTATTATAATAATAAATAATTTTAATAATAATAGACAATTCAATTTAAAACAAAAAGGAGAAAAGATATTGCTTTTATCTTGTTTATTTATTACACATAGTAATAAAAATTGCAATTTTTGGAAGGTTCTGCAAGTAAGTATATTGTTGAATGATGTAAGCGGAGTCCAGTAAAACAATTTTCGAACGTTTTGCATACAATATTTTTCTGCAACCATTGAACATTAAAAAATTTTGGCATAGGTACTTTGACTTTACTTGAAAATATTATTACCATAACAAATAATTTTTACATTTGAATGCTAATATATTCCGAACTGTTGCGTTAAATTGTCCACAGAATTGTCACTTACCAGACAAGTAATTGGATCAATTGCAAAAAATTCACTTTTGACCGTTTAAAAAAAAATAAAAGTACCTACTTCGTTTGCAGAGATACAAAAAAGTGAACTATGACAAATAATACCTACTTTAGACTTTTCTTAACCTTTTTTCTGTTTTTACAATCAATATATATTTATTTTACCCGTTTAAAGAGGTCAATAAGTACAATTTCCGTCATAGCTAGAAAACTAAAACAGATCAAAGAATTAATTCTAAAATAACTACATCGACCAGGACTCGCTCCAGGGGGGGGGGGGGCGCAACCCGAACATTTGCCCGGGACGGTGAATTTTAAGGGCGGCATTTCCGTAAAAAGAGGGTGACATTTTTACAACTAACGAGCAAAAAAAAAGGTCGCCCGTTTCATCGGGGCGGCTTAAACGCTAGAGCGGGCACTGCATCGACATCGAGTAACTATAGTTCTTTTTCTTCGGTAACTCTCTTTCGTACTTTACCTACAAAACTATTGAAAATTAAACACTCTATAGAAAATATAATAGAAGGTTTTAAATTCGGTACTTATTATGTTTAATTAAAATGTCCATGTTGTAAAAAATATAAATTATATAATATTTTTACTCTCCAGTGATTTAATATTATTATCGTTAATTAGTTTTAATATTTTTGTTTCACGCGTGTCAAATACGTAATTTTATTATTGATATACATACATATTTTATCTTCCTGTAATTGTGTTAGCAAAATAGTAAATAGTGTAATCTCGGTTGCAACGAAATCTTGGTATATATACGGTAATTTAGTTTTAAAATGTATAATAAAACGCAAAGGCGCATCCAGACTTACGCGTCGCGGAGTTCAGAATGCAGGCGAACGTTCGCGATCAAAATGTGCTTATTAAACTTATAAAATTTGATTCAAATAATGTCGATGCTTCAAAGGAATCTATTTGTTGCAACATATTTAGTTTGTTGCAAATGTGTGCGTCCGTGCGCGTACAACCGTCCAAATAAACGCGTCGCACTGCACAAAATGTTCGTGAATGTTTCCAAACAAAATGTGCACTGCGCGGTATACATTCTCAGTATTTATATGTTTGATTTTGTTTGAAGAATTTTCAGATTTAACTTATTGTAAATTCGCGATGGATTTGGAAAATGTAAAAAATGCAGCGGCCAACCTCATTATCTTTTAAATTTTCAGAATATTTTTTCCTTTGTAAATTTGTTATAAACAGGGTTGACCAAAATACGTCATAAAGTCCATTTATAATAGAAAACGTAAAATGGTAAAATAAAAACGATTTTACTGAAAAAATGAAAAATATTTTTGTTGGGCATTATTAAAACAGAAAATGGGCAATAGCTATTTAAAATAGATTAAAAATGTAAACGCATTTTTTTAATTTCCAAAAAAATTATTATCCCTTTAAAATTATCTTAAGGATGTTTGGGAGGTACAATCGGAGATAAAAGTACATGAAATTAGAAATTCGTGAATAATTGCGTTGTATAACAAACTATGAGGTAAATAAATAGTTATCTTTGTTAAATAATAGCTATCACCACAACTGATTGTACAATACATCAAACTATAGCTCTCAGCTAAGTACATTCTGAGGATTTTTCGAAGAATTTTAAAATGCTACGAGACGATTGAAAATTTAGTATAATGTTCCTCATTAAATACTAAGGCCCTGTGAAAATTTCAAACCGATTCACTAAGCCGTTAAAAAGTTATAAAAAAAAAAAAACTAATTTTACCCGTACTCTTATCGAAATTCGAAAACAGAACAGATTAAATAACTTTTTAACGGCTTAGTGAATCGGTTTGAAATTTTCACAGGGGCCTTAGTATTTAATGAGGAACATTCTACTAAATTTTCAGTCATCTCGTAGCATTTTGAAATTCCTCCGAAAAATCCTCAGAATGCACTGAGCTCTTGTAGTCAGCTGAGAGCTATAGTTTGATGTATTGTACAATCAGTTGTAGTGATAGCTATTATTTAACAAAGATAACTATTTATTTACCACATAGTTTGTTATACAACGCAATTATTCACGAATTTCTAATTTCATTTACTTTTATCTCCAATTGTACCTCCCAAATATCTTTAACTATGAATGGGTCAGATTACTTTTAAATCAGATATTTCGAATTTCTGCACAAAATCAGTTTCTTCTAGTGCCTATATATATGGTGATGACAATTTCATAATAAAAGATAATGATAATAAAGTTTTATGCTGCAATAAAAAAGTCTTTTGAAGTATTTATTACGATTATTACAAACAAGTTGGTTTGTGCGCAAACTATTGCAGTTGTGACGTATAAAGTTGTGCATACACGTCCAAACTAACTGTTTTTGCAACGTTCGCGAGCACTCTGCAGTCTGCACTACACGTCTGCAGTTGCTCTGGATGCACCTTAAGACCGCAGTAAATTATTCCATCTATAATAACTTAATTATTCTTAATATATATTCTATGCAATGAAGAGTCGTTCCAAAGTAGCTTGACTTTTAACTCGAATAACAAGTGCGCCGCTATCAGACATAATAATTTCTACTTGCAATCCTATAGTTGCAGAGATATGCCCGATTTTATTCGGTTTATAAAAAGTTGTTTGATTTAAACTCTGTCTCTGCTGGTATACTAACTTTATTACTGGCCCAAAAATCAAAGCTCAGTAATTACTCATTTCAACAACATATCTGTTCAACCAGGATTCAAATCCTTAGCCGAATGAAGAATAACGATTATAAAGAGTGTTTCTAGTTTTGTTTTTTTTTTTTTTAACTTGTATTATCTGATCTATTAAGCCAGTAGTTTGTACCAATGGGTAAATTTTGCCTAAGGATTATACATCAATTTTTTGCTTCTTTAACTTAAAGATATTCTCCTCTCATTATTGTAACAGTGAATTTTAAGATTTAGTTGCAAATTAACTGCACGGTCAATCTTTGAAATACATTACAAAATTTGGGACTCAATTGTTGATTTAAAATTACATATAGTTATATAATAGGAGCATATCCTTAAAAGAAAGAAATATTTTATGAACATTTTGGACTTTACATCTAGTAACTAACTATATTCAATTTAATATTAATAGATTTGAGCGTTATTTTATGGTATTCCATATTTGTAAATAATAAACAAATATTTTACTTCGCAAAAATACCACTTTTATTTTGAAACTGTGACAATATTGTTTCGAACCGTCAGTTCATTTTCAAATCAGTTCATTCTGTTTGAAAATGAACTGACGGTTCAAAACAATATTGTCACAATTTCAAAATAAAAGTGGTATTTTTGCGAAGTAAAATATTTGTTTATTATTTATATTCGATTTGTTTGTGGTGCGTCTACAATTGATTTAAGTCAGAAATACCTCAAAGAATTAATTTAACCTAAAATTTTATATTTCTACCGATATTTTCTGCATAAACTTGAAATTCAGAAACTACTTTCTAACTAAACTAACTAAATTGATTGAACTTTTTTCTGCAGTTGTCGTGGAACAATATTTAACATCAAGTAATAACTGATTAATTTAAGCTCCAAATTATAAAAACGACTAGAGTTTATAGGTACAGATTCTCGAAACAAAGTATAAAACATCAAAAAATCCAAAAAGTTATAAAACTTTAAACAATTGTCTGTCCAAAACAAATTCAGAACCAGTACAAACGAAACAATACCGGCAATCGTAGGATTTAAAAATGGCGATGTAAATATGAAATTTAACAGACCGAATAAAATCAACTGTAGCAACAATTAATCATTTTTTTTCAACTAACTACTTAATTTAAAACTCTATCAATCAAATTAAACCAGAAAATAATCCAATTACGCACACCAATTACAAAAACCGCGTTTCAAACTTCACTGTTGTGGTTAATAAAAAAAAAAATTCGTCTTTAAAATAAAGGAAAAATCACTAATTAATAACTTACAAAAAATCCGTTCATTTTTGAAATTTGATACGATAAAACTAAACGAAACAATTTAATGGTCGTTATGATTCAAAAATTTCCAAAACACAAACTGATACTTATGATTAGTTGGCTGTCGCTTTTTATGTTATTCCGCCCCAATATAATTTTTACGAAGACAAAACAAAAAAGTCGGATTTAATTTATCCATATCAGAAGTGGGAGTTGCGTCGTTATATTATTCGTTTGTTACACATATACAATCACATGTATTTTTCATGCATGTATATGTATTTGTTCGCGGTTTTTTTCACTACACAACTCTTCTATAAGTAATAATATATGTAAAAGAAATGGATATACATGCATTTAGTAATTATACCTATAATGCATATACATATAGCCTCCTGTTTGTACGAAATAATACATTTACTTTATAAAAGGTACTTGTATGATACAGGTATGTAATTGCGTAATATTTCCAAGTTTCAAGCATTACACAAAATATTGTTAAATGTAATAAATATTTATTACATTTACAATTTAATTAATCAATAAAATTCTCGCTATTGTTATTGGTATTGAAACAATAAGAGACTTTACCTATTACAATCTTCAATTTTTTAAAATTATTTTAACGCAATTCAAAAATGTTTAAAAATAATTGATTGGCTGTGTTGACACCTTTGAAAGGAAGTATAAAATTAAATAATTATAAAATGTTGACATAGGTAGGTATAAGTATCGCAATATTCATAAAAAAGAACTGCTCTGTACTATTAAAAATGGAAATGAATTTTCATCAGACAATTTACTCCAAAGATTATTTAGAAATCTAGTAAAAATTTTAGGAAAAAAACATTTTGAATTAATGTTTACTGTCGTAACTTAACCCTTAACCGATAAGGTGAATTTTTATAATAAGTACTCACGGTAAAGTGATGTCTGAGAGACATCAACAAATTAACATACCGCGGGCTGGTAACATAGATAGCCAAAACTGGAGACCACACGTATATGCATGTATCAAACACTCGCCTTACGCTAGCAGGGTAAAATTTGCCCTAAACCATAAAAGGATACACAAACGTTCAGTTAACAAAAGCAAGCAGGGAGGAAGAAAACTGAAAGAATATATTTGTATACGACTCACAGACATCACCTTACCGGTTAAATGTTAAAGTCAAATAAACCTCAAGTTAGTCTATGGAGGTTTTATAACGGATGATTTCTAGTACTTCCATGCAAAATTTCATCTACTGGGACCAATTTCTCACTTTGTTTCTCTTTACCTGATTAGTAAAAAATTTGGTTGCCTCTATATCTCCGAAAGTTACCGTACATACCGAAAGTATGTATATTTTTTTCAACTTTCCTGAACCCACGATTACGAAGTTCCAAAAAAGTGTCGCGAAATTTTTTCTTGCGAACCCAAAAAATCATTACCAAAAACTTTTGAGTTTATAACTTTATATTGTTTACTTTTAGAAAAGCTATAAAAAATGTTTCATCAAGATTCATCGACAATAAACTTCGTCACAGGTTTTTAATTTTGCTTAGGTACCTATCTACTCTGGCTTATGGATGACGTTTGAAATATTTAAGGTAGACGGAAAATTTCTACAAACATTTCTGGTACTGGTTCTCATTAAAAATGTCCCAAATTGCTTGCAAGTCGTTAAAAGCCAAAGGGACGCTGTTATTTCCAAAGGAAAGTTCCAAAAACTATATTCAGTTATACATATACTAGTGTTAGATTATAAGGTACATGGGGGTAATATGGTCACCTTAAGCTTTGAGGTCATATATCATAAACACTAGGAGAAGGAAAGAGAAAAAAACCAGTTGTCAACTATTGTTAATGTATTGTTAAAAAAAAAAAGCACAAACATATTGGTAACAATTAAGAACTTTAAAAAAAATCAGTTTACTTAAAACAAGGGAAAATGGTCATATTTCCATCATGTGCAGAAAATATGGTCATGATCATGTCTTCGTCATGTCTGTGAAGGATAATTTACTTTTTTCGTCCATATTTGCTGCAGATGTTGAAGGTCTAGGTTGAACAGAGAATGAAGAAATAGAAGGTCGATCCTCATAACAATCCGGGAAGTTTACTGAGGTAGTTTTGTTCAATGTTAATTCAATTCGGCAAAATTTAACACAAATTTCTGCAGAACTGAACTTTTTTAACTGTCAAAGTGGCGTTTGTAAAACAGTACCCACGACATCTGGTTTACTAATTTGCTTGTCTATGGGCTCTATACTAATGGTGCCATCTGTTATATATTTCTTGTACTTTTCGAGATATAAGAAAATGACCATATTAACCGATTGACCATATTACCCCCAGCTACCTTACAAATACTATAGGAACTAAAATACTATACAAAAGTGTTTCCCAACCGTCGATCCACGATCGATCGTTGCCGAGCAGCAAGAAATATTTATGCAAAAAGAATGCATCTGCACCTTTTTCGTGATAAAAATCGGATGTTCTGGAATTTAATATTTTTTATCTTTTTAATAGTTATTATCTTTTTTCTTGACAAAAACAACGGTAACGCCAACTCTATGGATGGATGGATGGTCGGAAAACGACATTTCATATTACACAACTTAATGTTCCAATTAAGAGTGGAAAGGATTCAATTCTAAAGAATTATATTTAAAATTAAAGAATTGCCTTAGAACCGTCCTCCAATGCTTAAAAAGGTGTCAACATTTAACTAAATTACATGGTCGATCAAGTGCTCGGAAAACGGCATTTCATATTACACAATCTAATATTGTTCCAATTAACAGTGGGAAGGGTTCCATTCTAAAGAATTATATTTAAAATTAAAGCATTACCTTAGAACCTTCCTCTAATGCTTAAAAAAGTGTCAATATTTAACTAAATTACATGGTCGACCAAGTGGTCGGAAAGCGACATTTCATATTACACGACCTAAAAAAATTGTTCTAACTAACGGTGAAAATGATTCCAGGCTACAAGAATTCTATTTAAAATTAAATAGCTACTTTTAAATATTTTCGTTATGCTTAAATAAGTGTCGATATGTATGTGAATTACATGGTAGACCAAATGGTCGGAAAACGTCATTTCATATTACACGATTTAATGTTATTCAAACTAAGGGTGGAAATGATTCCAGACTACAAGAATTGAATTTAAAATTAAAGAACTGCTTTTAAATATACTTAAGGAATTGTTGATATTTATCTGAAATTATGTACATGATAGACCAAGTGGTCGGAAAACCGGATATAATATTAAATATAAATGTAATTGAGATAACTAATAATTATCATACTTATGCGATACTATATATGAGACCGATCCGCACAAAATTATCCGAGATTTTACTCGAACCTGATCAAAAAAGGTTGAAAAACACTGTTATAAACAATAAGTGGAAAAAGAGGCTTATTTCTCACGGCTCGCGCAACATTTCATATGAGTGAGAAATAAGCTTTTCCCACGTATTTTACACTGTACTTTTTCTACGAGCACATTTTTTTTCGTAAAATTTAATATAAGAAATTAAAATAAAATTTAAATATATAGTAAAAAATTTTTAAATTTATAATGTCAGTGGTAAGATGTTCAAATTTTTGCCAAAGCATACTTTGAAACTATGGAAACAATAATAAATTATCAACATACATATGTATATTTTTAGAATTACATATGACATTATCTATATTAAATCAGACATAGCCAACTTTTTTATTATATTAAGCCGTGCAAAATGATTTCCCACGGCTATTTCCACACAGTGTGGGCAATTGTTAATTTTTACATATAGTTAGCCGTGCGCAAAATGTTACTTTTAATAGTAGGAGTAGAAAAAAATATTATTAATTATGAAAAATTGTCAAAATTCGCGTTATTTAACGAGTTAAAGGATTGCATGATATTCAACTTGAAGATTAAAAAAATATAACAATAATCAAAATCTAAAACTTTTGGGTGTGTCAATTTGCGGTAGAACTACCCTTTAGTCAACAATTTTTTTATCTGCGCTTCCACCATTACCAGTTACAACTAATACTATAGTTGAAAATTTAGAAAATTAGCATGAATTTTTAAATACCGAATCATTATGTAGATACTAGTACCTATTGCTTCTAGAAATTCTTTTTCGTAATACGTACCTACAAAAATTAATCAAAACGAACCGAAACAATTTAATTCAATTAAAATATTACATAATTTAAAACTATAGGTATTTAAATAAAAGCTATTTATATTCTTTTACTAATAATATATTAAGTAACATATAAATGGCGCCTGTTCAAGTAAATTCCTTAAGTAAATTAATTATATAAGAGGATAAGAAAGAAACGCATTTGTTTATATAAAATTAATTTTGTTTTTATTTAAATTAATATTCAAAAAATTCACTGTAGGTAATATTAAAAAATAACAATGAATAATGGATTTGTTCCAGTTCTTTCATTTTACTCTTATTTATTAACTAAACAATATAAGTGATCAGATCATGAACATATTTACGTAATTCTTTAACATTGAAATTAAAATTTTTAAACTGAAATTTGTGGTTTTTTTTACAATTTTGAAATTTTAAAATATGCAGATATAATTAGGAATAAAAACGGTCAAGTACAAATAGTTCTTGTACGCCAAAAATATTTACGAAAATGTAACAATTGCAAATGCAATTGTTATTTTTTTCCCCAATTTCTGAATAAAAGTACTTTGAATTTTTTTAAAACCAGAAATAAATAGCAGATATTTTTAAGTATAATAAAATCATTTAATATTAACAAGATATTTTTGTACAAAAAAGTAAAAAATGAACGATCTTTGGAAAATTTTTTGGTGCTGCACTAAGATTTTCGAAGTTATACATGACTTTATTTTATTTTTGAATGTCTTGCCATACCTTTTAACGCGACATTGTCAGATGTTGCTAGATTTTAGCTTAATTCATTTATTCCAAGAATTTTGTTTCAGTAACACTTTTCCTAATAATTTTGAAACTTTTTATACGTGTTTAAACAGATTTACTTATTATGCAAAATATAACAAAAATACTCTATTTCCCATAAGAATTAATAATGTATTTTTTACCATAATGGGTTTTCCTAATCAACTTGAAACTGCAAGGAAATTTTTATATTCCCAAAATCTATCCGAACTTGTTAGTTTCAAATAGGTTTCATCATTCTGATCCTAGCGACTTAAGTCCTTAATAAGTATGTAGTGTAAAGATTGACCGAAGTAACTATAACAAAATCATTTCCCGGCGCCTCTACCGTCAGTTTTATAAAAAATTTACGTACTTATCGATAACATTTATTTTGGTAAAGATTAATTTTGAATAAAACAAATGGGACTGTCAAGTTCCACGTTTTAAACAATGATTCAAATAAATGAAAAAGCAAAAAATAAAGAAAAATGAAAAATTACTTCAAAACGATATCACAATTTATATGCAAATATGTTTGATTCTGATAATTTTCAGCTGCAAAGCAAAATTATATTTTATTTTCAATGCTTCTACTAGCTTGAATAGACAGTAGTAATAATCAATCAGAATTTAAATAAATACTCGCTTTTAGTTTGATATGCTTGTAAATTCCTAGGTTGTAAAGATTTTGACATTGACGTTTGTTTCTTTTCAAATTGCGACGTCATTATAATGAACCATTTTTCGCGCAAATTTTTAGGATTGCGTAGTACAACAATAAAATCTTTATAAATTCATCATTTCTGTCATTGCATTATGTGATCTTCCCACACTTAGCCACTTTTAAATAATCAGTGTCGGACATTACGCAATTTAATAGACAGTGTCGTTTTTCAAAAAAAATAAAAGATTCAGATAATCATACCTATTATTTTAAAGACTCATTTGAATACCAAATAAAAAGTAGAAAAATTGTATTCCAAGCATTGTGAAAAATTTTAGCTACCAAACTAGAAAACTTAATGCATGTTTAAATTGTACTTAACGAATTTTTTTCATTTAAAATTAAACAATTACTTACTTTTCGATAATTTTTACCAAATTTACAAAATAAAGAAATACGACTTAATTAATATGAAGAAACCAGGTATCTATTTAGAATAATTTTCTAATTTCAGTCAAGTATTGTATTTACAGACATTATAGCTACTTACAATTAGGTGTATTACCTATATTTGTACAATAAATCAATTAATATATCTTACATCTATAATCATTTTTATGTATAAATCAGGTAAGCTTGAAATTGGCAAAAAAGTATTTTAAATTCACTTCTCATTGAATATATAATTGAGTAATATTCGTATGCACACATAAATTGTTACCAGCATACTTTATTTATATAAATATTTTTGCAATTCCAATAATCTTATTAAAATAATCACATTTCAAATCATTATTTGCTATGCATTAATAACTTATACATAAGTATATCTACATTGCAATATTTGCATCTCAATATTCAGCTGACAATATTTTTGAACCGATTAATTTTACAAAAAAAGCTATGAATTAGAAAATGATTTAGTTATTTGAAATACAAATAACTAAATACAATAAATATGTAATAGTGTCAGTATAATATTATGAACCAATTAAATATCAAATCTATATTCTACCCATTATTTTTTCGTTCCTTATTGCGCGAATGCAATGGTCTAGTATGCGCATTTAATCGATTAATCGACTAAAATTGTTTTTCAGATAAAATTAGTCATTAGTCGAAAATATCAAGCACAGAGTAGTCGAATAATCGACTAAATTTTTAGTCGAATTCATGGTAAAATAAGCTATGTAACTCTTTCAAAAACGAGGTTTTCTTTTGAATTTAATTATGGACTTTTAATATTTTTCTTTTAAGCAAAAGAAAGATATGAAATATTACAATATTATGTTAATCACATAAAAGTGAAAAATCATACAGATAATTTTTTAGTTTCCATTTTTTGAAGTCCAATAAATATTACAGAAAAGTTGTTAAATTAGTCGTTTTCTTACAATTAGTCATTTTAAAAAAAAATTAATCATTTTAATCATTTAATCGAAGGTTAAATAGTCGACTAAAATATGACTAAATGTAAACAAAATTAGTCGAATAAACTGTCTACTAATCGATTCTATCCGACCTAACGGACTAATCGACTAACTATCCGACATCACTAGTAGTGACGCCGCCGACGAGCAGTTAGTCGACTAATCGATTAAAGTTTTAATTGAGTTGATGAATTATGTAACTCTTTCAAAATTGATGTTTTCTCTTGAATTTAATTACAATATTTATTTTTAAAGACTTATTTTTAAGAAAAGGAAGATATGATGACATAACACATTGCATTATCGACAAAAAAGTGAAAAATCATACAAACAGATAATTTTTTAGTTTTCATTTTCTTTGAAATTTTATACATAATACAGAAGTAATGAAATTAAATTAATCTTTAGTTATAAATTAATTAAAAAATATTTAAATACCTATTAAAAATTTAATTTTTAGTCATAAAAAAAAAAAATACATAATCATTTTAGTCATTTTATCAAACGTAAAATAATTGATTAAAAGATGGTTATATTTGAAGAAAATTAGTTAATTAAACCGATTAGTCGATTACTCATCCGACATCACTAGTGAGCGCAGGCCATTAGGCCATTTTAGTGTACTTTACTGGAATCCAGTAAAGTGCAAAAAAAGTGAAAATACTTAACGTTAACGGTTTACTAACGCTTTAACGTTAAGCTTACTTACAGCTTTATTACATTAGCGACCCCACGGTACAGATTCTGATATAATAGCCCCACCGACAAAGTTTTAATTTTTTGTCTTCTTGATTTTCTTTCATTCTTCAAAAGTACATTATTTAACTAATTAGCTTGATTATAAATCGCGGAAATAAATCAATGTACTCCGGAAAAAACACAAATTGTTTTTAAAATAAGCTATAATAACCTTATAATGGAAACGTTAACATTCTACACAATACAATATTTGTTAAAGAAATATTAAACAATAAAATATAAAGATTTCAATTTTAATTAAGTAGATTAGCGCAAAATATTAAATTAATATATATAATAGAATATTGTTTTCTGTAATGACATAAAACTATATTAAAACTAATACTTCTTGGTATTAATTATTTTATTGCTATCAGAAGTATAGAGTTAATCGCTATAAAATAAAATATATGACATCTGTCCGTTAAAAAACAAAAACACAAAAACGAGTTTCTATTGTTAATAGTTTTATAGTTCTTTTATTAGTTCTTAATTATACATACACGTCAAAATTATTGCAATTATTAAAACTGGTTCAAGTATAAATAAATGGGGAATTTGACTAATTTTGGGAAATTATTTTAAAACACACATATTTATGTATTATGCATACATACGTTTTTAATTTTTAAAAATAATGCCGAAAATTGTTAGAAAAAATTATTTTAGTATTTGTTCTCAAGATTTGCGCGAAAACGTTTACTAGCTGTCAGTTACGTCACATTCTCTAGATAGCAACAGGTGTCCCGTAACTAAGAAAAAAAAATGTTTATTTTTCCTGTAACTAGGAAAATAAATTGTTGATTTTTAAAAAAAATTAATTAAATTTTGATTAATTTCCATAGTTATGTTTACCAATCAGAAATTAAGTAGCGACACTAGTGGTGATAGTGTTGAAATATAAGAGAAAGTAACGTCACAGCCCGTTTCTGCTTACGTGGATTTTAGCTAAAAATTTACTTTTTTAATTAAATTTTTTAAATCAAATAATGATAGTTAAGATGAATTAGTATAATAAATTGCTGTCCTTTATTATAAATTTTCATTAAAATTTGTTTTAATTGCTTTTCTTTGATACTGTCAAATACCCCATTCCATATACGGAAAATAGCATTTAACAAAAAATCATAAAATGTTTTGGTAAAAAATTCTGATATTTTCTATTAGTCAAAAGACTTTTCCGAAATTTAAAAAGGTAGTAGTAGAAACACAATATTTTTTTGCAATTCCGGGACTAAAATATATATTTTAGTCCCTCATAATGGGGAGTAAAGTATAACATTTTGTCTCAAGAGTTTAAAAATACTTTTGCTCCCGTTTTTAGATCAATCCGCAAGCAGAATTTATAGAACATTACCAATCAAATGCAAACTTGTACATAAAGACAAACAGTTATATTATATTATCCAGTTTGACTGATTTGTCCAAAATATACTTAAAGTAATATATTTCACACAATTTAAATGACATTTTAATAATTTTTTTCCTAATTTTATAATTTAAAATTATCTAGAGTAATTGCAAAAAATAATATATACGGCACTAAAGTGTTTCTTTTGATCCCTCATGTGAATGTCGTCAGGTCTTTATAGACCCTTTGGCAGCAAACTTCACATTTGAGATCAAAAATCATATTTTAGTCCATTGACTAGGCCATTGATCATTATTTTTTGCTTCCGAGACTACTAAAGTAGCGGAAGCATTGTGATCACTTTTGAAAAATAAAAAATTTTTCCCTCCACATTAAAATTTTTTACGCACATTTTACGTTTTAGAGTTTCCTGAACAATTTTGGTTTGGTGTCTGTCTGTCTGTCTGTGTGTCGCCAGTTTGCACCAAGACGCATAACTTCTGAACTATTCGATTGTTTTTAATAAAATTTTCAGAAATTATGCAGTTTGGGTCCTAGATGGTCCTCTACGAATTTCATTGCATTCGGAGTAATAGTATCCACGGCGCTACTATAAAATCCCATTAAATGTCAATATCTTATTTATTGCTAATCCCACTTCGCTCAAATTTTTAACGTATTTTGGGGGTTAGTTTCTAAAATATTTTTGCTATTATTTTATAATTTAGCCTTTAAGTATTTTGAGTTACAACAATTTTTTATGAACTTTAAGCTGAAAATATAATTTCACGGTATATATATTTGGTAGAATACTATTTTAAAGTCTTTTTATACGAGTACGAGGAAGCTGTGTGCCACACGCCATTGACAGCGTATTTACTATAGTATAATTCTTCTACAGTATATAAACAAAGCGAAACTTTAAAAATATTGCATTACTCTTAAAATTAAAAGAATCTACCCGGCACCACCACCATAAATGTTTTTACTGTAGAACGAGGGTTCTCAAACTGTGGCGCACGATCGTAAAAAATTTATTCGATTTTCTTATAATTCACAAAATGTTTCCGAAGATTTACAATTTAAATTAATCGAATGATAGGAAAAAATTTATACAGCGTGGCCCTAATAATATTCCCAGCATTGAGATCTCGTAAACGGTGAGAGAGGGGAGTAAATATTTAATTAAGTATGACATGAGAGTATATACTTAATTAAATATTTATTGCGTAATTTGGTCATTTCTCAACTTAAATTTAGAAAAAAAAATTTTAAATAATTCTTTTCGTTTTTCGAGGTTATTTTTCAAGACATATATTACATAATATGATACGAGTAACTGTGCTAAAATTTACTTCATGTTCCATAAAAAAACGAAAGTTCGGGATCATAAAAGTCTAATAGAAATATTTAGAATACCTATTTACGGAAAAAAGTGTCATAAGAATGTACAGACAAAAATAAAATAGTTCTTACCAGTAAGAAATTAATTATTGAAAGGAAAAGAAAATTGGATTTATAAATTTTTTTACTATTACTCCTAAACTATATGAAATTTGGCGAGTTTAAAGAGAACGTAGGGAAATAGCTAGTGATTCTGCATAATTCATTTAATTTAACTAAAACTATATCTCTCACCGTCTATGAGTTCCCAATGCTGGCAATTTTATCAGAGACGCCTGTATATAGACTACGCATACAGACACACAATATTATTGACAATAATTCAAATATCATCAATACTCTTATATGTTTTCGAACTATACTATATGTAGTATTATAAATAGTACAGTATTTTCATATGTATTATGTTCAATATTTTTATCAATTTAGATTATTAATAATATTGTGTCTAATAGAACAAAATAGTGTTATAAAAATAAATTAGTATCAATTTTACCTTTGTGATATTTTTTTAAAGAACCATGCCCCGGTTTGGGCCATATGGCGTGCGGGGATAATGTCCATAGCAGTGTTTTACTTTAGAGGAGTGCATTACCAAAAAAATATTTTTAGTGCTGTTTAACGAATGAGCCTTAGTTTACAGGGTGTTAAAAAATAAAAATTATTTTTCAGAATCTTCTTTATCTGAACTATCAGATCTTACGAATATGTTCTCTAGATCTTCTGATAGTGAAGTTACTGGTACATTGTGATGTCTAACATACCCTAAAAACCAGATTATAGTTATTACGTGAACACAGGTACCTACGGTTCGTAGACCATTTTTTCAACTACAGTAGTAACCTTTTATTGAATCTTTAGCTACTAAGTTTTTTTCTGCTAATACATAAACATAGTATTTTGTTTTATTGATATGTCGGGACTGAATTCTTCTTTTAATAAATAATGAATCTATTACTGCCAACCCCTAAGAAGCAAAATCAATTGCATCGGTGTTGGTATATATTTCAATTCTAAATCTATCATCAGAAGCTATGTGTTTGCCATAATACGCTTTCGCTTCTTTTATTTGGTAACGTCCCAAAGATATTAAATAAACATCTTTCTCTGACAAAACTAGAAAATCCGTCAACATTTCATCAGTGATTGAGCGAAATTGTTTTAGCTTGCGATTAAGATTAGTTTCTTTTACCATTTGTCCTAAGATGTTCTTTTGATTGACATTGGACAACATAATACTACACACGTATGTATGTGGTACATATACCGTGTTAATACGACGGTGACAATATGATTATACAATGACAACAATTGAACTACACTCATCGACTGCTACCGAATGAATGACTACTAAGTAGCCTAACGTGTCCAGAAATGCACACTGGTGGTTACAGAAAAGAGATAGTTGCGTTCCTTCTGATATATTCTGTGATTCTGACCGTTACCACCGTCACCATGAGGAGGTGCCCTGGACGCAAGAAGACTTAGGTGTCTTAATTATAGGTATCAAAAAGAAATCCTTTTAATAAAACAGAATTTTGAGTACCTCAGAATCATACAATTGAACCGCCTCTATAACCTCACGCTTTCAATGCAAGGATATAAAAACACCAGATTGTTACTGTACTAACTTAGTACTTTATATTAACATACAATTTAACTCTACACGCTCATGGCCCAAAACCCCCTTTAAATGGGGAACAGTTCTTTATTTATTTTTGTGTAGCCAAATATCTAAGTATTTACAATTTGGCTCATTGACGCAATACTTTGGAAATCACTGCTATGGAAATGATATTATCAAAATTTTTAATGACAAAAACTAATTTCGAAACTGTTTGTTTACTAACGCTTCCGTCGATGCTGTTACCAAGAAAATTTATACTTCACACTTCCTAGAAGTAAATTACTGCTTATATTACTAGCGTAGGAAACTAATTATTTATGTTTTTGTTAAATAAGTTTTAAATTAACAAAAGAAAATTTGTTAGTTATTCATTCATAGCGATTTAAATTATTTATGTCATAAACAATAATAAAAACGTTTATTATTACGTAATGTATCATTTACAATTAAATAAATTTTTGTTAGTGAAATAATTTCTCCTTGTTAAGACTGACACACACGTCTTAACCTTAAAAAAAATTTATATAATTGAACGATCGAAATAGAAATATACAAATTAATTGAAGTCATTATTATAAAATCTAATTAATTTTCATGATTTAATTATGATAAACAAATAAAAAGAGGTAGAGAGCAAACTAATTAATTCATTGCTAATTGGAAAATTAAGTGGTAATTTATTTTCGTTAATTTAATTTTAACAATTTGGTTGTTTACAATTAATTACCAATTATTGAAAATTAATAAAAATTAAAATTATTAAGGTTAATCATTTTTTAATTTCTCGAAAAATTTTCTACATTCAGTTGAATCAAATCACATCACGATGACAATTCAACAAAAAGCAAAACAACAAAATTATTATTATTATTAATAATAATAATAATAATAATAATAATAAATAATAATAATAATTAATAATAATTGCTAATTTATTATATTAAAATACCTACAATTTAACCTAATATTGGTCTGACGCTAATAGTTTGTAATGACCTATTGTTTCAATAAAATTTTTTAACTTATTACACGGCACTGCCACCACGATCTAGGTAGCTTAACGAGTAAATACTATACGACTGACCAAAAACGAACTCTATCCTTGAAAAATGTGACAATTTGTTTGTTATCTGAATCAGGAACGTGAAAAAAATTATTTCTTAATTGAAGGAATATTTAAGACAGCAAAGCTATAGTGGAGAAAGGAAGTACTAGATTCAGTAAGATAATTCTCAAACAGTATATAAGTACCTTTATTTTTTATTTAGAAAAAAAAAAACAACATTTTCTTTTTCTATATGTTAATACTTAGAGCAGCGGTACACGTAGCCCTGAGGGAAATTAAAGTTCTAGAAACATCCAAACTCGACGTTCTTATGTAAAGCGCGATTGAAAGTAGGTCATCATTTTAGCACGTGATTGAGAGTCAGGCCAGGTGCACATTAAGCTGCGTCACGCAATAAACACAGGGCAGAGCAGAAGAGAGCAGAGCGGGGCAGGGGAGGAAAGCACGAGAAATAAACTGTGTGGCCAGGCGCACATTGAGACGTTGTTCACGCAGGCAGGGCTGCGCAGGTGATGTGACTCTTGTTGTAGAATGAGATAGCAAAAATTTAAAAACAGAGCAGAGCAGCACTGAATTTCTTCAATTGTTTTCATTTTGGCGAAATAAAACCAACTAAAACTCGAGAACGTGTTACAATGTCACGCATGTGACGCAGTCCTGCTCTGCTCTGCGTTTCAATTCACGCTGCCCTGTTCTACAACACGAGTCACAGAAACTGCGCTGCCCTGCCTGCGTGAACTGCGACTCAATGCGCACCCGGCCTCATAAGTAATTATAAATATTTACTTTTATGTTGTTACAAAGGAATCTGGAAGGCAACATTCTTAAATACGAATTACAGATTATAATATGTTTATTGGACACATTTCGAAAAACCTAGGCAAAGGGTATATGAGAGAAAAAAGGTTGAGTACCGGGAACCTAGAGAAACACGAAGTCATTTTTAAAAAGTCGTGTTTCGAGTGTTGTTTCTTTTGAAGGAAAGTATAACTGCTTCAAACGTTAACTTGTCAAAAATTCTACATTTTCGTCTGGAAAAACTGTTTTAAAATTCCGTTAACCAACTTTAAAAATTAATACTGTTTCAGCAAAAATACATTTAAAGTCTTATAATTTAAGACCATACAAATAACCTTCTTTAGTGAGATTTGCTTGGTTTTCGTTTTTTAACTGGATGCAGAAATTATACAAGGACTTTTTCTGTATAATAAAACCTTTTATGTTTTAAAAATTGAAATAGAAGAAGATATTTTCAAATTTTTCAAAATAATTGTCACCTCTTGAATAAAATTATTTACCTATTCACCACTGTGTTACACAAATCGACTAGTAAACAAATCTCTCAGTCTAATTATTTAAATAATTATGTCGTAATAGATTAAACATATCCATAATACTGCAAATGTGCAATTATAGCATTGTACCAATTTTAGGTTACAACAATTACTTTAAATACAGAACATAAAGAACGAATGAACGAATAAACGAATGAAAAAAAGACACTGAAATTACTTTGTAACGTATTATTTATTTTTATTTGATTTTTGTCTTAATAATAAAACAATTTATTTACTGCTTAACAGCTCCAAAGTAAAGTAAAAGTAATGCTACGCTGATCTATTAAAGATTTGTTTTCATGTCATTATAATGTACATAAATATATCGGACTAATATAATAAGTATACAATAAAATAAAAATTAAATAATTAAACGCGCGGTATGCCCCAGGGGCGTGCACGCTTCCATTACGCATAAAATGTTCAGCTCTAATTATTTCAGATTAAACGAAAAGTAAATAAAACATATCTGGCGAAATTATATCATTAGGATTTGATATAATCGTCAACTGGATTCAAAACATACTTATACATACATATAGTAGTTAACGATTCCTTAGAAAATCTTGTAATTAATGAACAAAATGAGACCAAAACGTCAAAGCGGTTAATAAATTTATCGGAAAACAATTTAGAACTTAACGATGTTCATCGTTTCGAAGACACCAAAAATCTTTGAAATAACACTCAACCGTTTCTGGCTGAAGAATTCATCCAAGCGCTTGGGATTTCCCTCAAACCTAGAAATGATGGATTTACATATATATTGTATGAGTTTTTCGAGAGTTGCCATTTTTATTACAGCCAAACCGTTGATTTAATCGAAAAATTGTTCAAATAATAGTTGTAGATATCGACGGGGGCAACCGATTGCTATAGTCAGGAGGACTATATATTAATTTTTCGATAAAACTGATCTAATGGATTAATTATCAACATAAATGACCAAAAAAAATTTTTTTACCCAAGTTTAATTTTTTCATTTTTCTTAAATTTATCAGTTAGGCGGTAAAAATATGCATATGTACTTGAGGCTACTTCAACCGATAGTGTTTTCCTTGGTTACATTTCCATTACATCCAAGAAAAGAACCTTTTCCAGTACCATTTCTATCATAAAAATTTGGTTGTAATAGAAATAGAAACTCTCAAAAGACTCACATGGTATATATATATATATATATATATATATATATATATATATATATATATATATATATATATATATATATATATATATATAAAAATACATATATATATATATATATATATATAAAACTACTATATATATATATATATATATATATATATATATATATATATATATATATATATATGTGTGTGTGTGTGTGTGTGTCAGCGCGAAAACTCTCGATATACCGGTTCGCAAAAAACATTTTCGGATTCTATAAGGACTTCAAAAGACAAATGTCATGGTCCGAGACTCAGCTTCTACCATGACACTGGTTGTGATAGTTGAATTTTCCTTCTGAAAATTCCCTAAAAACTACTGTTAAATATCGTCAAGAAAAAAACTATAGTTAAAACAAAAATCTTAAAACAGATCTCAACACGTCATATCAATTGCTACTAGGTTTGTTTTTAAGGTGGTTAGCACGTACGAAGTAACTAGGTAATAACACTAATAACTTTTAAAAAATTATACGAATCGACTTTATATCAACTAGAACTGGTTATTGGTATTTTGTATTTATTTATTTATTTATTTTGGAAATCTCCAGCTCTTACCCTTATTTTTTTAATTTTTAATTTTTTAATAAGTAATAATTTTATAATAAAAGAAAATAGACGTTCAACTAACCTTCAGTATAACTGACATAAATTTCGATACTTTTAACGGCTTTTAAAAGTATATTACCTGCTAAAATACTATACGTCAGAACTGGTTGATTTTATTTTTTAAAGGAGTTAAAGCTTTTTATCACATAATCTTTAGCATTTAAGGTCTATATTTATTTGTTGTGTGAGATTCTTGGTGTGTTTTAGAGATTACCGTATTAGTTGCGAGTTAAGAAAATTTTTACAAAATATACGTCAGAATTGTTACAAATTTTGACATTTTCTGTATTAAATAAAAATACTAACAATAGCAAACCCAAAAATCATTCGCTAATGTTTAGACTGTTCAAATGTGCCATGCACCTTAAGAAAGTGAAATATTCTAGTTAAAAACACATATAGAGAAAGGGATTAGGAATTTCATCAAATTTGTTCAAAACAAAAAATTGGTCACCCTAAAATATAGACGGATACACAAACAACACAAAACTCGTCTTACAAAACACTATCAGAAGACAAAATTGTAGGTAAATAATTCAGTGTTAAAATAAAAAATTCTTAAAGATGACTTAAAAAATTTTAATCTACTTTGTTGCATTATAAAGTATGTTAATCCCCTTAACTAAATTGTAATTATCATTTATAACAGAAATTAAGAATTTAAAAAATAAAGCAAAATAAAATAAGAACAAAAGATTTTAAATATTAGAAATAGTTGAAATAAAAAAATAAAATTCTTGGCTGCTGCACAGTTACACTAATGATTACATATTTCCTAATAAGATAACTTACACTCTAACTTACTAATTGCCAGAGTAAAATATGTGTTTTTGTAATCGTTTTAATTTAAGACAGTTAATTAATTCGCACCAATGATTTTTCTAGTAATTTATTTTAATTAGACATGTACAGGTATGTTTTATTTTATTTTATTGTTTTTAAACGTAATTTCATTCGAGTAATTCGTTAAATTTGATTATTTCCTCTGATTTAGTAATATTAATAACGTATTTTAACTGCATGTATCTCGACTATATTGCATAACTATTTTACAAATAAACATAGGTAAACTTTATATTATGATTTCTTATCATTCCAAAGCGAGAATGTAACAGTTTTTGCTAATTCGTAAAAAGCAAAAAAAAGCCTAATCATGGAACAAATCTATCCACATAAATTTCAATTGCGATTCAGAGCATATTCTCACTCATAATATTTGCCGTCTTCTTTGCAACACTAAAGAAAAATTCAATCAGATGAAGAAGTGTGGTGGAGTTTACCGTTTAGATTGTTCAAATTGTAATGTTGCCTATATAGGTCAAACCAGTCAAACATTCGAAGTCAAATATAAAGGTAGTAGTCTGGTAACTCGCGCTGTTTGTCATCCTTATTTTTAGCGTTTTTTTTTTTTTTTTTGAAAAAAAAAAAACAAATGAAAAGTTTTGAATTTTTAATGTTTTTATTTACATCTTAAGGTAAAAAAATTTTTTTTTTGAATAAATCAAATTTTGTTTTATTATTATTATTATCACTTGAAGCTGGCGTCTCAAAAAAAAAAACACACCCTGATGACCCGGGTGATTTTAACTCTTGGGGACATCTGAAATCAAAAATTCTTAATTAGTCTTAATCTATAGATATGTCATTCTATTCAATTCTATATGTCGTTCAATTTTATCGAAAAATAACAAATAAAATCATCGTAGGTATAGACAAATGAGACAAATGGCTAGAACCCTATTTTTTAAGGGTCCGGTCAAACTGTCTGTTGTGAATATTTGAATCAATGTTTGAGATGTGTTTTATGGTTTTTCACGTTATTTAATTTTGTTTTATATTATAGTATTTGTGTGCTGTATATCTTGTTGGGGTGGAAAAGGCCCGGTAAGATGAAAAATGAATTAATCCGTTCATGCATATCATCTTAAGTAAACTATCAAGTATTTTTTAAATAAAGATGTCAAGTCTCAGATTTTAACAGTAATATTTGAACTTTGTAGTAATGGTCTTCAGTATTTTAATTAGATAAAATGTGGTATTTACTATAGAAAGAATTTTCGTGAATATCTTTGAAAACGTATTGAAAATTCAAAATCTATTACCGCATTCATTTTTAAAGTTTAAATGTTGTTAACATACTGAAAAATCAATTCAATTTAATGTATAATAAAAGATATTAATTTTATTACTTATGGGTCATACACAATCAATGAAATAAGGAATAAGAAATAAGAAATAAGGAATAAGAAGTATGCCATCTAGTGACGTTGAATGGAACTTTAATGAAATAAGAAATAAGGAGTATCATAAGAAATAAGGAGTTCATAAGTAATCATGTACATTACTTTTTCATGAAATACATATACCTATGAGCAGTTAAGTTCAAGTTTCATTCAACGTCACTAGATGGCATACTTCTTATTCCTTATTTCTTATTTCTTATTCCTTATTTCATTGATTGTGTATTAAGCCTTATAGTTACAAATTGTCATTGACAATTTTCATTACAAAACTGTAACATCGTTTGTCTAACAGTGACATTATTACTTTTTAGCAAAGAAGAAATAGTTCATAATAATAATTATAATGTTATCATTATACAAACCCACCTGTATATTCGTAAAAATAAGTAATGGTTGATACCACTTTCAATATCCACTCCGGACAAACACTAATCTTAAGTTTCATAATCTCTAACTTACAAGTAAAGGTCCCGAGGTCGGACCTTTCGATTTTGATGAAACTTAAATATGTTGTAGAACACTAAAAACTAAGGGACACATATTTTCTTTTATCGGCGGAAAAACGATTTGAAGGTATGAAATCGCCCTTCAAAAATTGGGGTAAAAATTTTAGTTTTTCAAATATATCGAAAATAGTAAGAGATAGAGCAAAAGTTCAAATTGACGATATTACTCTTTTTTAAAGAGCAATCTATTGATATGCAATTTGTTCAAATTACATCAACTACTATCTCTTACTGTTTTCGAGATATTTAAAAAATTAAATTTTTATCCCAATTTTTGAAGGGCAATATCACCCCTTCAAACCGTTTTTCCGCCGATAAAAAAAATATGTGTCCCTTAATTTTTAGTGTTCTACAACATATTTAAGTTTCATCAAAGTCGATAGGGTCGGCCTCGGGACCTTTACTTGTTAGACCGTGTTCAGACCGACTATTAAGTGTTTAGTGTTAAGTGATTAGTAGCAAGCAGAACACTAGTAATAAGTAGAACGCATTAGTAATAAGTAGAACGCATAAGTGGAACAGGAAAAAAATATGACAATGTTAGTGTGTTAAGAAATAAAGATAAATAGCCTGCAATAAATTATTGTGTATTTGTATAGTATGGTTTGTGATACAGTTGGTCTGAGCACGGTCTTACTGTTAGATACTCGTTAAGGAAGTGTCTCAATTTAAACAATCCTATACACGGAGAGAAAATTCCTATAAAAATTACTGTGCTCAGCACTACAATCAACGTGTAAAGGACGAACATATTAAATTCTGTAAGGTAAAAATATAAAAATTATAATTAATCATAAAAAATTTAAAGGATGGAATGTTCTTTTCGTAATATTATCTCCGTAAAATTTGTAAAACAGCACAGTAAAAAGTTCCATTACCGACAAAAAAATAATTTTTAATTGTGTTTATTAAAAAAATTTCCATGCTAAAGTAATATGCTAATAATAGAAAGAAAAAAAAACAGAAAGAAGGTTGGTTGTGTTGGGATCGCTGTAATGAA
Source organism: Brachynemurus nebulosus (assembly GCA_035578155.1). NCBI lineage: Eukaryota > Metazoa > Arthropoda > Insecta > Neuroptera > Myrmeleontidae > Brachynemurus > Brachynemurus nebulosus. The sequence goes on from JAPWDM010000003.1 coordinate 28,961,405, forward strand.
ATGTACATCAATCAGCGAGTTACATGGGTTACATGCGAACCATATAGGTGTGAACTGTGGAAGAAACTTTGTCAGACAGCTCGCACCAGGCACCTTGATGCAGCTAGTTGTCAGTTGCTTTTACACTCTCTTAGGATGATGTCATCGTTTAATTCATCTTTTTGTTATTTACCTATCTTTAGTATATGTATTAGAATTATATTGTTGGCAATAATTTTTTTATACATGTTTTTACAGGTACAGTGCAACCAATATAAGGTCGCGAGTCAGATGCGCAAATGAAAGAGTACGACAACAAGAATTAAACTATAATATACATGCACAAGAGTGTGATAAAAGTTGTGTTAGCACCACATTAAATTTTACCATGCTAGCACATATTTTTTATTTTGGTCGTCGATCGCGCACGGATTATAGGGGAGCATAGTAATTTTTCTGAAATTTTCTCTACAAAAATTATAGGATTTTTCTCTCCGTGTATACGATTTTCACCCGGATTCATAGTCAGAAATATCACGTTTAAAATTCCCGCAAAATTATTTCAATCGACAGAGTAGTTTTCTGTTTTATTGGCTAACTAACCAGTTATTTTATTAACTATATGTTTACCTGACTAAACAACTTCCATGTAGTCCATTTATCAAATAAACGAAATAATCTACCGAAAAACTGACTTAGGACTTTAATCATAATCTGATATCCAGCCAAAAATTGGTTCAGTGAAAACTACTCCGAAACTATTTAATCGAAAGAGTAAATCTATTGTTATGTGTTAAAAGTATCGATAATTCTTATTAAAACAACAAAATAATATTATAAATAGTAAGTAAATCTTAATTTTATTATCGAATTTTTAAACCTACCGTTTTTTTTCCTTGGCTTACCATATATTTCAGGCTGTATTAACAGTACTTTAATCATAATCTGATATCCAGCCAAAAATTGGTTCAGTGAAAACTACTCCGAAACTATTTAATCGAAAGAGTAAATCTATTGTTATGTGTTAAAAGTATCGATAATTCTTATTAAAACAACAAAATAATATTATAAATAGTAAGTAAATCTTAATTTTATTATCGAATTTTTAAACCTACCGTTTTTTTCCTTGGCTTACCATATATTTCAGGCTGTATTAACAGTACTTTAGAGTTTAAAGAACTCAAGAACAAATGAAATAGCTCAGACTATGATTCATAAAAAATTTTAATTAAAATTCACATAGTGTTTGAAAAATTATCACATTGGATCGGCTGGGACTTGAACCCGAGTCTCTTGGTTGCTAGCCAAGCGCCTTACCAATTAGGCCACCGACCGCTTGTTCGAGTGCCATTCCAATGCGAGGTAAGGCATTTCTTAAATCCTCTCTTTAAGGCGCTTGGCTAGCAACCAAGAGATCCGGGTTCGAGCCCCAGTCGATCCAGTGTGATAATTTTTCAAACACTATGTGAATTTTAATTAACATAATGAATTGGTCATACATGCCAAAGTAAATCGAGTGTTCAAGTATCAGCAAAAGCTGGACATTAAGTGGACATATGAATATTGGTGTACGTAAAAAAACGAACAAAAGTTTGCCATACATTAATAATGTTTCACAGGCACTCGATTACATTTGAAATTAAAAAAAATTAAAAAAAAAATTGTTAACATCCGAAATAAGAATTCTTATCTCAGCACCACTTCCACCAAGGAATTTTAAAAAAAAATTTCCAGTCGGCTTTCGGTCAATAATATATTTTATTTACACAGACGAAGGTACAAAACATAACAAAAAAAATTATAAAAAAAACTTTATACAAACAATAATTTCGGTCAATTAATTATCCTTCTCGTCCTTCTAATAATGGTGTCCGCCAGCGCCTTCACCATCGTAGGTCTTGTAATGTTGTGGATGATGAGCATGTCCAATTCGTTTCACTTCAGCGTTAAATCCTTTGTGTGGATCAGCCACGTAGTGGACTACACGAATTGTGCCATCAGCTTCGTGGAGTGTGTATTCACCTTCGACATGGTCTCCATGGCGTTTTTCCCACTGGTGTTTATGGTCACCGGTGTGTGGGTCTTTTACCGCATAATCAAAATTATAGTGGGCAGGTGCCTAAAAAAAAACCATTTCATGCTCTTATTAATATGCGTTTTTTTTTATAATAAATATTATGTCATTTGTTTTCTTTATTGCCAACTATGTGGAAAGCAAAGAATTTGTTTAATATAAAATTATTTAAAAAAAGTATTTATACAAGATAAAATAACCATTACATGATTTAATATGACATAATACTTTCTCATTGATTTTTGTTCTTTTATTTCATTACTCAATAACAAATAAATTAAAAACAGAATCAATTTCAAAAATTGTGCAATTTTTCTTATAAATTACTCTAAATGGTTCCATTGTTGTTATTTAACAGACATAATAGTTTTATTTAAAGTGAGTGACAGTTTCATTGTCCGTAATCATAAAACTAGAAAAAATATTTTTTGAGGAAGGCCACATTTGTAATATTTTCACTAATTTTTTGAACAAAGAGAAAACGCGCATTTAAAACAATAGTCCATAGATAGTGTCATGATTGTTATGATTGCAAAAAAAACATATCCTTCAAAATCAAATCAGATCTCATCTACATGAATTTAAAGTAAGAGTTGCTTGTCGAAAAACACAATTTAAAATTGAATTTAAATTATTGTCAGTGGAGAGGTAAAATTTAATCCGGTTGCATTCAGATGATCAGATAGCACGAACTCAAATACGTATTAAGGAACGAAATCTTCGAGAGCTCCTAATTAGTCTAACTCAGTAAAGCGGGGGAATATATCCTGATTTCATAACTTGACCAGAACAGATTCCAGATATTTAACGCATGGTCGTTAGTCTCTCATGAAGAGCTTTCGCAAAATGAAGCCCTAAGTTGTTCACCAGTTTTCTTACACAAACATAAAAAGAATATTCCTAAAATATATATTATGGAACATAATTTGGATCAAATATCAAAACGTGAACCCTATAAAAAGTTTGAACGAAAAACTTTTAAACGTGAACAATTCCCAAATTCTTGGCGCATGGAGGAAGTTTTAAGTAATAAGACTATTGTGTTAAGTACTGATTTGAAAAGAGAAGTTTGATTGTTAATTTATGAATGAATGAATAAATAAAAAGTGAATAGGAGTCCAGTCTAGGAGGTCCGCCGCACTATCGCCTCCGTATTGAACTCATTGTACCCCTTACACCAAGAAGGGAACTTAGCTGAAGTCGAATTCCTTAGTAAAGGAAACCAGTTCACTTTGATCCTCCTGATAAGTTCTGGGGCCAGATAGCTGCCCTCCAAGTGCTGATGCTTAGCTGCGACGTCTTGTCGCAGCTGCCTAAAATTGATCTATCCAAGTATGTCTTCTTAAAATCAAATCCTAGCTAAATAGTTTATTAATGCTTCTAGCTAAGATATTTGGTCTCCAGTTAAAGATTTCGACAAAAGATACTTATGTTTCTCAAATTTTTTGTCCTTCGTTTTAAGCTTCCTAAAGGAAGAAAAATACATCCGTTCTAGTAAGCCTTTTCAAAGTCAAACTCTAACTAAATAGTTTATTAGTGGTTCCAAGATCTTTCGTCTTCAACAAAAGATACTTATGTTTTCCAAACTTTTTGACATGCGCTCCAAGCCTGCTAAAGGCAAAGAGAATTTTAATTACTAGTCTGTCCTAGTAAGCGTTCTCATAGTCAAGTTCCAGCTAAATCATCTATCAGTAGTTCTAGATTTCAGCCAAAAGATACGTATGTTCCCTAAACTATTTGCTTACGCTCCAAACTTCCTAAAGGTTTTAATGTTTCCAAAATGTTCCAAAAATTCTTATGTCCAAAAATATATGTCTGAATACTATCAAACTCTAACAATTAAAAACATTGATAGAAAATTTACCCTATGGGATTAAATTAATTGAAATGAATCAATTAAAATACCCGCACACCTACCAACTTTAGTTGGAAAGTTGGATAAAGTTAACGACTATTGACCAACTAAATTTACCTTTGTATTTATTATAATCGAATTGTACTACTGTCGAGCGTGCTCGCCGACTTTTAAATTAAATCGTTATAAATGGGCAGCTCAACTTATTCCTATGTATATTATTTGAACGATTAAACAATTGTACCTACAACTAAAAATTGTTAATGTGCGAATAATTGAAAACTTAAAGTATTAGGTTTAATATTTGATTTCAACCTAAACATGTTCCTGATTAACATACTTACATAATAATCTACATGTTCTTCACCGGGATATGGTAAAGCGTATCCAACGGCAACTAAACAAGCAACTACAAAACACTAAAACAAAATAAAAATATTACATTTTTGCAAAATCATTCAAATACAAAAAAGTTCCGATTTTCAAAAATTGTTCCGATATTTACCACTACTGATTGCATTTTAAAAATTAAAAATTTTAATAAATAAACTATATTTTTAAATGACTTGAAAAATATTATCAAACTGATAATTTATTCATTGGAATTGTAGAATTTATATTAAAATCAAATAGGTAAAGTGTTAATACACCCTGAATGGTGGGATTACGGAAAATTATGCCAAATAGATGTGAATATAGTATGTAATAAATAAATAAGAAATTTTTAATAATTGCTACACATATTAGTACCTAGTTGAGTACATAATATGATATGGTTAAATGAGTTGCTGTAACACGGCTGATGGACCATGAATTTTATTTTAAATATATTAAAATTTTGCAATATTGTTCTTATTTATACGTATATTATGTCTAAATTTTTAATTACCTACACTAACTGATATAGTTAAATATTTTCAAGTATAAGACCAGGTTGTTACCGTAGAGAAATTAAAATAGTTTTTTATGTGCTTTTTTTTTGTTGGTAAGCAAATAACTTTTTTTTATTTGTGAAGCAATTAAAATTATTTAAAAGTAGATCATATAAACAAACTCTCAAGGTGGATAGAATGTAAATTAAGCAAAAATCTACATATATTTTGCAAAGGGAATATTATAAAAAAAATATTTTGATAAAAGTTAAAATAGGAAATTTATAGAATCTTAAGAAAATCTTTCACTTTTCCCAATCCTGGAGATAATGGATGGAAAACCTAAAATTGAAATTCGCTTCTATTGCTTCAACAAGTCCATTCAACTAACTTTACTACATACATCCATAAAATCACTTGGATAGCGTTTAATGACATATTCGACAGTACAAAGGAAAAACAATCCAAATAATTTCTAGCTAAAATTTATAATAAAAAACAACAATTTAGTATGCTAATTCATTCTAACTATTATTATCTAATTAAAAAATAAACAGTTAAAAAAAGTTTTTTTTTAACTATTATCTAAGTCAACGGTTTCCAATCTGCCTCGCTAAAAAAAGGGAAAATAATAGTTCGGCAAAAGTAAAAGAAAAAGTGGTTATCAATTTTTTTTTTGACTTTTCAATGAGATTTGCTACGGGATTTAAATTTTTTCCCGGGGTAAAAAGTACCCTGTGTTCTTTTTCTTCCCCTCTGTAAGTTAACAACATATAAAATATCCGTTTTTAATCATCCGTTTTTTAACAGTCAACTGTCATAATTTCATTGTTTCGTTTTAAATACATTTTCCCTCGGGAATGAGATATTTTCTCGGGGTAAAAAGTAACTTTGTTTATCTTTCTGCTAACAATACGCTAAGTTGGAACAAAATCAAAGCATTTTCTTTTTGTTTCATTTAAAATATATTTTTCCACAGGAATGAGGTTTCCCACGAGACTGAGATATTTTCAGAGGATAAAAAGTACCATTTCTCGCCCCCTCTGTTAACAATATACAGAGTTTGAAATCAGTCATCTATTTTTTAATAATCAGCTGTTATACTTTAATACATATTGCATCGGGAATCAAATATGTATATTCCCGGGATAAAAAGTGGCCTATAACCGTCTCTGTCCCCAAAGCTATGTATAAAGTTCCAAGTTGAAATTTTATGGGTCACTAGTTGTTGAATAATAAAATAACTATTATACTTGTAATAAAATATTACAGTGCCATTCAAAATTAAAACAACCTTTTGTATTAAAATCTTACAATTATTTATCTTGAACTTCTTTCTTAATACAGCTATACGTACCCATTAATAAAAATGAATAATAACATTAATAATTCATATTTTCACTATCTTAAATAAGTCCTCATTTTTAGGGTTCCAAAGAAATATATCAGAAAACTTATAGTTTCATCAAGTCCATCTGATTGTTTGCCAGATCACCCATAATTTCTACATCTTTGGATTTAGGTACATAAAATTTTACATGTACATGCTACCTACAGAAAGAAATATTTTTAATCTCTTGAGGTACTTTCCCATATTGGAAAGTGAAGATGAAAGTTTTTTAATGTACGATATCCTGTGGGATGTCGTTGGAAAGGCTTCATCAAATAAGGCTTAGGTTCATTTTACCATTTTTCATCTTTAAGCTTCATTTACATAATAATAAACTTTAAAATTAATTTTTTTTTGTCCCCCAACTCATAGTTTTAAACTATTACTCCATAAAATCTGAAAAAATTACAGTCGTCACTCGACTTAGTAATGTTTTAAGCTATTAACAATGCTCAAAGTTTCCCTTGACTTATAAGCAAACTACACTACTGCTCCGATTGAGAGACAGAAAAATGCGTATGTATTGGTCACACGGATATAAAAAAAAAACATTAAAAATTTTTTGTGTAAACAAATCATTATGTATGTATACAGGGTGGAATTTTAATAACTCTTATACCATTTGGTGAATTTCGATAACACGTTTCACACATTCGTGTACACAATATTTATACTGAATATAAAATGCATAACATTATTAGTTTTAATACTATATATATATATATATATATATATATATATATATATATATATATATATATATATATATATATATATATATATGTGTTACGGACGCGACAAAAAGGTACTTTTTTTCGCAAAAATTGTTGATTAAGTGGAAATTTTGGCAAAAAACTAATTTTTTGCAAGAACAAAAATCATGTCCCTGGCATCCGACGTGTCTGGTTAACGAACCCGTCCAACGGTTTGGGACATCCAACATTTTCACCAAATTTCGTCAACCTAGGACATTCTGTTCGAGAGTTATCGTGCGGACACATATATATATATATATATATATATATATATATATATATATATATATATATATATATATATATATATATATATATATATATATACATATATATATATATATATATACATATATATATATATATATATATATATACATATATATATATATATATATATATATAAATATATATATATATATATATAAATTTTAGCGAATATTATTTTCGGTTGCTAGGGACCTCAAAACAAATTGCTGCCATGGTCCCGGGCTCAGGTCGCCTTATGACAGTGGCTGTAATAGCTGAATTCCATTCTGGAAATTCGCTAAAAGGTAATATATTAGGGGTACCCATAAGTAATCAATTATTAGCGAATTTCCAAAATGGAATTCAGCTATTACAGCCACTGTCATGACGCGACTTGAGCCCGAGACTATGGCAGAAAATTGTTTTGAGTTCCCTAGAAACCGAAAATAATATTCACTAAAATTTATATATATATATATATATATATATATATATATATATATATATATATATATATATATATATATATGTATATATATATATATATATATATGTATGTATGTATGTATAGGTGTGTCCACACGATAACTCTCGAACGAAATGTCCTAGGTTTACGAATTTTTACGAAATTTGGTGAAAATGTTGGAAGTCCCAAACCGTTGGACAAGTTCGTTAGCCAGACACGTCCGACGCCCGGAACATGATTTTTGTTCTTGCAAAAAATTAGTTTTTTGCCGAAATTTCCACTTATTCAAAAATTTTTGAGAAATTTTTTTACACCATTTAAAAGAGGAGAAAAAATTACATAAAAAAGGTCTTTAAACTATTATTCTATGTCAAATAGTTTCCGAGAAAAACAAATTTTTATAAACGGAAATTCGCTATGTTATGCAGGATGCTGCGACAGGGGTATTTTTACTTATTGTTAGGAAGTTTTGCTTCAGTTTAATTCAGAGTGTTGACTTGTTAATACGCGTTTTAGTGCGTAATACTGCAACACGCGACCTTGACTTTGTATTCATAATAAAAATTTAAGTTTTTAGCGAATTTCGAAAACTCGAAATTCAGCTATTACAGTAGGTCTCATGACGCAATCTGAGTCCGGGACTATGGCAGAAATCTGTTTTGAGGTCCCTAGAATACGAAAATGATATTCATTAATATTTATATATATATATATATATATATATATATATATATATATATATGTGTTCCCACGATAACTCTCGAACGAAACGTCTAACGCTTATGAAATTTTGTGTGCGGACTGGATTCTGAATTGGCTTGGCTAAGTTCGTTAGACAGACACGTCGGATGCCCAGAAGTAGGTTTTCTGGCCATTTTTTATCATTCGATCCTATCATAAGGCAGTTCGATTTTTACATCGTTGAAAAGGAAAAAAAAAATTATGAAGAAAATATTCTTATAATTTTCTTTCTATTTTAATTATTTTTCGAGAAAATGTAAATTTTCACTTTTATTCTTTCTTTGTTTGTCTAATAAGTAATTTATATTTATATCTCAGTTCTTTATGAAGTATAAAAATATTTCACTTTTTTATTAAAGAATTTTGTGAGAACAAGTGAAAACTATTCACATATATGTGTTATAACACACATACATGTATAGAGTTTTGTTTCTCATTTATTGCATTATAATTAGCATGGTTCTATCTCATGTTAAAAAATGTAAATTAAACAGATTTTCTAAGCTAATGTAATGAAGAATTTTTTTTTTTTTTTTATTGAATTTTTAAGTAAACAAGAAATTGAAGATTATGTTATGATATAATATTATTAAATAGATGAAACAAAACAAAATATGTACAATGTACATATGTATGTACGGAAAAATATTTTGAATCGATTTTGAAAATTTTTTCACTAATAATTAATAATGTTAAAAAATTAAACCATTTCAAATGGATTTAAGGTATTTTAGGTGAGGTCAAGGTTTTCGGGACCTAAAAAGGCCAGAAATTAATTAACCAATCGATTTTAAAAATTTTTTCACAGTTAGTAAGTTAAAGTATTGGAATTAATACTAACCACTAAACGACCAATTTTAAAAATTTCTTCACTGTTACAGAGCTAAACTATTTTAGATAGATTTAGAATACATTATGTAAGGTCCGCCAGGGTCCACAGGACCCAAAAGTGTCAAAAATAAACTAACTGACCGATTTTGAAAATTTTTTCACTGTTACAGAGCTAAACTATTTTAGATAAATATCGATTACATTATATGTAAGGTCCGCCTGGGTCCATAGGACCCAAAAGTGTCAAAAATAAACTGCCTGACCGATTTTGAAAATTTTTTCACTGTTACAGAGCTAAACTATTTTAGATAAATATAGATTACGTTATGTAAGGTCTGCCAGGGTCCATGGGATCCAAAAGTGTCAAAAATAAACTAACCGACCGATTTTGAAAATTTTTTCACTGTTGGGGAACTAAGCTATTTTAGATAGACATACATTACGTTATTTAGGGTCCGCCAGGGTCCATGGGACCCAAAAGTGGTAAAAATAAACTAACCGACCGATTTTGAAAATTTTTTCACTGTTACAGAGCTAAACTATTTTAGATAAATATAGATTACGTTATGTAAAGTCTGCCAGGGTCCATCGGATCCAAAAGTGTCAAAAATAAACTAACCGACCGATTTTGAAAATTTTTTCACTGTTGGGGAGCTAAGCCATTTTAGATACATATAGATTACGTTATGTAAGGTCTGAAGTGTCAGTAGGACCTAAAAGTGTCAAAAATAAAATAACTGACCGATTTTGAAACTTTTTTACTATTACCGAGGTAAACTATTTTAGATAGGTACAGGTTGTGTTATCTGAGATCCACAACTGTCCTGCGGATGCAAATGCGGCGTAGAATGCTACACAACGGGTTTTGAATATATATATATATATATATATATATATATATATATATATATATATATATATATATATATATATATATATATATATATTACATAAAGTCCGCCTAGAATATACGGTCGAGCTGATTTTTTAATGAGGTCCACCGGGATCTTGCAGATCCGAAAACGCCAGTAATAAGCTATCGAACCGATGCTAAAAAATTTCTCACTGCTAGAGAACTAAATTATTTTAGATGGATACAACTATGCTGCACAAAATTCGTTCGGGTTCTTGGGTCCCCAAAAATACCAAAACTAATTACCCAACCGATTTTAAAAATTCTTTTACTCTTAGAAAGCTAAACTATTTTAAATAGGTACAGGTCTTAGATGAGATCCGCCAGTGCCCAAGATTTGGAAATTCGCTATGTTATGCAGATGCTGCGACAGGGGTATTATTACATTAGTGCAAAATTGGGGGACAATCAAAACCAACAGAAGAACATTTATATCATTGCATGCTTTTTCATTTTCGTTCGGGTTTTAATCGAACGATTGCAACAACAAAAAATTCTGATGTGTATGGGAATGTACAGAAAGTCAGTACGTACAGTGTCAGCGTTGGTTTAGAAAATTTCTCAGTGGTGATTTTGACTTATCTGATAGTGATCGAATAATTCGATAGTGATAGGAATAATTAATTTTGAGCTGCTAAAGCTGTGGGAAACAGTTAAAACTGAATTGTATTGCCAACAGTTAGATAGATTACATAACGAATTGTTGATAAAATAGCCAGCTCTTGTCATTTTTGAAAAGGTGTCATGCTACAACACGACAATGTCAAGCCTCGTGCAGCAAAATTAACTCAAGAAAAATAAGGCAACTGAATTGAGAAGTGTTACCATATCCTCCTTATTCTCTCAACATAGCGCCATCTGGCTTTCATTTGTTCCGACTCATGAAACATTCTCTAAGAAATAAGAATTTTTAAGACATCGTTCATGTGTGAGCTCACCTAGATTCATTTTGTTCGTCAAAACCACTTGAATTTTATAAACAAGCAATAGAAACTCTGTCGACAAGATGGCAAAAGGTCCCCGATAACGACGGAAGTTACATAATTAACTAAATGTATAATTAAATAAAAAATAAAATAGTTTATTTGGTTATCAATGAAATAATTGATTACTTATGGGTACCCATAATAATAATTCCTCTGCAATAACCCCCAAAGAAATAACAATTTATTAACATATTTCTTCATTAATTCGCTCTGAAGTGACGATTTGATTCGAATTACTTCCCGAATAAAATATTTAGGTACATCAAAATAACGAATTTAAATATATTTGATCCTGAAGCTATTTGCACTGAGCACTTGCATTTACGGGTAACGGGCGTCATCCAAATCATCATTTGATCATTTTTCTGTTTTTATAATTTATAAGTGTTGCACAGTTAGTTGTTCTGAGCTAAACGCAACCTAAAAGACAGAAATAACATCAATCAATAGTTTCTCTACTAAGCATGCCCAAATTCACTAGTCTGAATCTTTTTTCTCTGTCATGTCAATGTCTTTTCTAAGTGGATATTTCATAACTCATAGCTCAGCACAACTGTATAACACATAAATTATAAAAATAGAAGAATCATCGAAATTTAAAATTATCCCTTAACCGGTAAGGTGAATTTTTATAATACTCACGGTAAAGTGATGTCTGAGAGACATCAACAATTTAACATACCGCGAGCTGGTAACATAGATAGCAAAAAATGGAGACCACACGTATATGCATGTATCAAACACTTCCCTTACGCCAGCAGGGTAAAATTTGCCCTAAACCATAAAAGAATACACAAACGCTCAGTTAACAAAAACAAGCAGGGAGGAAGAAAACTGAAAAAATATATAAGAATGTGATGGGTGAATCGCGTTGCCAGAGAATTACCCCATACTAACAATTTTGATGGTCCATTGACTCTAGTATTTATTTTTTCTTGAAATGTTTCCAAAACTTACATCATATTGCCAAAAATTATCATTAATTTTTATTAGTTCAAAAATGATTAATCATTGTAATTATATAGGTAACGACCTTGCTGCTCTAAATTTTCGCAACTTATTCTCATATAGTTATTACTCTAGATTAATTTTTAATATTAAAAATTAGTAAATATAGATTAAGTAAAATGTAATATCTCATAACTTCATGTACATTGTATTTTTTTGTCCCGTTAAAATGTACACTTACATTCACTTGTTGTTTCGCGTACCACCATAATTTAAAAATTGGATATTATTAGGTAAATATGTAACCGACATTATCTACCAATGTTTATTTGTTGATTTTGAACAGAATAATACCAAAAAAAAGTGATTTTATAATAATAAATAAAATAATAAGAGAATAATATCGCGCGCAAGATTGTGTAACATGATAAAGAAATGTGTTAGGTTATGGTATACACCAATTGATTTCCCCCGCCCTCCCCAAATATCAACTACAATATTGTTTTCAATACATATTGGACCATTGAATTAATTTTCGTATAAATGTTCCAGATTTTTATTTGAATACTATCAGTCACATTTAATCAGTTTTAGTGTGTGGTAGTGAAACAATAGCCAGGAAATTTTTCCATAGCCAACCATGAATACTTTATTATTGGTAACTATCAAAACGACAACATATCCTTTATTGTTTAAAAACACAATCTTATCACTGCGATCGTTTTTTCCAAGGGTTTCGTAATTCTTTGCAATTTGGCAATCATCGCCTACGGCACACATCATGGCGGTGAAGAACATGTCGACTACCACGTAAGTATCTACCCACCAAAACCAAAATGATCTTCAAAATTACCAGCAACTGTTTCTCTAGGCACCTGCCCACTACAATTTTGACTACGCGGTAAAAGACCCACACACCGGTGACCATAAACACCAGTGGGAAAAGCGCCATGGAGACCATGTCGAAGGTGAGTACACACTCCATGAAGCTGATGGCACAATTCGTGTAGTCCACTATGTGGCTGATCCACACAAAGGATTCAATGCTGAAGTGAAACGAATTGGACATGCTCACCACCCACAACATTACAAGACTTACGATGATGGTGCAGGCGCTGGCCATGGCGGTGAAGGTGGTGGCCATCACTATTGATTTAGGATTTAGAATAGATAAATTGTTTTTTTTATTGTTAAAAATGAAGTGATACCTCGTGAACTGTGTTCAAACAAAATTATTTTGTTATATCGAATTTTTATTGCAATTTTTTGTTACTGCTCAAACGAATAAAATTTTTACGTATCATTATTAAAAAAGAATAATTTTCCTTTATAAGATTCCCGTCTAAGTCGATATTCCAGCCCGACTGAATATTTTCTTAAAAACTGTTTACCATTATTCCTTGGTACACGCATTCCTCAAATAAAAGTACCATAAGTCTCAAAAAATTTTATATTAGCTAGACCAAATATGTGATTAATGTATTTTGTTACATCAAAAATACTTATGAAACATGCTTTACTATTTAAATAGAAATAAAATGGATTGTTTAAATATACATACAAACATTTACGCTAATAAAGCTCAGTATTTTTTTTATACTCATTAAAAAAATAAATAAATAAAGGGGCTCTAAGAATTTTGAGAATTGTTGTCCTCACTTTGCGAAAATACTAGTTTTAATGTTAAAACTCTTGTAGCATGTTTCAATCAATATAATCACTATCAAACAAGTGAATGATGTCATAAGAGTTTTAACAATAAAAGTGATATTATTGCAATTTATTAATAGCAAATACCTATTGAATATCACAAAATAACGCTCAAATCTACTAAAACATTTTGTCCTTTTTTCAAGATGCTTTGTTTCGCTCAAAAATAGTCCGATAGTGATTTTGAAAAGATCATTTGAAAGCTTCAAGAGTCTATTTTTTATCTAGTTGTAGCGTCATTACTTTGAGAGATATCAATAATTAATAGGGTTAAAAGTACCGTTTTCTATATAACCACAAATAATTCTCCAAGTAGTGACCGTATAAAATCTTTTAAATAAATTAATTAAAGCTAAAATACGCCTGTCGCATCATCCTGCATAACATAGCGAATTTCCATTTACAAAAGTACGTTTTTCTCGGAAACTAGTTGATATAGAGTAATTGTAAATAAAAAAAAACCTTTATGTGATTTTTCCGCCTCATTCCGCCAAATTTTTTTCACGAAAAATGTCCAAAACACCGTAAACGTTTTCACGAAATTTCTTAAAAATAAGATGTTTCGTTCTTGAGTTATCGTGCGGACACTTAATAAACAAATATATAAATGTGTCTGCACGATAATTCAAGAACGAAACATCTTATTTTTAAGAAATTTCGTGAAAACGTTTACGGTGTTTTGAACATTTTTCGTGAAAAAAATTTGGCGGAATGAAGCGGAAAAATCACATAAAGGTTTTTTCGCTATGTTATGCAGGATGCTGCGACAGGAGTATTTATTTAATATATTTAAAGAATAGGTACTCGTAAAAGATATACAAAATAATTACAATGTGAAGTCTTAATTCATGCCTATTGACGCCAATTTACGGTAAATAGTTACTGTACAACAAAATTGTATATAATATATAATACCAATACATATATTTTATACTCCAAGCTATTGGCTATCACCACTGCATTGCTATACTATATCGCAAATGTTTACCACGTTGTGTCGTTTAGAATGTGACGAACATCACAGTTTACACGGTACAATGGTAACCGTCTGAATAACATATAGTGAATTTGGTATTTTTTTTTAAAATTATTTTTCTCGAAAATTTGTTAACATAGGAAACTGGTTTAAAAACCTATCTGACTTCACTTTTTCGGTAGTTTGGAATGGTGTAAAAAAAATTCGCAAAAATTTTTGAATAAGTGGAAATTTTGGCAAAAAACTAATTTTTTACAAGAACAAAAATCATGGTCCTGGCATCCGACACGTCTGGCTGAAGAACTCATCCAACGTTCTCACCAAATTTCGTAAACCTAGGACATTTCGTTCGAGAGTTATCATTATATATATATATATATATATATATATATATATATATATATATATATATATATATATGTATTATTAAATACATATATATATATATATATATATATATATATATATATATATATATATATATATATATATATATATATATAAATTTGAGTGAATATTATTTTCGGTTCCTAGGGACCTCAAAACAAATTTCTGCCATGGTCCCGGGTTCAAGTCGCGTCATGACAATGGCTGTAATAGCTGAATTCCATTCTGGAAATTCGCTAAAAGTACGCACTATAAAAGAGTTTAACTTGCTCAAAAAAACTTTCGGCGATTATCCTTTAAGAAAATATTAAAAATCACATTATATTCAAAGTGATACATTGCTAACAATAAATTTTTGTAACAATTTTTAAAAAAAACCAGTTTGAAAAATAAAATTTTATAGGCTAGTTTTAAAATCTTCACTATAAGAGTGAAATTTATCATTTTCTTTTTAATAATTTCTAGTTTATCAACAAAAATGTAGTAAAAATATGCCTTGATAAAAATAATTGTAGAAAAACTTGATTTTAATAATCAGTTGAATATTATCAAGATCATGCACATATTTTACATATAATATGAAAGATTCAATGCTAGTTTATTGTTTTAAAAAAAAATCAAAATAAGAAAGTGATTTTATTTGTAGATAACATGCATAATTTGAATTAATATGCATTTACGTGTTTTAAATAAATACAAATGTCTAAGGAAGTAGACACATATTTTGCGTATAGACGAAAGAAAATTTTATAAGAAAAAGAATTTGTTCTTATTAACTTTTAATTTTATTTACACATATGTATATATACATATTACATATATGTATTTAAAAATTTGTCAGTTTTGCCAAGAAAAAATACGTCATCAAAAGTATAGGACTTGCCGAAACTGATGCTTTTAACGAAGACTCGTTTCACAGATATAAAATACACTGCCTATAGCTGTGGTAAATAACTTCTTAATACTTGAAAAATGCTTGTATAAGCGCAGTGCCGTAACTACAGTTTTTGCGCCTCGAAGAAAAAAACGGAATTTTTCAATTTCATTGTCTGTAGGTAATAGGCCCTGGCACAACCATTCCTCCAAAAGAATATAAAAAGCCTATTGCTCCCCTTTTTGTCATTCACCCTGGAACAACTGTTCCACCTACTCCATTGTAGTTACGCTCTTGTATAAGGGTTTGTCTTTTATCTAATTTTTATTATTAGTTTTATGCTCAGCTGCATTTCTCATATGTATTATTGTACGATATTATATTTGACTATTTGAGATAAAAATTACTTACTTCGTAACTTTTTCTAAACGGCAAATTTACCTTTGCGCATACGCCGATTTACAGGGTACCATCTAAAGACAACCCACATAATTCTTAAGAAGTTCATAAAAAATTGACCAAGTAGTTCTGCAATTATAACGGATAGACAGACAGAGGAGAAACCAAAAATGTTCAGAAATTCTGAATCGCGAAATACAAGCAGACATTTTGACTTTGGAGGCACAAAATTTTTCACCTCACAAAAATAATTATCTAACTAAATGCTTTCGCCACCTTTGTAGACTTGGAGAAAAATAATAATTATCTACTCATTTTAAAATATATTTTATCTTATGACATAAATAATTTGAAACTTTTGATTTGAATTTGTATTTTAAAACATTCACAGTATTAACATTAGGGATGATCGATATTCATCGATGATAGAAAAACATCCATGTTTAGGGGGAAAACATCGATGTAAAAACATCGATGTTATGTTCTCGATAACATTGACACATCGACGTTACGAGGATAATATCGAAACATCCATATTACTCTAAGCTATCCAATAGTTAAAAAGTCCTGTAGGTGATTTAAAACAAGATCCATTACTTTTATGGCAAGTTCTAGGATCAACTTATCCCAACTTGAAAAAAATTGCCATTAAATATTTGTCTTTCACAGCAACTTCAACAGCTTCAGAGAGACTTTTTTCAAAAGCTGGGCAGTATTTGTATCAACAAAGGAACAGATTAAAAGGGAAGCTTCTAACAAAGTGACTTTTTTTTCCAAAGTGTACCAAATAAATACTGGCAATGTTAATTTTTAATAAATAAAATAATAGATTATAATGGTTGTTTATTTTGCTACATAAACATCGATGTCTTTCTTTCGATATATATCATATATCGATACTCTTGAATCGATGTTAACATCGATGTCAACATCGATGTTTTTCTAATATCGATCATCCCTAATTAACATACAAGAAAACATTAAACGTCGATATATGTATCTGGAAACTAACTACCACGTGTGTAGAGTCTGTTATTCTTTCTCACAACCTCGGTTTCTTTTTATTAAAGTGATGCAGATATTTCTGTTTCAAAATTTTCAAAAAGAATTTATTATAAAAAACGCCGTGAGCAGCGGGGCCCCATCACGGTAGTCGAATTTTCCCCTTCATCTTCGGTATTGAATGTCTACAAGCGAAATGTGATTGAAAGTCTACAACCGAATTGTCATTTTGCTGGTTTCAAAACTGGTGATGAGTGTTCGGCTGATCGAGGCTTTAAAAAAAGGTTTTAAGTATTTAAGGGCTGTATCTCAGTAAATTTCAATTTTGTGCCGAAAAAAGGTAGCAGAAAAAAAGCCAACACAATTCGTACGAGGACATTCCTGCCCATGTTTATCCGCTAATTGCCTTTATGTTTTAGTTTTAAATATTAAAAAAGGACCTTCAATAGTAAACTGGAAGGCCTTTATAAAGATATTTTTTCTTTCCAAAAAAATCCAAAATTTCTATTTTATAAATACTAAAAATCCAAAATTCCTAATTTATAAATAAACAGTGACTTTAATAACATTTTTAAATTACTTAATATGTATGTATTTCATTTGTCATAAAAGTAAGTTCACTTTTTTTTAAATTTTTTAAAATTACTATTCGCCTACTTGTATTTAGAATAAACATAATGCTTTTAAAGCACATTTAACAATAGCATTCAATTCCGATGTAAAAATGGGAGAAGTGGGGGGAAAAGTGATGCGGACTCCCTACAAGGTACTAGCTGGATACTAACTGAATACACGTACAAAATTTCAGCCCTCTAGGTTTCCTTATGGAGTCTCTAGACGTGTTAGAAAACAAGCAAAAAAATTAAGGAAATATTGGCGTCAAAATCGTGGGGGTAAGGGTTAAAAGTTGAAACCTCCAAAAAACAGTGTCTGGCTATTAGCTTAACCTGCACACCAAATTTCAGCCCTCTAGGTTTATTTGGGGAGATTTTGACCCGAACGAAACTGTTAAAAAACAAGAAAAATCATGTTCTTTTGGGTATAAAAATGGTGGGGGTAGGGGTTAAAAGTCGAGACCCCCAAAAGGCACCCCCTTGATACTGACTCAATCCGAATACAAAATTTCAGCCCTCTAGGTTTATTCGGGTGACCTGTGCGAGTGGTACAAACTTCGAAAACGTCGAAAATGCATGAAATTGTAGCTTAAAAATGAGGGGAGTGGGGGTAAAATATTAAAACCTCCAAAAAGCACAACCTAGGTACGAACTTTATCAACACACCAAATTTCAACCCTCTACGTTAATTCTGGGGGGCTGGGGGCCTGTTAGATCCAGCGAAAATCGTTTTTCCCCCCTCCACTCCCACCATATCATCCTAGGAAGCTGAATTTTGGATATGTTGTAGATAATTGACCGAAACATTATTTAAAACCGGTTTGAAAAAGTTTTATTGCTTTTCCGCCCCCCACCACCCCCTTAAAGGTCGGGTCAGAAAAAAAATTTGCCCAAAATTTGACCCCACTTTGATAGTATGAGGTGCCTCGAAAATGAGCCCCATTTACCAAATTTCATCTCTTAACTTCCATAGGGGGGCCCTACACAAATTAAAAGGTGGCGGGAAAATTTTTTTTCTACATATTCGTGTTCTACGGGTCCGAAAACGGATAGCGCCCCTACTCTCGCCTCTCGCAGCTCTTATCGTATAGACTGTATAAGTCTAATTTTTCGGAGAAAATTCGACTAAAAAATTCGATAAATTTGGGAAAAAATGAGGCACTGATACTGAAAGTTTTATTAAAATAGCAATTTATTTAGGATAAGTAAAATCAATAAATATAAAAACAAAGTATAACATTTTTTAAAAACAAAATAAAATTTCTCCTCTTTTATTTATAAAATAAATACATAATGTGATAAAATTCATCAATTAACAATAAACAAATTAAGAATAAAAATAGAAGGTAACATTAGATAGTAAACAAAATAAACACTTTAAAACCGCTATTTACAATACTGACAATACATAATTACCACATCTGTGCTAAAATGTCTAACTTATTAAATTAAATTTTGCCAATGTGTTTTTTTAATTTTCAAAAAACGATTTGTGTCAAAACATATCACAGATGAAAACAATTAACTAACTAAAAAAAATTATCATTTTCATAAAGAATTACTATTATCAAAAAAGTGAAAACAAGACATCCTTGGCAAGAGAATTTCCAAAAAATATAAAGTTACTTGAAACCACGATCGTTAATGATATGTTTGATAGTGTTCTGGATGAGTTTCTTCACCAATTTTTTTCACAACAGCGTTAAAACCCACATGTGGATCTGAAGTGTATTCAACGATCCGTGTTGAACCATCCGGTTCAACTAGGCTATATGCACCTTGAACATGGTCACCATCGCGATGTTCCCACTGCTGTTTATGGTCGCCAGTGTGTGGGTCACTGATCACATAATCGAATTTATACTTGGGATGAGCCTGAAAATATCACGTCATATTTGAGTAACAATACAAATGCTGCTGCAAAGACTAATATTCGACAAGTCCTATGAGACCTTATAAATCAATAACACTTATAAATATAATAACCAGTATTCATTAAAAATTATCAAACTGGAACGGCTGGGAATCGAACTCAGAATCTCTTGATAACCAGTCATAGTCACTTCATTTTGATAACGAATCAATCACATATTTTTACACTCTTGAAATGCGTTATTCTAATTTCAATATTGTCGATGTGCTTATGAACATTATTAGGTATGGCAAACTTTTGTTCGTACTTAAACGTATGTTAATATTTTATGTGGACTTTTAATGTTCAGTTAAACTGAAACTTCAGCACATAATTGCTCAAGTTTCAGTTTAGCTGAACATCCTCTTATATCAAGTATGGTATTTTTATTAATTTATAAGGTGTACGTCTGATCGGATTTGTTTGACCGCTCCTTTATAGGTAATAAATTTTAAAACGAACGATCTTGAAAATAATTTTCGATCATAAAATGTTAATAAAACGATTTTCGAAACGAATTTCTTACATAAATATTAATAAGCAAAATAAATAATAGATAATTATAATAATATTTGTTCTTATGAGCAAATGCTTCATTTAACTTATTATTACAAATAATTATAATAATCTAGACACGGGAACTAAACTTGTAACAAACTGGAATACAGTGAATTCTAAAAAGTTATCACCCACTCGTGATCGAATAACTATCTATAAAAATAACAACAAGCGTTTATCTAAATTCATTTCAAAATCAATTCATCAATAGTTCAAAGACCAAAAGTGCTCGTTGTTGAAAATTATTTTAAAAAAAAATTTTAATTTTAAGCAAAAAAAAATGATTTATTATATATCACTATATATACTTAATGACGTCATATAAACGAATTTTTGGCTTGTTTATAATTTTCTATAAAATTTTTAATAAAATCTTGGTAGCTCGAGAGTCAATTTTCCAATATTATTTTCTATAATTTCTATATTAATTAGTAGAATTTCGATTTATAAATATGATCTATGTTCTGGTCCCTAATACCTCTATTTTAATAATTTTACAACCCTAATTTCATCAAAATGCAAAAAGATAGCAAAAATCGATATATAATATACAAAGTAGAAATCATCAAAAGAATGTTTTAAGACAAACGTTTTTAAATATGACTTTTAAAACACAGTATAATATTCCTTCGTTTAATTTTATGTACTTCATTTTAATAGTTTTGTTTAGCTGCTATTACCGTTGTTATAATAACTTACATAATAATCAATCACATGTTCCTCAAGTTTCTCCTCAGTTTCATGCGCGGCAAAACCCGCATAACTAACGGAAATAATTGCAGCGAAAAGTACAATCTAAAAAAATAAAAAGTAATCAATAATCATATTTTGGCAGAAGTATGTATTTTAATTTCAAAAATTTAAATTTATATTTAATATAGTATGTAAATTGACAATAGGGTACTTGACACTATCAAGAAAAAGTAAAACAATTTTTAATGAAAATTTTCAGTAAAAATTATAAACAGTTTATTATGCTAATTATTAACTTAAGAAAATTAATTTAAAAAGTAATTTTTTTAGCTATTAACTAGGTGATCAGAAACGGCCTGTGATGTCACATTCTCTTATACTTCAACACTATTGCCACTAGGGTCGCTACTTTACTAGAATCGTAACTTTGTTTAATTAAGAACAAATACTAAATTAATTTTTTTTAACGATTTTCGACATAATTTTTTAAAAATGAAAAATATATACGAGTATAAGCATATATGTATTTTAAAATAGTTTTAAAAATTAGTAAAATACCCTATTGAACAAACACTAATATACAATTTTATTCATTAAAATAAATCTTTTCCAAGCAAATCCAAGTTTTAACACTCTTTTAGTTATAACTGATAGTTTTATAGGTTCTAATTCTAAAATTCGACCTTTTCAATGAAACCATTAATGAACAAAAATAAATTGTGTCTTTGTAAATCTCACAACAATTAAAGCGAATATTAATTTCAAAATTTTCACACCAGTGGATCGATATAACTGAATGAGAATCGAACTCAAAACTTTAAACACACCTCACAAAATTACTGTTTCACTACAGAATTAAAATGAAATCACAAAAAAAGAACTTACAAATTTTGAATTCATTTTATTAAGAAATTTTTTAAAAACTAAAAAAAGATTAACAGCACAGATAGATGTAAAAAATCGATAGCAAAACTGATAATGGGAAGAAGATATCCAACGAATTTATATATGTATGAAATCTTAATAAAATTCACAATATGTACTCATATGTGCCCCCCACCTCTCTCCTCACGATATATTTTAGACAGGTAATTGATGAGTTAATTGGCTATATGGTTATTAAATAAATAGCCAACAAAAGAAGAAATCACTTATCTATAATATAGATATACGATGCGGCTCAGCAAAGCATTTCGGATCCAGTTTAATGCAACGAACAAATAACAACTATTGCCTACTCTAATTAAATAAAAATACCCCTGTCGCAGCATCCTGCATAACATAGCGAATTTCCATTTACAAAAGTACGTTTTTCTCGGAAACTAGTTGATATACATAGAGTAATTGTAAATAAAAAAAACCTTCTTTATGTGATTTTTCCGCCTCATTCTGCCAAATTTTTTTCACGAAAAATGTCCAAAACCCCGTAAATGTTTTCACGAAATTTCTTAAAAATAAGATGTTTCGTTCTTGAGTTATCGTGCGGACACTTAGTAAACATATATATAAATGTGTCCGCACGATAACTCAAGAACGAAACATCTTATTTTTAAGAAATTTCGTGAAAACGTTTACGGGGTTTTGGACATTTTTCGTGAAAAAAATTTGGCGGAATGAGGCGGAAAAATCACATAAAGAAGGTTTCTTTTATTTACAATTACTCTATATATATCAACTAGTTTCCGAGAAAAACGTACTTTTGTAAATAGAAATTCGCTATGTTATGCAGGATGCTGCGACAGGGGTATTGTTATCTCTATAGTTGTTTGTTAACTCTATAGTTGTTAACTCTACAGCCCTCTGGCGTTTATTCAATATGGATGTACAACTCAATTATTCAATCACGTGTTCAATTCAATCACACAACGATATTATTACGTCATCTTCGATGACATAAAAAAGATGGCATAATGCGTGTTTACCACGCACTTGACAATTTTTTTTATTTTGTAATTTATTATGTACATATTGTACATGCATATAGATCTTTGACGAATATATTGGTAGTACCGTAGCATATATTATGTACATATGTACTAATTCTATATATCGTCATTTGACTTCAGTAACAAAATAATATATGTATATCCCTGCTGCAGCATCTTGCATAACATAGCGAGTGTCCGTTTATAAAAATTAATTTTTCTCGGAATCTAGTAGACATAGAATAATAATTTAAAGACCAATTTTATGTAATTTTTTCTTCTGGTTTAAATGGTGTAAAAAAATTTCGCAAAAATTTTTGAATAAGTGGAAATTTTGGCAAAAAACTAATTTTTTGCAAGAACAAAAACCATGTTCCTGGCATCCGACGTGTCTGGTTAACGAACTCATCCAACGGTTTGGGACTTCCAACACTTTCACCAAATTTCGTAATCCTAGGACATTCCGTTCGAGAGTTATCGTGCGGACACATATATATATATATATATATATATATATATATATATATATATATATATATATATATATATATATATATATATATATACATATATATATATATATATAAATTTTAGCGAATATTATTTTCGGTTTCTAGGGACCTCAAAACAAATTTCTGCCATGGTCCCGGGCTCAGGTCGCGTCATGACAGTGGCTGTAATAGCGTATTCCAGTTTTGGAAATTCGCTAATAAAAACGTACCTACATTGTAATAAAATCTATACATATAATAAAACTGTAACGGGACCATCTCTGTACATGGAATATTTTCTGAAAATTGTACTGGTACTCTAAATAGTTATCGATGGTAGATATCAAAACAGCAATTTTTAAAATTTTTGTCTGTCTGTTCACGCATCACGCAAAAACTACTGGACGTATTTTAATGAAATTTAGTGTAATGACAATTTATTACCCGGATCAACATCTAAGATACATTTTACTCCGGAAAAATGTCCCATTCCCACAGGAAAATAGAAAAACCATTTTGAGCATGTGCACACATTACGCAAAAACTTTTAGAACTAATTTTTATGAAATTTGATCGGATGTTAACTTATTACCTGGGTCAACATATAAGGTACTTTTTAGTCTAGAAAAATGTCTCATTTCATTCGGAAAATATAAAAACCATTTTGAACATGTGCATGCATTACGCAAAAATTATTGTTCTATGCAAGTTCTGTATAATTATTACATTTATATACTTCTCATTTATTTTATAACAATGCGTCGTGCAAACAACGTCGCGGGTACAGCTAGTATATACCTAACATTATTCAACACTACTACTTTCTCATAAGTTCTCTGTTCGATGCATATAGAACCTGAATCTGAAATGTTTTGATAAGCTAAACGGTATATACATACATGAACGTATGCAAAAAAGAAGGGTGCGAATACAGTAATTTTACCAGTCACATACTTTACTAGATATTTATGCACTGCATATTAAAAATTTACAATATCTGTTAGGGGAAAATAGAGTTATTTGTTGTTAAAAAAAGTGTCTATGGCGGGAGCGCTGAAAAATCAAAATTATAGTTAAAAACTGGTAAGTTATTAAAGGATTATTAAAACAAATCATCAGGTGCAAGTTGTACTATCGACTGAGTAGTCCATTTTTAGCACTTCTGGATACCCAGCACCCTAGTGGACCCCATGCAACATATTCTAGCGTTTGTCTACTTTTTTCCCCTCACAGCCCGGTAAAATTTCGGATAATTTTGTGTCACATATATAACCACATATATAAGTAAATAAATATCAACACTTTATTAGGATTTACAAAAATGTTTAAAATCAATTCTTTAATTTTAAATAGAATTCTTGTATCTTGGAATTATTTCCGTCATCAGTTGAAATCGCATTAGGGCCTTCAATAAGAAATGTCTCTTTCGATCATCTGGTCAACCATCTAATTCAAATAAATTTCGACACCGCCTTAAGCATTACAGAAATGTTTAAGAGCACTTCTTTAATTTTAAATAAAACTTTTGTTGCCTAGAACCATTTCCACCGATAGTTGCAATGATCTTAGGTAGTGTAATATAAAATATCGTTTTTGAACCACTTGATCTACCAAGAATTATCGATACTTTCTTACCTATTATAGAAATGTTTAAAAAAAATTCTTTAATTTTAAATAGAATTTTTGTAGCCTGGAGTCATTCCCATTCTTAGTTGGAATAACATTAGGTCGTGTAATATGAATTGTCGTTTTCCGACCATTTAGTCAACCATTTGTCCATAAAGTTCAATTGATTATTGAACAAGCGTTTATTCCTTACATCTAAACGGCCAAACCAAGAGATTCGACTAAAAAAATCACAATTTTTAATAACTTTTTCCCAGTAATTTTGTTAACTAGAGGTAGAATTTTTCCTCTTGTATATTAAACAAACATTCAAAGTTACAAAAAAAAAATTCTTTTCTCCCATACCGTTTTTATTACAAAGGACGTCAAAGTGGAAGTGCAAAAAAGGTGTCAAACGGTAACACCGATAACTTCGGTGCAAGACATTTGAAACAAAAAAATCAAACGGCATTTTATTGGTAATTGTGTCCTTCAGTTTGCAGACTAGAATAACGTCAAAATTCAAAAAAATGTAGGTGTTAATGATGAGCAAATGCAAGACCAAGACCAAGACTTGGTAGTCTTGGTAGTGGTCTTGTTCTTGCATTAGGAATCTTGGTCTTGGTCTTGCTATAGCAGTTTGAGTCTTGGTCTTGGTCTTGCAAAATGCAGTCTTGGTCTCGGTCTTGGTATTGCTAAAAAATCTTGCACTTTCTTGCATTTTTTTTATTAGTAAATTTTTTCTTTTTAAAATCAGAATTTTCACTCTTTTCGGTTCCTAAAAAATTTATTGTTCTGTGACTGTCTCTCTGTCCACCTGAGTATTCGTAAAAATTTCCAACGCGCGACTTCGGAACTATTCGACTAATTTCGATGAAATTTTCAGGGCTTCAGTTAGTCTCCCATGGATTTCTATTAAATGTGGTAAAATTTATTTATATTAAAGTGGTAAAATCTATTAAACGCAAATATTTTACTTATTATTCGATCAAAAAATTTTGAAGGTAGTTGAAAGCATATTATATTGATTTGTGACAGCATCACACATTTTTAGTTGCAAGTATTTAATTAACTTCGAAGTTTTAAAGAAACAATTTTTATATTGCTTTAAAAAGTTTCAGTATTAATTATACTTTCAAATTATTTTCATTTAGCTTAGCAAGAGTCTTGCTTTTTCTGCTTTTGTCTTTGTCTTGCTCACTTGAGTCTTGGTATTGGCTTGGAGCCATATTTATAGTCTTGGTCTTGGTCTTGCTCTTGGTGTACGTAGTTTTGGTCTTCGTCGCAATAATGCAAGACCAAGACAAGACTGCAAGACCAAGACTAATTTTGCTCATCACTAGTAGATGTGACGCTTTTTTAAAAGAAAATCATGTTTTGGGGCATAAAAATGCACCTATGAGAGGCGATAAATATTAAACAAGTACATATTAAGTCACGATTTTAATTTACATTCCTGGCATTGGGCAATACACTAATGAATGCAAAAAACCAAGACTTAGCTAGCTTCATAAGTTAATTACTTTTAAGATATCAGTGTTCCCATATATTAAAACAAGTCATTTCACGAAAACCCCGCACACGCAAAATAAATACCCCTTTTTAGTCGAATTTTTCCTTGAAAAAATTAGACTTATACAGTCTGTACGACAAGAACGGCGAGAGTAGGGGCGCTATCCGTTTTCGGACCCGTAGAACACGAATATGTAAAATGTCTGATATATATATATATATATATATATATATATATATATATATATATATATATATATATATATATATATATATATATATATATTCCCGCCACCTTTTAATTTGTGTAGGGCCCCCCTATGGAAGTTAAGGAAATTTAGTAAATGGGGCTCATTTTCGAGGCACCTCATACTATCAAAGTGGGGTCAAATTTTGGGAACATTTTTGATCCGACCCAACTTTTAAGGGGGTGGTGGGGGGCGGAAAAGAAATAAAACTTTTCCAAATCGATTGGAAATAATGTTTCGGTCAATTATCTACAACATATCCAAAATTCAGCTTCCTAGGATGATTTGGTGGGAGTAGAGGGGGGAAAAACGATTTTCGCTGGATCTAACGCACCCCCAGCGCCCCAGAATTAACGTAGAGGGTTGAAATTTAGTGTGTTGATAAAGTTCGTACCTAGGTTGTGCTTTTTGGAGGTTTTAATATTTTACCCCCACCCCCTCATTTTTAAGCTACAATTTCATGCTTTTTCGACGTTTTCGAAGTTTGTACCACTCGCACAGGTCACCCAAATAAACCTAGAGGGCTGAAATTTTTTTATTCAGATTGAGTTTGTATCAAGGGGGTGCCTTTTGGGGGTCTCGACTTTTAACCCCTACCCCCACCATTTTTATACCCAAAAGAACATGATTTTTCTTGTTTTTTAACAGTTTCGTTCGGGTCAAAATCTCCCCAAATAAACCTAGAGGGCTGAAATTTTGTGTACAGGTTAAGCTAATAGCCAGACACTGTTTTTTGGGGGTTTCAACTTTAAACCCTTACCCCCACGATTTTTGCGCCAATATTTCCTTAATTTTTTTGCTTGTTTTCTAACACGTCTAGAGACTCTCTAAGGAAACCTAGAGGGCTGAAATTTTGTACGTATATTCAGTTAGTATCCAGCTAGTACCTTTTAGAGAGTCCACATTACTTTTCCCCCCACTTCTCCCATTTTTACTTCGGAATTGAATGCTATTGTTAAATGTGTTTTAAATGCATTATTTTTATTCTAAATACAAGTAGGCGAATAGTAATTTTAAAAATTTTAAAAAAAAAGTGAATACAATTTTTTAACAAATGAAATAAGTACATACATATTAAGTAATTTAAAAATGTTATTAAAGTCACTGTTTATTTATAAATTAGGTATTTTGGATTTTTATTATTTATAAAATAGAAATTTTGGATTTTTTTGGAAAGAAAAAATATCTTCATAAAAGCCTTCCAGTTTACTATTTAAGTTCCTTTTTTAACATTTAAAAATAAAACACAAAGGCAATTGGCGGATAAGCATGGGTAGGAATGCCCTCGTACGAATTGTGTTGGCTTTTTCCCTGTTAACTGCTATCGGCACAAAATTGAAATTTACTGAGATTCAGCCCTTAAAAACTTAAAACCTTTTTTTAAAGCCCCGATCAACCGGACACTCATCATCAGTTTTGAAACCACCAAAATGACAAATCGCTTGTGGACTTTCAATTACATTTCGCTTGTAGACACTCAATACCGAAGATGAAAGGAAAAATTCGACTTCCGTGATGGGGCTCCGCTGCTCACGGCGTTCTTTTCTTACTTCGATTACAAATTTTAATTATGAAAATACCTCCGGAACTGTTAAAAAGTTTTATTCAACTATATTTTTGCGTTTTCCATTAAAAATATGAAAAAGAAAAAACGATTTCTTGAAAAAAAAAAAATAATAAGAATCCCCTCTTAAGAAAACAAACGTACAAAACCTATCAAAATACAATGAAACACCTTGTATATTATATCGTACGTATACGAGTGTTGTGAAGTTATGATTAAGTGCAATTACAAATAATTTCACACAATTCTTTCACACATTTTTTTACTTAATTATTTCTATAAAAATTTTAGTTATACAAAAATAATTAATTTGTTTTGACAATAAAATTACACAGTAAATTCCGTATAAATCCACAAAAATGAAACAGTATTTAATTATTTAGTTTGAATTAAAAAATGGAGCGAAAAGTCTCGAATATACTGAATTTTAATGGATATGTAAATGGAAAATTAATTTAAATGGATAAGGAGTCTAAACTGCCTAAAAAGTAACCAAAAAGATTTGAAGACAAATACTTTATGTTGCTTAAATTAGAATAGTTGCTGAAGTTAAAGGCTTATAGGCCTGGCGCATACACCCGATTGTTATCACGACTCAACTGTTCAATTCAAATAAAAAAAATCGAATAAAATGACAATGTTAAGGGGGAAAGTTAAGTAAACGCACATTTTTTCAAGATTTTTTTGCAAAAAAATGGAAAAGTTTATTTAAAGCGTATTTTAAAATATGGAATATAGGATAATCTCCACAAATTTTTTTAGACAAAAATATTTCAAAATGTTGGCGCTACATCTACCTTGTTGGGAAATTGGAACCTTGGTTTTGCACTGTGCAGTCTACAGACCTCAAATCTCAACCAAATTCAAAAAGTAAAATGCTTATCGTTGAAATACATAAACAGGTTTTGCATGACCAAGAAAAAAAAATTAAAAATTCAGGACCATTTTGAAAAAAGAGACTTATTATTTTATAAATATTCGGTAAAAAACAATGTTTATAATTTAAAAAAAAAAAAATAATAATACGTCATGCAATAGCCAGTAAGTTAGAGAATATTCCTGTGAAATTTCATGCGTATCAGTTAAAAATTCACTGAGCTACACTGCACGACGCGCAAAAAACACGTTTTGAAGAAATAGAGTTTAAAGTCGTTTAGCTACATCCGAATTCAGATCTACAAATTTTGGAGTATATTCTTTTGTTTTTTGAATTGTAAATTTTAGTTTTTTGATGTGTGTTCAGGCATTGAAACATACGGCGAAAAATGACTGATTTTGTAAGGAATTTTTAAAATTTCTTAAAAATTCATTTTATCGTCAAGTAGTCATTGCAAAAAATTTTAATAATGTTAAAATAATATTCCAAAAATATTTATTTCTTGGTGCACAGCTAAGTACTCCCCTCGTTAAAAGATTTGTTTATATAAGAATTATAAATTAATTGTCCTATGCATAAAGAAATCTCTGTATCTATAATTTTTTTTTAAATTTTAAATTACTTACTACAAGTTTTATTAAATTGACTGTCTTACGTATAAAGATATTTCTGTGTAATTTTTTTTTTATTTTAAATTAATTACGTGGGTATACATGCTACCTGCATTACCTACTAATGATACAAAACGAAGAAATTACGCAACTTACAACATTATTAAATCTATTGTTATTTATTTAATCTATTTCCTAGCCTCAATAAAATTAATACAGCATGTCTTAACACTTCCTCTACATATCCGCTATTGTACATGATTCTAATATAAACCATAATTACTGACCAATTTATTTACACTTGCTTTAGTATTGAATAACTGTGCCTCGGAAAATAACATGCGCTATGATTTCTGTAATAGGTGAGAAATAAATAATTAGCGTGCTAGAAGAATAAAAGAAATGTGTGTGAATTTGTATAGTCCAGCAATTCTTTTCAGTCGTACGATTTATTCGTTAATTATATAAAAGTCACAAAAAAAGACAGAAGATACGCCTCATACGTTAATTTCATTTACTCATGTGAAGTACATGCACTCAAGAAGTACGAATCATGACTAGAAAGAATTGTGAATCCTTTTGTTGTTAGAAAATGAAACTATTCCATATAAAAACAAAGGCTAGGAATCCAGGATTAATTTTAGAAAAATTATAAGATTCTGTAAAAAATCGCGATATACAGAGTGGATCGTAAATTCGTAACCACTGAACAAAATTAAAACAGCTAATAGGCTATGACAAAAAATCCGACAACCATATTTTCTTGATTATGCTAATAACTTAATGTTTCTCAAGGTTATACTAGTAACATTCTTATTAGTAACTTCTTTACGTAACTTCTTTATGTAAAATTTTTGTTTAGTGTTTACCGTAATTAGTTTTAACTTTAAATTGAATTGCATTACATTATTTAACATAATTTGTTTATTATTTTTTTATGTATACGGGCAGACGATAGCTATAGGCAACAATCCTTCTAACTTATAAACTAGATACACAACTATAATGGCACTCAAAATTTATTAAAAAGTTAATATCTTTGAAAATATGCATCCCAGCAACAAGTGATACTGTAGTCTCTTATTCAGTTTGTCATAAATTCTTACATACAATTAGTGTAATTTTTGAAAAGGGATTAAAACTCACCTTGTATATAAATTAAGTTGGAAAAAGATGAACTATTTGGGTACTTTTTTGACTTACGCTAACTTAATCGTTACAGACGCAAAGAAACAATTTAAGAAAAAATTATCTCAACAAGTCCGGAATAGTATATATCTAATTTTTAGAGGAATTCATGAATCACAATATTTATAGAAGATACAATTAGGGATTGTAATACCGGTAAACCGGTTTACCGGCAAATTACTAAAAATGCCTTAAAATTTTTACCGGTAAATCGTTGATTTTTTACCGGTAATTCAATAAATTAAAAATAATATATTTGAAAATTTTTTTAAGTTCATTTTATTTCATAGAAGAATGATCAAGTTCATTGGACGTAAATGTACACAATCAAATTACCCCTTACTGTGTATTCATAATAAACTATTCTATGATACAATAAAATCGCACAGTGCAATGGTCTGAATTAAAATGCATATATAGGCAATAAAGCGTCCTTTTTGTATTTAGTTACATATTATTTAAATCAGCTGTACATTTTCCAAAATAATTAACATTACGTTAAATCATTACATTGTGAGAAGCGGTAAGTAAATTTTTATTACAGGTAGGTAGTTATAATTGATTCATATTTTATGATTATCTAACAAAATTTAAAATTATTTTTTCAATAAACAATAGCAATAATGGGCGGTATATTTCTGTGATGGAAGCTGTAGATACCTACAACGTCGTAAAACCAAACAGATACATTTTCTTTTTAGATAATTTTTATCTTATTTTGTATACTGTATATTATGATGACCTTAATAAAATAATTTTACGTTTTTATTTTAGCGAATTTCCAGAAAGAATTCTGGAAATTCAGCTATTACAGTAGGTGTCATGACGCGACTTGAGCCCGGGACTATGGCAGAAATTTGTTTTGAGGTCCCTAGAAACCGAAAATAATATTCACTAAGATTTATATATATATATATATATATATATATATATATATATATATATATATATATATATATATATATATATATATGTAGGTATTATGTATCAGCACGATAACTCTCGAACGAAATGTCCTAGGTTTACGAAATTTGGTGACAACGTTGGAAGTTCAAAAATCTTGGATGAGTTCTTCAGCCAGACACGTCGGATGCCAGGAACATGGTTTTTGTTCTTGCAAAAAATTAGTTTTTTGCCAAAATTTCCACTTATTCAAAAATTTTTGCCAAATTTTTTTACATCATTTAAAAGAGGAGAAAAAATTACATAAAAAAGGTCTTTAAGCTATTATTCTATGTCAACTAGTTTCCGAGAAAAACTAATTTTTATAAACGGAAATTCGCTATGTTATGCAGGATGCTGCGACAGGGGTATTTTATTTTTTCTAATATTTATTCTTATATCTTCCGTGTTTTAAAAAATACCGGTAAATTACCGGTAAACCGGTTTTGCTAAAAAAATTTACTGAATTACCGGTAAATGAAAAAGTCGGTAAATTTACAATCCCTAGACACAATTACTCTTGTCAATTTTACTTTTGGTATCACTTTCCCTTGATCTTGAATTACACATCATTTGAAACGCTACAGTTACTTATACGTTCACACATTAGATAATCTGTAATTCTAAACTGAATCAAATAATGCTTTACGCATATCAATAAAAGAAAAAATACATTATTGGTGATATTTTCATTAGGTACTAGTCCTTACGTAATTGAAGGAAATTGGACATTCCAATTACTAAAAATAATTTACTGTTTTATTGTGATCAAAGGTGTTTATTTAAAAAAAATCAAAATAATTTACACATCATAATTTTTTGTAGGGGGGGAGGGGCTATGATTTTTATTATTTATTTATTATTTTAAAATTTAAATAAATATATTATAAAATACGCCAATTGAAGGGTCTACAAAAAGGAATTGATAATCACCATTTCGCAAATTTTACATCAAAAGAAAACAAAATTTATTGATTTTTGATCCTTCCATGCATTTTGCTTGTTTTCTATATTTTCTCTAATTATTATTATCTTGATATTCGATCATCATTTCACACGCAATTCTACAAACAATAATGAATAAATAAATAAAAAAAACTGAAAATCGAAAAAAATATTATGTTTTTTCCAAGTACAATTTATTTTCTTAAACCAAAATGTTTACATAACAGTTACAGTTTTGAAAAATAAAACTCATTTATTTCAATATTTAAATTCTCTACATATTCTATGATGAAATAATCTATGGTGAGAGCGCTGGTAACAATATTTACGTCACAAGAGGTTCATAATTCAAATAAGAAAATACCGCTGATCACGGTTTTCGTAATAGTTTCTGATTAAATTGACAGCTCTCTGAAATCTTTTCAAAATTGATCTTTATCAAAATAATTTCAAATGTTATAGGCAAAAGCAACATCAATTTCTCATGTCAGATCTAAAGATATGGGACTGTGTTTACAAAACTTTTTCTACACGACACTTTCAAAATCATATCGACAATTAACCAACGTTGTAATCTATATATATAATAAAACTGTAACGAGACCATTTCTGTACATGGAATATTTTTTTAAAATTGTACTGGTATTGTAAATAGTTATCGATATAGATATCAAAACAGCGATTCTTAAAATGTTTGTCTGTCTCTATCTATCTGTCTGTCTGTCTGTCAGTTTGTTCACGCATCACGCATCAACTATTGGACGGATTTTAACGAAATTTTGTGTGATGATAACTTATCGCCTGGGTCAAAATCTAGGATACTTTTTATTCCCGGAAAATGTCTCATTTCTACGAGAAAATAGAAAAACCATTCTGAGCATGTGCACACATTACGCGAAAACTATTGAACGGATTTTGATGAAATTTAGTATGCTGATAAGTTATTGCCTGAGTCAACATGCAAGATACTCTTTACTCCGGGAAAATGTCTCATTCCCACGGAAAAATAGAAAAACTATTTTGAGCATGTGCATGTATTACGCAAAAATTATTGTTCTATGCAAGTTATGTATAATTATTACACTTATATAGTTCTGATTGAGTTTATAACAATGCGTCGCGCGAACGACGTCGCGGGTACAGCTATCTGTAAATATACAGGGTGTCAATTTGAAAACAAGCGAAGCCTCATATCTTTCGAATCGTAACAAATAATTAAAATTTGTCGTAACCGTTTCTAAAAAATGTGAGGAGTACCATTATGACCCACATGGCATCCTTTTACAATCAACCCCTTAAGCTCCAGCCACCCTAACCCTATTTTTTTTTAATTGTACAACCCCACTTGTAATACATTATTAAAAAACTCTTTAAAAATGCTATTCATTGATATCAAACAAAATATTAACTTATCGATAATTTTTCAAGTAACGCAAAAAATTCAAAGTTACAAATATCAAAGCAAATCGCTACTTCAAATAAGATCGTAAAAAATTATAACTTTTAAGTCGGAGACACAAAATGTTATCAATTTGTCAATTATTTCTGGAAAATTATAAAAAATAATAATTTAAATCAGTTTATTCGAATTTAATGTTATTAATGTCAAATTAGATATTCAGAATAATTAATTAAGAATCAGAAAGATTTAGAATTAGATTATTAACCAGTTTATTTTTACAAATTATAATTTCAAAATGCACAGAACATTACCATAAGGCATAACCAATAGAATATTATAGTTAATAATTCGGCAAGTACGTATTAAACACGCATTAAGTCAGGATTTGGTAGTCCAGTAATTTTTTACAATTCTCGGGATAAAATATTTTTTGTTTTTTTATTTAATAATAAAATTAGCCTTTAATTTGTTAATAATATTATTATCTAAACCTTTTACTTTCTACATGAGTTTAAAAAATATCAACAATAGTTTTTAAATAACAACATTGTCTCTTAATTAACTATTACAAAGTGGTCAAGTAAGTGTGACTGTGAGTAAACCACCTCTATGATGACAGAAATCACGAATTCATAAGGATTTCGTTATTAGAATTACGAAATTCTAAAAATCACGGAATCTAATCTAGATCAGATACTCAAAAAGACTTCCATTAGGTTCTAACTTACTGCAACTTATTTTTCGTATTCTTGAAAAAATAACCGATAAATTAACATCGTATTTGGTACTGATGAATAACATTTTTAAAGAGCTATCCAATAATATATTACAAATGGGGTCGCACAATTTAAAAAAAAAAAATAGAGTTGGGGTGACTGAAGCCGAAGGAGTTGGCTACAGAAAATTTCCATGTGGGATATAATGGTTCGTTCTCCATGTTCTAGAAACAGTTTTAACCTATTATAGTTTCAAAGAAATGGGGCCTGACTTGTTTTCAAATTGACACCCCGTATAAACTGTGCAATTCACTGGGTCTCATAAGCCGACTTAGTACATAATTTTCAGTTTACTTCAAGTGTAAAATAATATGTAGAAATCGTGTTTTAAAGTTGTCCAAGTGTTCTAATATTAATCATAATATACACCTATATACCTGCATACCTACTATATTGTAATTACTACATCAAATCTATTTTCTATTCACAATCATTGACTTTTTACACAAGCTACTGATATATAAGTGATAGTAAAAAAATTTTTCGGTTTAAATCGAATTATATAAGACTAATAATTTGTTTAGTAATATTTATTGCTATTATTAACATTTTTTTACTTTTTTTTATGAAATAACAGCATTTAAATTAAAATTTGTTCTATATTTTTGCAACTATTTTGTGCTTTATACGTATAAAAATGTTAAGTATTTTAAATATCCGTTCCACGTAGATTTAATTTACGCGAACAAAACTCCCGTAAATCCAATCCACGCGTAAATCACGTAAATCGCGTAAAAACGTTCCTTTCCTTTTTCCTGATTGTTTTCCTGATAGATTCATTTATTCCATATACCTTAGCAATCCTTGTAAGTTTTTCTCCTTCTTCAAGTCAGTTCAAAATTTTCATTTTCATGTCTAAGGACATCGACTTTCTCTTCTTTCATGTGACTGAAAGTTTGTTAAACATGATTGGGTTAAAATTAAGATTGAAAATACTTAAATTTTTAATTACTTCGTCAATATCACTATATAAATTTCGGGACGGGTGTACTCGTATTAGCAAACATTCGAAAAACCTATTTTAAATGATAATATTCATTCAATAATTAAACTTTATAGGATTAACAAAGTACACTTCGTACCACTTTTCTCTAGCTCAATATTTACTGATATGGTCCATTTCACTTAAATTTAACCATGCTTCATCACTTATAAATTTAAATAATTTCCGTTTTCTTGGCTTTATCTCTTTCATTATTGCACTTACGTAAATTTTAAAATTGCAGTTTGTTCTTAAAAAGAATAGAAGATTGATTCGTTTTGAATATAAGAATTATTTAATCTTTTAACTTTGACTCATTATTATCAATTGTATTTGAAACGGGGTATAACAACATTTCAAGGTGCTTACTTTAAACACTTGCAATGGTGGAAACGCTGTATAAATTCAAAACTAAATTACATTATAAAATACTTTCATTTTGTCTTGACTGTAGAGTCCAATGTAGCGAATGTACCTTACCTAAGAGTGACGTCAAGCCAAGGAGAATTAGTTGATTAATCGACTAAAGTATTTTTTTAAACAAAATTAGTCATTAGCCGAAAATATCGAGCATACAATAGTCGATTAGTCGACTAAATTTAATAAATAATTTATATTCCCAAAAAGGATGTAACTTTATCAACTAAAGCTACTTAGCAAAGCAAAATTTGACAACCTTGTATAAATTAGTCCTTATTGATCTCAACAGCGAAGAAAATGGGGACTGACACATTATTATTATAGGATTTTCCGTCTAAATGAAAAGGGAAATTGATTTCCAAAGTAGCAAAAATAAAGAACAAGTTACCAGAATCAAAATTAGTAGGTATATACATCTAATATGTAAGAAAGTGTATGAAAATCGAATGCTAGAGTCAAATATGTCTCGATTCAGTCCATCTTACGGTACTGTGAAATTTTTTATAACTATACTTAAAATTATAGTTTATTTGAGTCACTAAAAAAATCTGCAAATAATTATGTATCTCAGTATAGGGATTAGGGATTATAATCATTTTTTTTTATTTTTATATTTGTAATAATTGACGGTTACAAAATAAATAGTAGCTATAAGACTTGCTTTTATTTTACGTTTTCCTGTAATTGTAATGATTTAATAATTACGTATTTACAAGTATACAAAAACTATTTAAGTATACCTATGTAACAATTAGCTAAACAGTCAGTTAAAAAAGACTGTCAATTAAGTAAGTACTGACTTACCTATTTATAATAGACATAGATTTGACAGTGAAAGTTTCAAATTTTAAACAAAAAGACCCTTTTTTTTAATTCAAGTTCATGTTTTGTTGAATAATCAACAGACAGTTAGATAGTTTAGCGAACAATATTGCTGTTTTTCTTAAACTTTTTTTATAAACAATTTTTTTTAACTATGTTGTAACAATTTCAATAATTAAGAAAAATTATAAAACACTAATTACCTGTTACAAATTTAATAATTTGACACGTACAAAATACATTGGACTCTCGATTCTGTCACATAAATGTTGAGGCCAGGGTGGGGTTAATGATTTACATTAAACAATAATTATTTAGTGTAATGAAACTACGATTTCATGTGTTACAAGAACTGCAAGTGAACCACCACTGAACAGTCACTCTCGATTTTGGCCCTCCCCACCCTGGCGCCAACATTTATGTGACAGAATCGAGAGTCCAATGTATCTATGTAATAATGTCTAATTTGAGAGGAAAAGTGTATTGAGGCAGTAGTCTGGTAACTCACGCTGTTTTTCATGCCTACTTTTTAGAAAGAACAAATGAAAAGTTATGAATTTTTAATACGTTTTTATTTACATCTTAAATAACAAAAAAAAAATTTTTTGAATAAATTAGAATTTGTTTTATTATTATTATTGTCACTTGAAGTTGGCACCTCAAAAAAAAACTGACTCATAGGGACATCTGAAATCAAAAATTCTCACTTTTGTTAGTCTTAATCACATAATAGTTTTAATCTATAGATATGTCATTCTGGTCGGAACTAGAATAATTATGAAATTTTATCGAAAAATAACGAAATGGCGGACTTCGAAAAAAAATCATTTTATTGTCGCACGAAAAGGGTTGTAAAATGGAAAGTTAGGGGTGAAAAAAATTAATTCTAGTTCCGATGAGAACTACAAGTGTGTCGAAAAACCAGTTGAAATTTCAGACCTTCGGCGCTCATTTATGAGGCGCTCTCGAAAATTCGTTATAACTCGATTCCTATTTCGAAGTTCGTCCTAAAATTTTCACAGTATATTCTCAATATATTGTACTTTCGAATTAAGCAAAAAAAATTTGGATTTTTCAATCCAAGTTACCAGACTACTACCTTAATCGAATTTCCAAAAGGTATTTCTAGTAGACTCTAAATTAAATTTTATGGAACTACTCGGAACTACGGAAGTTCAAATTCAACCTCATATGCGTATATATAAAAAAACAGTAAACGTGTCAATTTTTGGAATTTTTGTCTGTCTCTCTGTATGTATGTATGTACTCGGATCACGCTAAAACTACTGGACGGATTTTGATGAAGTTTGGTGTGGTGGTAACTTATTACCTCAGTCAATGTCTCATTCCTACGGGAAAATACAAAAATCGAGCAAGAATTACGCAATTTTGTAATTATATTATTATATAAATTTGTAAATTTATCACGTATTACTGGGATCGAATAGAAGCCGAAACAAAAGTTTCTAAAATTTTCAACAATTATGATAATATTACGTTAAACGATTATTTTTTTGAATTCTTTAGAAAATAAGTTCTAAAAATTAAAGAAAAAGGAAGTAGTTGATAAATCTACTCGTAAAATATATAACAATTTCTGCACATACTTACAAACATAGGTTACATTTATGTTTTTCATATTTGTTATCGTATCCAAAAAAATAATAAATCCATAATAAATAGTGTTGCTAATAAATACTGAAATTCAGTAATTCAGTAAATATCTCTATTTTTTCCTGATAAGCGTAAATAAGCCAAGCTAAAGGTACAACTGTTTTGAAACTGAGAATTCTAATTTATTTCAGAAATAAAATTTTTTTCGTTAGAAAAATTATTTTGTATATCCTCATAATATGAGGATATACTATATTACGAAATTATATTATTACATTAGATCCAAGGTTTATTTATGTTTATGAGGTTCACCAATCAAATGAAAACGACGCTTCACTGTGGACTGCAGTATAGCCAAGTCCGGAATATTTTTCTTTTTATTATGTCTTAGTAATGTTGGAAGTGAACAAAAACATTTAAATTAATGAAAATATAAAATACCCAAGTCGTTTTCAGAAAAAAAAAAAATAAAAAATAATTAATATAATTTTTTCAATTAAATATAGATAAAATAAGTATTTGAAATATATTTATTACGGTTTGTCAGAAAAATAGATACAAATATATTCGATAATGTTACACATGTGTTCATTCTCTGTATGTCATAGAATTCGGGAATTATGAAACATTAATGAAAAACTCTGTCTTACTTTGTTAATTACGGATTAATTTAGGTGTTTTTAATTCAACAACATTATTCTATGATACATTGGATTCATCTTTTTTGGATATCGAAAATAGCTAACGTCTTTATTTAATGTCTTATACTGTGAATTTCAACAATTTGGCACAGAACACCATATACCAGGCATAAAAATACGTAAGAATAATTTTAGATGCCAGCCCTGAAATGACGATTTTCAAAGCAGCAATTAATGAAATTAGATAAAATAACTAAATAACTTACATTTGGCACAAAATAACAAACAAAATGTGAAAAATTGATAAAAATAATTACAGTGAAACCTGCCAAGTTGGACACCTCTGTATACTGGACACCTGCTCAAGTTGGACACTTTTCAATTGGCCTGGCGAAATTACATTGTTTTAAATGCATATTAATACTTATAAGTTGGACACCTCTATATGTTGGAAACCTGTCTAATTTGGACAGTTTTTTAAAATGATTTTTGATATTTTGACCTGTTTACGTTGGAAATTCATGTATTTTACACGTGACCGAAACACGTGTTAGTTATGTCCTAAAAATATAAAAGCTCGGCAGTCACAATGGTTATTAGTCAATAATCAGCAGTGATTTCATGTGTACAGATCTCTTGAATATTTATTAGTTACAAATTTAGCACCATGAGTTTGAAGCGAAAATGTTTAGTAGAATTGACCATTGAAAAGAAAAAAAATGTTATAGACTTAGTAGAGAATGGTGTTAGTTTAAGAAAGGCAGCCGACCAATTTGGAATTTCCAAATCAACTGTTGGGAATATTTTGAAGTGTAAAGACGAAATTTTGAAAGCTTACGAAAAGAATTGCAGCGCCGAACGAAAACGAAAAATTCGTAAAACTGGTAATGAAGCAATAAATCAAAAAGTTTATGACTTTTTTGTTAAGTGCCGTTCATCGAATCTTCCAGTATCCGGTCCTCTACTGCAAGAAAAAGCAAAAGCGATAGCCTTAAAATTAGACATTAATTTTCAAGCAAGTAATGGATGGTTAGAAAGTTTTCTAAATCGACATAATATTAAATTTAAAACTTTGTGTGGAGAGTCAGCATCAGCAGACTTAGAAGAGGCGGAAGAGTGGAAAAGAAAACTGGAAAATCTGTTGCAAGATTATGCGCCAGAAGATCGGTTTAATGCAGACGAAACTGGTCTTTTTTGGCGTTTATTAGACAAAAAAAGTTATGTTGCACAAGGTGATCCATGCAAAGGTGGTAAATTGTCTAAAGAACGGTTAACTGTTCTATTATGTACGAGTTCGGTCGGAGAAAAGTTAACGCCGTTAGTAATTGGGAAATCAGCACGTCCTCGAGCTTTTAAACAAATGAGATGTAAGGAGCTTCCCGTTATTTGGCGACACAATAAAAGGGCATGGATGACGACTGATATTTTTGAAAGTTGGTTGTCAGATATTGACAGGCAAATGCGTAAGGCTGCTAGAAAAATTGTGATCATACTAGATAATGCTGCAAGTCATAAGATTATGAAATCGTTCGAGAATGTTAAACTTGTTTATTTACCGCCAAATCTAACATCGGAAATTCAGCCACTAGATCAAGGCGTGATTCGAACAATGAAAGCTTATTACCGCAAAAGTTTGCTTATGTGTTTAGTTGCTAAATCTGAAATTTCTAACAACCACAAGGAATTTATCAACTCAGTCACGGTTTTGGATGCAATTCGATGGATCAGCGAAGCATGGCAAGCTGTATCTACGGAAACAATTGTTAAGTGTTTTAGACGAGCTGGTTTTAATATTCCAAAAGCAAATGAAGGGGATCATAATGAAGACCCTGATTCAGAACTTCGCGATGCAATTAAATTATTACCTCCAGAGTTTCAAAATCAGTTACAGACTGCTGAAGAAATGATCACCGCCGATGCCTACTTGGAGGTACACGATCATGTCTTCAATACACATCAAGACGTTCTTCAACATGTTTTACAACTAGACGAGGAACAAGAAATCGAAGAATCTAGTGACGAGTGCGAGAAAGTAGCGGAGAAACCAACAACCCCTGAAGAAGCTTTGAACGGTATAAATACCGCCATTAAGTATTTAACTGAAAACCCATGCGAACTGTTAGAAGATTTATTCAAAATTCAAACCAAATTAGAAAGCAAAATTTTCCTAAAAATTGTATCCAAACAAAGATAAGTGATTTTTTTACGAAAGATAATGTTTAAATATCTATAATATGTATATTTCAATAAATATTGATACGTAGATGTGTGTATATGTATTACTTTAAAAATAATTAATTTTGCATTATATTCTAAATTAGTGTTAACCTTAAAATTACTAAGCGTAGATGATTTTGGTATTTTGCATATGTTGGACACCTGTTTATGTTGGACAGTTTTTGATTGCACCGCGGGTGTCCAACTTAAACAGGTTCTACTGTATATTAAACTGAA
Organism: Brachynemurus nebulosus; assembly: GCA_035578155.1. NCBI lineage: Eukaryota > Metazoa > Arthropoda > Insecta > Neuroptera > Myrmeleontidae > Brachynemurus > Brachynemurus nebulosus. The sequence goes on from JAPWDM010000003.1 coordinate 29,003,608, forward strand.
TATTATATTATAATAACTAATAATTATTCAGAAATAATACTTTAAAATTTAAAAATGGCAGTTCATATACAAATATTATTGATGATCAAGTGATGATCAGTTGACGCTATAAAACAGCTGATTGCAGTTCGAAAGAAATACATTGTAGTATACGGATTTAGTGTACCTCATAAACATATATTATATATAAACCTTGCATCAAATCCATAATAGCAACTAATAGTACAAGACACTATTTGCGCAAGTACAACTTAGGCTGGTCGTCCTTTGGAGCGGAAACGTGCGATATTTAATACAGACGAATACGCATGTTTGTCGTTCGTCCGAAATGATATGTCTACTGTCCGTCCACTAGCGTACCGTTCGTCAGTATTTTTCTTTTTGATTTTTTTTTCTCAAGCTATAAATGCTATAAAAATATGTAAAAAAACAATTTATGGCACGTAATATGCAAAGGTATACAGTTATAATTGTAATTTACCTTCAGCTTCATTTCAATAAAAATAAAAATCTCATGAAACGGACTTCTTCGCGCGAAAAAATCCAAACAAAATTGAATTTGTTCGCACGTTGCAATTATACGCACAGAAACGGACGAACGGGACGCTTTCAATGGACGAGGATATATAGCTTCACAACTGTTTGGATCGTTCGTCCGTTTTCATGCGTATTCGTCCGAATCAAATATCGCACGTTTCCGCATCCAAAGGATGATCAGCCTTATTGCTAGGTACATCTGGCGATTTGTTTATCTTGATCTTAAGTATGTACTAGAGTCTGAGATAGGCAAATCGCAGGCAAATCGAATCAGAGGCGTGCGAAGCGCAAGCCAAAGCTAGTTATTATATAGGCAATATATTCACAATAGTGTATTGAAATGTGTGAGGTTATTATTTTATCTACTTACATGCAACGATTAAGCTCAACAACTACTGGATCGTTTACTGAAAAACTGGGGAAAAATGTAGTATTTTACTATTTTTTAAATGCAAGAAATAGTTGTAAAATTTCGGAAAAGAAAAACAATATCTCTGATAACAATTTAGCTATAAAATACATTTATGCATGGTTAAACCTTCAGTTAATATGTTTGTATACTGGATAATATGTAGTCATAATTGATTTCCAGGATGCGGATCAAACCAATAGAAAGTATAATTGTAATTAGAATAAAACTTACGAAAGATGTAGGTATATTGCAAAATTACATACGAATGTCCACTCTTAAATATGTATATTACTTTAAAAAAAATATGTAAAAAAATATTTTATTCTTTGATTAAGAATAAATTTTTTGTAATCTTTCATACAGGAATTAAGAAATTATGTTTAACAAAAAATTAATTAGTACATACATATTACACAATTATTGTGTAAAACTTAAACCAAAATATGTACATACTACACGTTAGATTTCAATACGCACTATAGGAATTACAGGTTTAAAATTTAAGTTGAACAAGATAGCATGAAAAAAGTATCACAAATTTAAATTGTGGTTGCATATTTTTACTCGTTACATTGAAATATTCTTCTTAAACATTAACAGTGTTTATTGCTATACATAAAAAATACTTCCCGTTAACAATTACTCCCAGCACTCCCACCATAATCTTGTTTAATAATAATTTATAAACAAGCAGTACTATAAAATACATAGCTAAAAAAAAATACTGAGCGAATTTTCAACGTAAAACAACAAAGTTAATAAGTAATAAATATAAATATGTAAATAAAAATTTACTTACTTACAATGGAGTTTCAACCATTCAAATCGTAGGATGTCAATATAAAATCTGGTGCAAAGAAAATTATTCTCATCTTTTGTAATATGGATTTTCACAAAGTAAATCTTTCAAGTGTTAATATTATTTAACACCAGATTTTATATTGACATAAATTTTAGATTTTTGCGTCTTCGTGTTGACTTTAATTGTGTTATATTATTACTTACTTAAGAGTTGAGTGTTTGGGTATAGATTAAGTAGTAGGTACAGTAAAATTATATTATAAGCTTCCCATATAATAGCAAAGTTGTTTGGCCTTCTATATAATTTCCAAATATGTCAAGTGCAAACACTTTAATGTCATCACTTTTCGTTTATATACGGCAACAGTATTTTTATCTAAATAGTTTTACGGTTTGACCGGATTAGTTTGAATATCCAATTTAACCACATTGTGCCACTTACCACAATCCGATCAAATTGCAGTCGCGTTACGATCTGACGTACCGGTCTGTTCGGTTCTTTTAGACTAGTCGTTTTTTGTACCAATACTAAAATTAATGTTACAAATATGGTAAATTTTCTTCTCTATCTTTCATCTGCGAAATCAAATGCAATTCATAATTATTGTCAAATAAGGATATAATTATGTAGCTACTTATAGTAAAATGAATTTTATTTTGAATGATTGTTGCACTACATTTATAGCATTTACATATTTGTGACTCATGACTGATTCGTGTATTTACTACATTAGTACAGTGCACTCCCGGTAATCCGAACCTCCGGATTATCCGAGGTGGCCCATGGATTGTTTTTTACAGGTATTGTAAATTGTAGTTGAGTGTTAATGACTGTAATTTTCTCTCCATAAATTAAATGTAGCTACATATGTACTATTTACTTTGGTGTACTGTTAATACAAGGAATTACAGTTTAGTTTGGTCATATAAATGTGCATGGTTATTTATAACCTCAAAATACGTTGAATCTTCGTATTATCCGAGATAGCCTCGGTTCTAACATCTTCGGATAATTGAAAGTCTACTGTATTTATAATTTACTCGACACTTATTGTCACACAGTAACATTTATTGCACGTATAAATTGCTTACATGTAATTATTATCATTTTTACGATACTTACATGGTTAAAACGGCACAAAAACTAAAGCCGGTTCTACACGATGCTACGAACGTTCCCTCCAACGTTCAATCGAACCTTTGATGCAAATAAGTTGGTGCTGCGAATGTTCCTGCTACACGGTGAATCGAATGTTTGATCCAATACATATGATGATGTGTTGATACAAACGTTTATTCAGTGGACGAGGATGCCATCTGTCTGATGTTATCTCTAATGTTATACACTGATGTTGTCTCTCTTCATATGAACGAGTTGTGTAGCCGTTGAATCGAACCAACGAACATTGCCCTTCAAACGTTCAAAGCATCCCTTTGACTCGGTGTAAGAATACCGACATCGGCTGGAACATGGCCAAATGCGAACGTTCGACGCTCGACATTGGACGCTCGTGGGTTCGAACAACGGCCACACGATGCCCCGAATCATCAAACGTCCAATGTTTGAAGGTGTTCGTAGCATCGTGTAGAACTGGCTTAACAAGGAAAGCACAACCTTCTCCCTAGCACTCCCACTATACAATCTAAATCACTAGATCATTTTTATTTGGATAAGCTATACAATATATAATTAAAAATTGTATATTTTTAGAGATTTTTTTATTAAAAATATTAAATAATCACATTATATATACATAGTTAATAATTACTTTAGGATATCACCAATTTACACAGAGTAGGTACATCTCATTGTTAATTATAAATAAGTAGAAATATTAATTTTATTAATTTGTTTTTTTTGTTACTACAATAACAAAAATAATAACATAATAAATACACTAGTACATACATAATTCCAATCATAATATCAAAAATCAATATCAATTTCCCTTTTTTATTTGTCACGTGCTTAAGTGAACAAGCTTCAATTTAACATATTTAAATAAATGCTTCATTTTAGGAACTTCCTATTTGAAATATTGGAATTCAATTTTAGGGTTCGATACATCAATCTCAATAAACTCACTTGTAAAAAACAATAACAAATCGTCTGCTAGAATAATTGCTAAAACTAAACTTGAAAAAAGTATCCACTAATCTTTGACTTTCACATACATACACGGAACCCTTAATGTATGAAATATATCCATACTTAACCAGTTATTCTTTTTCTAAATTTTTATAACTTGTTAGATTTATAATCCAAAATTTGACCCTATTTAATTTATCCGCACAATTAAACAGCAAAACACTGTGTCGTTCTTAAACGCTATTAATTTAATTTATAAAAACACTTTCGAAAGACACACTCCGAAAATATTCGAAATTCGATCGTCTTTTATATTCGATTAGAAAAAAAAAAATAAATAAAAAAAATCGTTTGAAACTAATAAATTGGTCCCCTATACGCTCAGTAATATTGCACAAAATTTGATATTGTACAATATTATGGATCATCTATAGGTTATACTGAATGTTTGTGTAATAAATATGTTGTACTGATCAAAAATAGTTTGGAATTACTCCGTGATTTGGAATATCTTGTGCAATGAGTAAATATTGTAACGTTTGTAGACTCTGTAAATATTATTGCGCAATACCAGTTACCAGTTTACTTCTTTATAACGTGTATTGTCTGAATCAGTCAGATTTGTAAAAATAATTATTTACTACTTCACAGCATCTTTAAATATTTTAAATTATTAAACAACAATTGAATTATTGTATATCTTGCACATACAATTTGTTGTAAAATTTTTTCTTACAAATTTCATAAAACTGCACAATATAATTGAGCATGTAAGGGGGTCTCATAAACATAACAAGTTTTTTTCAATCTTATGATTATGGCGGGTTCTGTAACTCAAATTACAAAAACTTAAATTTAATATACTCTTGACTTTTACTTTGATAAATTATAAGTCGTCAATTTTTAATACAGACATTTCTAAGTTTTATCCAGAAAATAATCACCATTATCATAATACGAAATTAAATATTCAGTGAATTGAATTCTAAGGTACCAATTTAATTAAAACGAATGTTTTCTTTATACTTATGTACATATTTAAAAAAATAAACAAATAAATAAATAATTTTAGTTTCAGATAACATTACTTACAAAATTTAAAAAAAAAGGCATTAAAATGACTTGATACCATGATACGTAGTGGATAGATCACAAAAATTAAAAATTCTGCATTAATTTTCAAAAAACAAAAAAAAAATTTTTAAAAAATGTTTTCTTTAATACCGATTATAAATAATTTTGTTTTAATTATTTTAAAGGCGGTTTTAAATTCTTATTGACAAATGAATATCTCACTACATCGAATGGCAGGCTAAATATTCTAAGGTTAATTCTAATAAATAGGTACGTAATAGCCGAATGTATAAAAAAAAATAACAAAACATTTTAACAGTAGTTATTTAATAATAAAAAGAAAACTAAGGCATTTGAATAAATAAAATCGTAGGTATATATTCGTTTTACAAAAAAAAATATAATACAGTATAAACTTATCATTTAAAAATTAAAGCTTTACTTATTCAAGAGTACATTAGTACAAAATTTTTGGCACCTATTTATCACATTCATTTATTTTGTAATTATGTATCTCAAAAACCATTCAAAATGGTCTCAGTTCCATTTCATCGTCACTATCAATCCGAAAATAAATACACTTAATCAAATAAATGATAAGTATTGTTGGCAATAAAACAATTACAACCGCAAAAATGAATTCACCAATCATTTTCAAGTATACTGAATTACGTTGAAAAAATGACTGAGAGTCGTCAGCGATCTGACGTTGTTTCTCAACGCACGACATCGGACTGTAGATAATTTCATCCGTTAATGTCACATTTACTTTTAATCGTACCAAATATGTTAAAATTTGTTCATGGCGACGACAAACTAATTGATTCTCTTGAATTTGTACATATTTTAAATTTGGAAGATATTCTATATGTTCAATATCAAAATCATATAATTCATTATTATTTAAGTATAATTCAGTAAGGCGACTTAACGGTGTAAAGTCTTTGGAATAATCAATAGTTGTATCATTCAAAAAAACAATTTTAAATTCATTTAGTTTATTGTAGGATATATTGAATTTTTCAATTTTATACAATGATTTTGTTATTGTTTCCGGGAATTTTTTAATAAAATTATTACTTAAATCTAACACTTCAATTTGTACGCCACTACGATAAAATGCTAAATCGTGTATCCGTTTTATTTGATTATCATTTAAATATAAACAACGTAAACTTAAAAAATTTGAAAATAAATGTTCATTTAACTCAGTGATTTTATTATGTGATAAATTTAAAATCACTAAACTATGTCGTAAACCAAAAAACGAATATGGTGTTAATGACTGTAATGAATTCCAGGCTAAATTTAACGTTACCACATTCCAAAAACCGTTAAAATCATCATAAATATCTTTGATATCGTTATTACTTAAATCTATGGCGCGGACATCCTGTTTGAGTTTTGTGTCATTCACATGTTTCCATCCATCGAAAAAGAAAGCGGGCTCAATAATTCGAATATCAATCGCATGTGTAATACGTATTTGACTAATTGTATCATTTTGATTAAAATAAAGTCTTTTGAATGTTTTAAAATCACGTAATGTTGAATTAAAACACTCAATTATTCCGCCATTGTGTTTAAAATAATGACAACCAAATTCTGACCTTGTCTTAACCACTACGCATGTGATGAATAACAGTAGAAACAATTGTATTTGCAGCACATTGCTACCCATTTTTCTGAAAATAGAAATTTATTTTTATATCAAAAAAACCGAAATAACACTACACAAACATTTTATTTAATTAATAAATTTAATTTTCCGTATTTACCAATAAAAAAACATGAAATTTGATACTCTTTACATTGTGACACCAATTAAAACAACATAAAACCACAAAAAAGACACAAATATAATAAAACTATACTTGATTATACGTACATATGAGTAATACTACTAAATACATGATAAAAGTGAATTACATATTTCTAGAATATTTAAAGTGGTTTTATAAATAGCCTCTGACAATGAATTATAAATACAATATTTTAAAAACAACTTCATCAACTTTAATTAAGAACAATGTTGTTGTGAAAAAAAATTACAAACAACAATTTATTAATTAATTTCAGCAATTTTTTTTTAAAGAAATTTTTATTTTTGTCCTTTTAAATGTTTTCTGTTAAATTCAATCGAAAAATAGCATAACTTACCTTTTAACAATTAAAATTGAACAATAACAATGTTCTACATTCGAAAAACTGACATTCAATTGTTAAAATATAATTTAAATTTATAATCATTGATCTATAGGCAAATTAAATAATTATTTAAAATAAATTTGATAATGTAAAATTAGATCAAATTTAACAAAAATAAAATATTTGAATATTTTTGATAAAATGTAAGAATATACACTTGTATGTACGTACATATTGTATGTAATTATGTATGTGTATATAATATGTTTGAATTTGAATCATTTGTACTGATTAAACTAAGGTTCCTTATCAAAATTTTTTTCATAAATAAATTCATTACATATGCATGCATATTTGTAACATAATGTATGAATCGTACATGATAAATACATATTTTATTATATATTACATATTATGCTAAGTTATCGACCCAAATTGTCCGTAATAATTTTAGTTGAAAGTTCTTAGCAAGGTAATTTTTCCAGTATTAGGCAAACGAGGTTTAAAAATAAAAATTGCTTAAAAGAACCTTAACTTTATTTTAAAAGACTTTTCTAACGATAATCCACACAATAAGATACCGAGAAAAGTTTTATTCATTTTCCACCATTTCTCTTAATAATCTAGGCCTAAAACTTTTGGAGATTGTTTTCGAAGAACGAACCATACTTTCATAAAATATTTCATTTACTTGGAACCACTTTCTCTGCTTCATTTTGCTTTATTAAATTGGTAAAAATTTGGTTGCCTTTATCTCCGAAAACATAACCAATGACGTTGATTTTTGCCACTAATTAGGTTCTATATCAAAATTTTAGGGGGAAACTTTTCTGAATCATTGATCACGTGCTAATATCTAGCACTGTAGAGTATTTTTTCAAATTGTTTAGACCCATGGCTGTAAAATCATTTTAAGAGACCTTTCTAGTAATATCCCACACAAGGGAATATGTGGAAAAAATTTTCTATCTCCACTTTTCAATACGGAAAAGTATCTCCTTTAACAAAAAAATTTCATGATCATAGGTTCAAATGTATAGAAACTTTAACGGTACAACAAACCGAAAGACACCCTTCAAGACTCACTATCCAAGACACTTGTCATTCTTCTTCTTAGAGTTGAAGAGCCCACTCAGCCCACGCATTGATTTCCAGAAGAATATTGTGAAGTTGTCGGTTGTTATCGGTTTCCGTACGTAATAAGCCAACTTCTTTAATAAAATGCATAACAGCTTCTCCCCAATTTTATGATTTCAGACAATAGTTTAATGGGAGATCCTTTAATAGTACATCTCACATATCTTTGTACCACAATATTCATCCATACTGCAGTTGTCTCTTTTAGCAAGGCTTCAGTAATTGTCTTTTCCGCAGACCTCGTCATTATTCCGTAATAACGTTCTGAACTGTAGTCATCCTTCAAAGGTGCCTGCTTTGCAAGTTTATCAGATTTCTCATTATTCTGAACTTCCACATGATTTGCTACCCATACTAAAAAAAACTATTCTAATTGCCCAGTTCCTGCAGTAGTTTCCTACACTCTTGACTTGGCTTGAAATAAGTTGATAGCTTCGAGCGCTGTCTGACTGTGACTGTGAAAATAAAGATATTCATATTTTGATAAAATCTTATATTTTCAAAAGGACTGTTGGTATTTGCGGACACCTCTGCTTAGAACACTGTAGCATACTGCCCCAAATGTTGAAATACTTCAATCTAACACATGGACAAGAGAATTCAACATATTAGAGTAGTTCTGATTCATATTTTAAATACCTACCAATGTTAGAGCTATAAAAAGTAGTAAAACTCAGAATTTTTTTAGATTTAAATAAAGTTAAAATATTTTAGTAACATAATATCATTATTGTTTACAGGTATCAACATTATTGATACTGCTAATGTTCGTGTTTGCCAGTTATGGTGTGCAATTATATGGTGGAAGGTTGGCACGATGTAATGACCCAACAATATTACGTCGCGAAGATTGTGTGGGTGTATTTATGCGACGTGTTTTTGTGACAAAAATGAAATTAAAACCAGGCGTCAATGAATCATATCCTTCAATGCTTGTACCACGTGTCTGGTAAATAGACAAATTACTTCTTTTGCATAATAAATGTGCACTGGAAAGGCTAAATTTGCATATTGTAATAAAGAAGGTACAGTAAAAATCAGAACATCAAGAAACCAAAACAACAAAAATTTAAATTGTAATTGCTGTATGATTAAAAATTCTACCACTAACTAGTTCCTTTAATAATTTGCTGATAAATATTTTATCTTTACCATGAAAATATTAAAAATGAATTTGGAAATACGACCGCATCTTCGGGTACTTTGTTTTCGATTAATTAGTCAGCTTTAACCTTATCAAAATAATAAAAGAATGATAGCAAAAACATATTAAAAAAAATTGTGAGTGTGCCTAAGACCACACGACTGAAGTAAAAACTTCTATGGCGGTCTTGTAACCGATTCGAAGTAATATACCCAGTAAACACTGTTACATTACTGTTACATATCTATAACATAATTTATGTGACATGTTTTATTGCAGTTATGTACCACGAAAGTTACATATAATTTGCTATTTCCGCCTCAGTTATATAACATTGTTATATAACACTCTTATATAACTGTTACATAAAATGAAATGTAAAAGAATTTACGTAAATTACTGATATTTTTTCTCCTTTTATGTTACGAATTTTTTTATTAACATCAGATATTATTACACTTATATAACATATGTATATAGGCCTATATATTATGTTATGTACACATATATTATTTTTATTTACCTTTTTTTTATTCCTGTTGAGTGCTGCGGGATTCGATTCATAAGCTGAAGGTGCGCATCTTATAAGTTTTCCGTTGCCTTAACCACTAGACCAAACCTTTTCTATTTATACTCATCATACTTTCCAATAAATATATTACCGAATTAATACATATGATAAAATAATAAACAGAGGCAATGTTAGAAATTTCACATTTTTATTTTTAAAACAATAACTAAAAATTCATTTTACTGTTAAAAGTATTAAAGGGGATGTTTTTAAAAATTTCAAAAGTATTTAATCAAAATATTAGAGTATAAAGCTGAAATAAATACTCTATATAACATTTAAATAACATGATGAAACCACAGATTACATCTATCTTATGTAATGGAAGCATTGCATATGCGCAACAAAAGTTATATAAAATTGAGTTAAATATCTTATGTAACATGTGAATTACACTGATATAAGAAATGTTATATAATATAAAGATAACAATGTTATAGAACAAACATATCACATCGATTCAATAAATGTTACATAAAATTGAAATAAATACGTTATGTAACATTTATAAATTTATATACCTAACACGATGTAACCGATGTTATATAACAAAAATATAACACTGTTAAGTCTGTTATGTAACATTTAAATAACATGATTAAACCAATGTTATATAACACAAATATAACACTGTTACGTAACAAAAACATTGCATATGTGCAACGGAAGTTATATATCAATGTTATATAACAAACACATCACATTGATGCAACAAATGTTATATAACATAGAGATAACATTGTAATGTAACAGGAACTCAAATCAAGTTATATTGCCATTATGTTATTATGTAATGTTGCTGTTATATTGCACCGATGTAACAGCTGCAATGTAACTTTGTTACTTTTACGATACATTGTAGTTATGTTACAAATGTGTAACTATTTGTTATATAACTTGTGACATATTGTTACTTCTATGTTATGTTACTGTTATCTTCAGTGTTTACTGGGTAAATATGTTCTATAATTAGGACTTTATTAAACAAGTCGTGGTTATTGATGAACATGCGAAGCCAGTAACAAAAAATGCGGAAAACAAATAATAAGTTATTTTCAAACCGAGTTCAAGATTAAACATCGTTAAGTTAGAACCAGAATCGATAAGAAGTCAAAGTATGTCCCGAGTTTAATAATTCGGGTGAAGTATCCATAAATATTTTTTTGTCTATTTACCATAAAATAATTTATATCAGAAGGTTAACATTGAAATAATTTTTTTTATATAAATTAACAAATTTTTAAGTTTTAGTTTTAAATTTTGATTTATCTTGATTCCCATAGATTTGTTGAATTTTAGTAGTCTGATAAGCACAAAAATTAATTAATAGATAATAATAATAAAAGAAAAATTATTTTAATCTAATTTTTAGTGAATAGAAATGTTAATTTGATCATTGAAATGCTTTTAGTATGTAAAGAGTAAAGTGTACATATTTTGTTTTATTATTTTATAAAAAAAAACATTAAAAATTAGATTTCTCTATAGTGACATGCTGCTGCACCGTTAGGCCAGGTGCACATTGAGCTGCGTCACGCAGTAAACGCAGGGCAGGGCAGAGCAGAGCAGAGCAGGGTAAAACAGGAAAGTATGTGTGGTCGGGCGCACATTGAGACGCAGTTAACGCAGGCAGGGCAACGCAGTTTCTGTGACTCTTGTTGTAGAACGATATAACACGAATTTAAAAGCAGAGCAGAGCAGAGAAGCACTATTTTTCTTCAATTTCTTCAATTGTTTTCATTTCGACGAAATAAAATCAACTAAAACTTGAGAACGTGTTACAATGTCGCGCAGCATCGCGCAGTTTCTGTGACTCGTGTTGTAGAACGGGACAGCGCGAATTGAAACGCAGAGCAGAGAAAAGCAGCACTGCGTCGCACGAGACCGATGTGGCACTCGTAAATGTGACACAGAAACTGCGCGATGCTGCGCGACATTGTAACACGTTCTCGAGTTTTAGTTGATTTTATTTCGTTGAAATGATAACGATTGAAGAAATTGAATAAAAATAGTGCTTCTCTGCTCTGCTCTGCTTTTAAATTCGTGCTATCTCGTTCTACAATAAGAATCACAGAAACTGCGTTGTCCTGCCTGCATTAACTGCATCTCAATGTGCGCCCGACCACACATGCTTTCCTGTTCTGCCCTGCTCTGCTCTGCTCTGCCCTGCCCTGCATCTACTGCGTGACGCAGCTCAATGTGCGCCTGGCCTCACGAGTGTCACATCGGTCTCGTGCGACGCAGTGCTGCTCTGCTCTGCTCTGTGTTTCAATTCGCACTGTCCCGTTCTACGAGTCACAGAAACTGCGCTGCCCTGCCTGCGTTAACTGCGTCTCAATATGCACCGGTGTGAACCTGGCGCCCGACTTTCGAAAATTTAAAAATAAATAATACAGCTCGTTTGTACTTCGTTTGTACCCCTTTGTACCGCATTTTATTTTGTTTGTACCTCGAAGGGTAAACACCTAGAAAAAATTTAAAAAATGACCAGCGCCCAACTTTAAGACATTTTAATTTTATTAGTGTCATTCGACAGGGGTTAGTTTGTACCCGTTTGTACCTTTTTTCTTTTCGTTTGTACCTCAAAGGGTTCGGAGATACATGATATTCGAAACATTCTAGGTCGCATTAAGTTTGTGTTTTTAGAGACACTGAAAATATGACGACGGCATTTAAGACAGCTCTATTTCCACACGTTTGTACCTTTTTTGTTTTCGTTTGTACCTCAAACGGTTCGGAGATACATCGTATTCGAAACATTCTAGGTCGAATTAAATTTGTGTTTTTAGAGACACTGAAAATATGAAGACGGCATTTTATAGAGATTCGTCTGTACACGTTTGTACCTTTTCTCCTTTCGTTTGTACCTCAAAGGGTTCGGAGATATATGTTATTCGAAACATTCTAGGTCGAATTAAATTTGTATTTTTAGAGACATTGAAAATATGAAGACGGTATTTTATAGAGGTTCGTTTGTACACGATTGTACCTTTTTTCTTTTCGTTTGTACCTCAAAGGGTTCGGAGATACATGTTATTCGAAACATTCTAGGTCGAATTAAATTTGTGTTTTTTGAGACATTGAAAATATGACGACGGCATTTAAGAGAGCTTCATTTCCACACGTTTGTACATTTTTTCTTTTCGTTTGTACCTCAAAGGGTTCGGAGATACATCGTATTCGAAACATTCTAGGTCGAATTAAATTTGTGTTTTTAGAGACATTGAAAATATGAAGACGGCATTTTATAGAGGATCGTTTGTACACGTTTGTACCTTTTTTCTTTTCGTTTGTACCTCAAAGGGTTCGGAGATACATCGTATTCGAAACATTCTAGGTCGAATTAAATTTGTGTTTTTAGAGACATTGAAAATATGAAGACGGCATTTAACAGAGGTTCGTTTGAACACGTTTGTACCTTTTTTCTTTTCGTTTGTACCTCAAAGGGTTCGGAGATACATGATATTCGAAACATTCTAGGTCGAATTAAATTTGTGTTTTTTGAGACATTGAAAATATGACGACGGCATTTAAGAGAGCTTCATTTCCACACGTTTGTACCTTTTTTCTTTTCGTTTGTACTTCAAAGGGTTCGGAGATACATCGTATTCGAAACATTCTAGGTCGAATTAAATTAGTGTTTTTAGAGACATTGAAAATATGAAGACGGCATTTTATAGAGGATCGTTTGTACACGTTTGTACCTTTTTTATTTCGTTTGTACCTCAAAGGGTTCGGAGATACATGTTATTCGAAACATTCTAGGTCGAATTAAATTTGTATTTTTAGAAACATTGAAAATATGAAGACGGTATTTTATAGAGGTTCGTTTGTACACGTTTGTACCTTTTTTCTTTTCGTTTGTACCTCAAAGGGTTCGGAGATACATGTTATTCGAAACATTCTAGGTCGAATTAAATTTGTGTTTTTTGAGACATTGAAAATATGACGACGGCATTTAAGAGAGCTTCATTTCCACACGTTTGTACCTTTTTTCTTTTCGTTTGTACCTCAAAGGGTTCGGAGATACATCGTATTCGAAACATTCTAGGTCGAATTAAATTTGTGTTTTTAGAGACATTGAAAATATGAAGACGGCATTTTATAGAGGATCGTTTGTACACGTTTGTACCTTTTTTCTTTTCGTTTGTACCTCAAAGGGTTCGGAGATACATCGTATTCGAAACATTCTAGGTCGAATTAAATTTGTGTTTTTAGAGACATTGAAAATATGAAGACGGCATTTAACAGAGGTTCGTTTGAACACGTTTGTACCTTTTTTCTTTTCGTTTGTACCTCAAAGGGTTCGGAGATACATGATATTCGAAACATTCTAGGTCGAATTAAATTTGTGTTTTTTGAGACATTGAAAATATGACGACGGCATTTAAGAGAGCTTCATTTCCACACGTTTGTACCTTTTTTCTTTTCGTTTGTACTTCAAAGGGTTCGGAGATACATCGTATTCGAAACATTCTAGGTCGAATTAAATTTGTGTTTTTAGAGACATTGAAAATATGAAGACGGCATTTTATAGAGGATCGTTTGTACACGTTTGTACTTTTTTTATTTCGTTTGTACCTCAAAGGGTTCGGAGATACATGTTATTCGAAACATTCTAGGTCGAATTAAATTTGTATTTTTAGAAACATTGAAAATATGAAGACGGTATTTTATAGAGGTTCGTTTGTACACGTTTGTACCTTTTTTCTTTTCGTTTGTACCTCAAAGGGTTCGGAGATACATGTTATTCGAAACATTCTAGGTCGAATTAAATTTGTGTTTTTTGAGACATTGAAAATATGACGACGGCATTTAAGAGAGCTTCATTTCCACACGTTTGTACCTTTTTTCTTTTCGTTTGTACCTCAAAGGGTTCGGAGATACATCGTATTCGAAACATTCTAGGTCGAATTAAATTTGTGTTTTTAGAGACATTGAAAATATGAAGACGGCATTTTATAGAGGATCGTTTGTACACGTTTGTACCTTTTTTCTTTTCGTTTGTACCTCAAAGGGTTCGGAGATACATCGTATTCGAAACATTCTAGGTCGAATTAAATTTGTGTTTTTAGAGACATTGAAAATATGAAGACGGCATTTAACAGAGGTTCGTTTGTATACGTTTGAACCTTTTTTATTTTCGTTTGTACCTCAAAGGGTTCGGAGATACATGTTATTCGAAACATTCTAGGTTGAATTAAATTTGTATTTTTAGAGACATTGAAAATATGAAGACGGCATGTTATAGAGGTTCGTTTGTACACGTTTGTACCTTTTTTGTTTTCGTTTGTACCTCAAACGGTTTGGAGATACATCGTATTCGAAACATTCTAGGTCGAATTAAATTTGTGTTTTTAGAGACACTGAAAATATGAAGACGGCATTTTATAGAGATTCGTCTGTACACGTTTGTACCTTTTCTCCTTTCGTTTGTACCTCAAAGGGTTCGGAGATACATGTTATTCGAAACATTCTAGGTCGAATTAAATTTGTATTTTTAGAGACATTGAAAATATGAAGACGGTATTTTATAGAGGTTCGTTTGTACACGTTTGTACCTTTTTTCTTTTCGTTTGTACCTCAAAGGGTTCGGAGATACATGATATTCGAAACATTCTAGGTCGAATTAAATTTGTGTTTTTTGAGACATTGAAAATATGACGACGGCATTTAAGAGAGCTTCATTTCCACACGTTTGTACCTTTTTTCTTTTCGTTTGTACTTCAAAGGGTTCGGAGATACATCGTATTCGAAACATTCTAGGTCGAATTAAATTTGTGTTTTTAGAGACATTGAAAATATGAAGACGGCATTTTATAGAGGATCGTTTGTACACGTTTGTACCTTTTTTATTTCGTTTGTACCTCAAAGGGTTCGGAGATACATGTTATTCGAAACATTCTAGGTCGAATTAAATTTGTGTTTTTTGAGACATTGAAAATATGACGACGGCATTTAAGAGAGCTTCATTTCCACACGTTTGTACCTTTTTTCTTTTCGTTTGTACCTCAAAGGGTTCGGAGATACATCGTATTCGAAATTTTCTAGGTCGAATTAAATTTGTGTTTTTAGAGACATTGAAAATATGAAGACGGCATTTTATAGAGGATCGTTTGTACACGTTTGTACCTTTTTTCTTTTCGTTTGTACCTCAAAGGGTTCGGAGATACATCGTATTCGAAACATTCTAGGTCGAATTAAATTTGTGTTTTTAGAGACATTGAAAATATGAAGACGGCATTTAACAGAGGTTCGTTTGTACACGTTTGTACCTTTTTTTTTTCGTTTGTACCTCAAAGGGTTCGGAGATACATGTTATTCGAAACATTCTAGGTTGAATTAAATTTGTATTTTTAGAGACATTGAAAATATGACGACGGCATGTGATAGAGGTTCGTTTGTACACGTTTGTACCTTTTTTGTTTTCGTTTGTACCTCAAACGGTTCGGAGATACATCGTATTCGAAACATTCTAGGTTGAATTAAATTTGTGTTTTTAGAGACACTGAAAATATGAAGACAGCATTTTATAGAGATTCGTCTGTACACGTTTGTACCTTTTCTCCTTTCGTTTGTACCTCAAAGGGTTCGGAGATACATGTTATTCGAAACATTCTAGGTCGAATTAAATTTGTATTTTTAGAGACATTGAAAATATGAAGACGGTATTTTATAGAGGTTCGTTTGTACACGTTTGTACCTTTTTTCTTTTCGTTTGTACCTCAAAGGGTTCGGAGATACATGATATTCGAAACATTCTAGGTCGCATTAAGTTTGTGTTTTTAGAGACACTGAAAATATGACGACGGCATTTAAGAGAGCTCTATTTCCACACGTTTGTACCCTTTTTCTTTTCGTTTGTACCTCAAAGGGTTCGGAGATACATCGTATTCGAAACATTCTAGGTCGAATTAAATTTGTGTTTTTAGAGACACTGAAAATATGAAGACGGCATTTTATAGAGGTTCGTCTGTACACGTTTGTACCTTTTTTCCTTTCGTTTGTACCTCAAAGGGTTCGGAGTTACATATTATTCGAAACATTCTAGGTCGAATTAAATTTGTATTTTTAGAGACATTGAAAATATGAAGACGGTATTTTATAGAGGTTCGTTTGTACACGTTTGTACCTTTTTTCTTTTCGTTTGTACCTCAAAGGATTCGGAGATACATGTTACTCGAAACATTCTAGGTCGAATTAAATTTGTGTTTTTTGAGACATTGAAAATATGACGACGGCATTTAAGAGAGCTTCATTTCCACACGTTTGTACCTTTTTTGTTTTCGTTTGTACCTCAAACGGTTCGGAGATACATCGTATTCGAAATATCTAGGTCGAATTAAATTTGTGTTTTTAGAGACACTGAAAATATGAAGACGGCATTTTATAGAGGTTCGTCTGTACACGTTTGTACCTTTTTTCCTTTCGTTTGTACCTCAAAAGGTTCGGAGTTACATGTTATTCGAAACATTCTAGGTCGAATTAAATTTGTATTTTTAGAGACATTGAAAATATGAAGACGGTATTTTATAGAGGTTCGTTTGTACACGTTTGTACCTTTTTTCTTTTCGTTTGTACCTCAAAGGATTCGGAGATACATGTTATTCGAAACATTCTAGGTCGAATTAAATTTGTATTTTTAGAGACATTGAAAATATGAAGACGGTATTTTATAGAGGTTCGTTTGTACACGTTTGTACCTTTTTTCTTGTCGTTTGTACCTCAAAGGATTCGGAGATACATGTTACTCGAAACATTCTAGGTCGAATTAAATTTGTGTTTTTTGAGACATTGAAAATATGACGACGGCATTTAAGAGAGCTTCATTTCCACACGTTTGTACCTTTTTTGTTTTCGTTTGTACCTCAAACGGTTCGGAGATACATCGTATTCGAAACATCTAGGTCGAATTAAATTTGTGTTTTTAGAGACACTGAAAATATGAAGACGGCATTTTATAGAGGTTCGTCTGTACACGTTTGTACCTTTTTTCCTTTCGTTTGTACCTCAAAAGGTTCGGAGTTACATGTTATTCGAAACATTCTAGGTCGAATTAAATTTGTATTTTTAGAGACATTGAAAATATGAAGACGGCATTTTATAGAGGTTCGTTTGTACACGTTTGTACCTTTTTTCTTTTCGTTTGTACCTCAAAGGATTCGGAGATACATGTTATTCGAAACATTCTAGGTCGAATTAAATTTGTGTTTTTTGAGACATTGAAAATATGACGACGGCATTTAAGAGAGCTTCATTTCCACACGTTTGTACCTTTTTTGTTTTCGTTTGTACCTCAAACGGTTTGGAGATACATCGTATTCGAAACATTCTAGGTCGAATTAAATTTGTGTTTTTAGAGACACTGAAAATATGAAGACGGCATTTTAAAGATATTCGTCTGTACACGTTTGTACCTTTTCTCCTTTCGTTTGTACCTCAAAGGGTTCGGAGATACATGTTATTCGAAACATTCTAGGTCGAATTAAATTTGTATTTTTAGAGACATTGAAAATATGAAGACGGTATTTTATAGAGGTTCGTTTGTACACGTTTGTTCCTTTTTTCTTTTCGTTTGTACGTCAAAGGGTTCGGAGATACATGTTATTCGAAACATTCTAGGTCGAATTAAATTTGTGTTTTTTGAGACATTGAAAATATGACGACGGCATTTAAGAGAGCTTCATTTCCACACGTTTGTACCTTTTTTCTTTTCGTTTGTACCTCAAAGCGTTCGGAGATACATCGTATTCGAAACATTCTAGGTCGAATTAAATTTGTGTTTTTAGAGACATTGAAAATATGAAGACGGCATTTTATAGAGGATCGTTTGTACATGTTTGTACCTTTTTTCTTTTCGTTTGTACCTCAAAGGGTTCGGAGATGCATCGTATTCGAAACATTCTAGGTCGAATTAAATTTGTGTTTTCAAAGACATTGAAAATATGAAGACGGCATTTAACAGAGGTTCGTTTGTACACGTTTGTACCTTTTTTATTTTCGTTTGTACCTCAAAGGGTTCGGAGATACATGTTATTCGAAACATTCTAGGTCGAATTAAATTTGTGTTTTTAGAGACATTGAAAATATGAAGACGGCATTTAACAGAGGTTCGTTTGTACACGTTTGTACCTTTTTTATTTTCGTTTGTACCTCAAAGGGTTCGGAGATACATGTTATTCGGTACATTCTAGGTCGAATTAAATTTGTGTTTTTAGAGACATTGAAAATGTGAAGACGGCATTTAACAGAGGTTCGTTTGTACACGTTTGTACCTTTTTTATTTTCGTTTGTACCTCAAAGGGTTCGGAGATACATGTTATTCGAAACATTCTAGGTTGAATTAAATTTGTATTTTTAGAGACATTGAAAATATGAAGACGGCATGTTATAGAGGTTCGTTTGTACACGTTTGTACCTTTTTTGTTTTCGTTTGTACCTCAAACGGTTCGGAGATACATGTCATTCGAAACATTCTAGGGTGAATTAAATTTGTATTTTTAGAGAC
This sequence comes from Brachynemurus nebulosus, assembly GCA_035578155.1. Classification (NCBI taxonomy): domain Eukaryota; kingdom Metazoa; phylum Arthropoda; class Insecta; order Neuroptera; family Myrmeleontidae; genus Brachynemurus; species Brachynemurus nebulosus. The sequence continues at coordinate 29,023,029 of JAPWDM010000003.1, forward strand.
ATTGAAAATATGAAGACGGCATGTTATAGAGGTTCGTTTGTACACGTTTGTACCTTTTTTTTTTCGTTTGTACCTCAAAGAGTTCGGAGATACATGTTATTCGAAACATTCTAGGTCGAATTAAATTTGTTATTTTAGAGACATTGAGAATATGAAGACGGCATTTTATAGAGGTTCGTTTGTACACGTTTGTAACTTTTTTATTTTCGTTTGTACCTCAAAGGGTTCGGAGATACATGTTATTCGAAACATTCTAGGTTGAATTAAATTTGTATTTTTAGAGACATTGAAAATATGAAGACGGCATTTTATAGAGGTTCGTTTGTACACGTTTGTACCTTTTTTATTTTCGTTTGTACCTCAAAGGGTTCGGAGATACATGTTATTCGAAACATTCTAGGTCGAATTAAATTTGTGTTTTTAGAGACATTGAAAATATGAAGACGGCATTTAACAGAGGTTCGTTTGTACACGTTTGTACCTTTTTTATTTTCGTTTGTACCTCAAAGGGTTCGGAGATACATGTTATTCGGAACATTCTAGGTCGAATTAAATTTGTGTTTTTAGAGACATTGAAAATATGAAGACGGCATTTAACAGAGGTTCGTTTGTACACGTTTGTACCTTTTTTTATTTTCGTTTGTACCTCAAAGGGTTCGGAGATACATGTTATTCGAAACATTCTAGGTCGAATTAAATTTGTCTTTTTAGGGACATTGAAAATATGAAGACGGCATTTAACAGAGGTTCGTTTGTACAGGTTTGTACCTTTTTTCTTTTCGTTTGTACCTCAAAGGGTTCGGAGATACATGTCATTTGAAACATTGTAGGGTGAATTAAATTTGTATTTTTAGAGACATTGAAAATATGAAGACGGCATGTTATAGAGGTTCGTTTGTACACGTTTGTACCTTTTTTCTTTTCGTTTGTACCTCAAAGAGTTCGGAGATACATGTTATTCGAAACATTCTAGGTCGAATTAAATTTGTTATTTTAGAGACATTGAAAATATGAAGACGGCATTTAACAGAGGTTCGTTTGTACACGTTTGTACCTTTTTTATTTTCGTTTGTACCTCAATGGTTTCGGAGATACATGGCATTCGAAACATTCTAGGTCGAATTAAATTTGTTTTTTTAGAGACATTGAAAATATGAAGACGGCATTTAAGAGAGATTCGTTTGCACCTTTTTAAGCAGCAAGTTGAGCAACAAGAAGATAATCAACTTTATTTTATTTTTGTGAATGTTTCAAATATATTAAAAGAGGTATGTTTTTTTTATGCAAAAGTGTCCTAGCTGATGTTGCTACTGAAGTTTTGTTTCTATTAATATCGTCGTAGGTCTCCCAGTTTCCTGATATTCGACGACAGTGTGCAATATAATGCCCAGCTGCTTTAGTAGCAATAGTAGAACATGTTGGTTGACTACCAATGTATTCTATTACTGCCACTAATTTATATTGGAAACCACAAAATTCTATCACTATTGGTATTTCGGTAAGAGCAAACCTGCCAGACCAATCAGTATAACCAAGTGTTTTGGCGAGTTGAGTCCACTGTAAACATTCAATATCAATGAAAAGATGCACCCCCGTATTGATGTTCATAATTAATTTGTTAGTACATTGCCTACATACATTATTTCTGTTTTCAATTTTTTCATTAAGAGTTCTTGCTAGACCACTCATGCCATGCTGATACATAAGACTGGTATTAATTTCAACAACTGTAATTTTTTCATGATTTGTCCATTCACAGGTTGAACATTGCTGTAACATCTCATATGATAATGCATCTTGTACTAACAGTTTATTTACTAACTGACTTACATTATACGTACAGTCAATTGCGCCACTTACCGACTTGAAAATGGTATTTAAGATTAACGCCCTCTCTTTGTAAACCTTTTGTGTTGTACCGTGTGTGGATACCATTTGGACAAATTTTAATGTTTTATTACAATGTGTATTCACATAGTCGTAATAAAACGTCCAGTCGCGGTAACCTACTAGTAAGGACTGGATTATGGCATCAAACGCACACGTATTTGTTATCATTACATATTGACCTGATATATTTAGAGGACGTAAATTATTACCATTTTGCAAAAGTGGAATTTTGGATGTGGTGTAAGGCTTCTTATGAATACTTTCCACATCAGGGCATACCCTTAAGTATTTTCCGCGTTTGACTTCTTTATTTTGACGACCTTTCCAAGTTTCTTTTTCATTTAAAATACTTGTTTCAACTGGTTTTGCGACTGATACATGTTCATTATTATATGTTAGTGATGAAGTATATAATATTTGAGAACTATCAGCACTATCCTCAATTAAATACTGATTCTCATCATCTGATATGTCAATGGTTTTATTTGAATCTGTAGAATTTATAACGTTATTCGATAATGAAACGTTTCCATCAGCATTTAAAATTTTCATTGTACCCGCCAAAGACCTTATGTGAGAAATTAAAAATTTATCAACGCGTATGTTTTTTGCGCCATTAAAAATTAAATTTTTAAGTTCATTAAAATATCCCTCGCTTCTAGCTGACGAAGCCGTATTGTTGATTCTTCCTGGTGTCATTATAGCCGTCCACAGTGGAAATTCTTTACAAATTCTAAGTAAATTGACACCAAAACTATAACAATAATAGGGGTTGGGTCTATCTCCCGATTTTATTTTTAATTGTTTCCATATTTCCTTGTAAAGAATATCTGTCCATCCAGGTTTTAATGCTGAATATGTACTATTATTCGTTAAATGGTTATTGGAAATCGAATGCCACGTTTCTTTATCTAAATATAAAACAGTACGCCATGGTTTAAGAAAATTCGAAAAAGACATGGACCAGTTGGAACCATCTGATTGACAACTTGCGTCAGTTGAAGAACTGGATTTCGAGAACATCCCTTTAAATGAAATATCACATTTTTGACGAAACCGCTCAAGGATTCCATTTCTATTTTGTGATACATATAAATATAAATATTTCGCAGAAAGCTCTTTACTCAACTTATTTTCCGCATGTTTCCAAACAGGATTGGATAATCGAAGAATATTGCCTTCAGCATCAAAAAAATTCAATTCTTTTATTAATTCGAATATTTCATCGACATTTTTTTTCGCTTGACGTGGCATTATACAAAATACAAATCAATTTCAAAATAGAAAAAAACTCGAATAAAAAACAAAACAGAAGACTTTGGACACAAAAAGGACACAAGACCCAAAAATAATCGATAAAATAAATTATTGGTTCTAGCCGAAAGAATCAGAAAGAAAAGGAAAATTCTTGCCCTTAAAAAAAAAAAAAAACAAAACCGAAATAATACGGAAATAGTGAGAAAAAAGCACTATTAAAAAGAAAAGATTGTCACGTACGCAGAAAAACAGAAAAACAAAAAAAGAAAAAGAAAACAAAAACAAAAAGCGAAACCAAAAACACAAAAACACAAAAACACAAAAACACAAAAACACAAAAACACAAAAAAAAAAAAAAAAAAAAAACAAAAACAAAAACAAAAACGAAATAAAAAACCAAAGCACTGAGAAAATACACAAAAAGAAAAAATAATGCAGATATTAAAAAAAGAAGCACTAACAAAAAAAGAATACCAAGAAACAAAACAAAATTTAAAAAAATTTAGAAAACTAAAATATTGAAATAATGTCAACTCAAAATTACTTTATTGGATTTCTAAATCACTTTATAACTCGCGTTTTCTAGCTTTCAGCTTTCTTCCGAACAAAATAATAAATGAATAAATTTTTGGGGGCTTATAATGACGAAAGTGGTGCGGAAGTCTAATTGTAGGAAAGAAAGTAAGCGGGGGTAGTATTTTAAAAAGAAATATATATTGGGAAAACCCAATGTTTTAATTTTTAAACAATTTTATTGTGGGTACAAACACATCTGAAATTAGCGTTGAAAGAGGTGCAGGACAATTGCCATCGGTCAGGTAAATAATGATGAAGGAATAAAATATACAAACAAATTTTGGTCTACAATTAACTAATAATTTTTATTGCCATATTCATAACAAAATCATATTTAAATATGGTCCATTTCACTTAAATTTAACCATGTTTATCACTTTGAATTTAAATAATTTCTATTTTCTTGGGTCTAGTACTCTAACAGTAAGAAAAGGGTTCTAAGGATCTCATATAACTTATGGCAGTCCGTACGCTTCTTGCGGACATCATTTAATTAATTAATTCAAATACTTTAACTTACTAACTGTGAAAAAATTTTTAAAATCGATTGGTTAATTAATTTCTGGCCTTTTTAGGTCCCGAAAACCTTGACCTCACATAAAATATCTTAAATCCATTTGAAATGGTTTAATTTTTTAACATTATTAATTATTAGAGAAAAAATTTTCAAAATCGATTCAAAATATTTTTCCGTACATACATATGTACATTATACATATTTTGTTTTGTTTCATATATTTAATAATATTATATCATAACATAATCTTCAATTTCTTGTTTACTTAAAATTTCAATAAAAAAAAAAAAAAATTCTTCATTACATTAGCTTAGAAAATCTGTTTAATTTACATTTTTTAACATGGGATAGAACCATGCTAATTATAATGCAATAAATGAGAATCAAAACTCTATACATGTATGTGTGTTATATCACATATATGTGAATAGTTTTCACTTGTTCTCACAAAATTCTTTAATAAAAAAGTGAAATATTTTTATACTTAATAAAGAACTGAGATATAAATATAAATTACTTATTAGACTAACAAAGAAAGAATAAAAGTGAAAATTTACATTTTCTCGAAAAATACTTAAAATAGAAAGAAAATTATAAGAATATTTTCTTCATAATTTTTTTTTTCCTTTTCAACGATGTAAAAATTGAACTGCCTTATGATAGGATCGAATGATAAAAAATGGCCAGAAAACCTACTTCTGGGCATCCGACGTGTCTGGCTAACGAACTTAGCCAAGCCAATTCAGAATCCAGTCCGCACACAAAATTTCATAAGCGTTAGACGTTTCGTTCGAGAGTTATCGTGGGAACACATAAATATATATATATATATATATATATATATATATATATATATATATATATATATATATATATATATATATATATATAAATTTTAGTGAATATCATTTTCGTATTCTAGGGACCTCAAAACAGATTTCTGCCATAGTCCCGGACTCAGATTGCGTCATGACACCTACTGTAATAGCTGAATTTCGAGTTTTCGAAATTCGCTAATATAAATCAAAATCAAGAGACACTGAGACAGTAAGATACTTAAGCATTTACTATAATAATTTTCTTTGATGAAAATACTCTTTAACGGCTTTTAAGGATTTAATCAATATATTGCATAAGAACGTAAATTATTGCATCGTTTAATTTTTTTACAGATGTATTTTTCAAAATTTTCATAATGATATAAAATTTAAATAAAATTTTCTAAGTGTAAATTAATGCTTTATCTTGTTTGTAGAAGCAACTTCTAAGGAAATTGTGAGGTTTTGAGCGTTTTGAGTTATGTTTTTTCGATGAAACTTTTTTATGCGGTCCCGTCCAACCGCTTAAAAGAATTTTTTGTACAATCTGGATCGAACTATACTTTTTATAGCTATTTATGATATTTTTGAATATATTTCTTTTTTCGTTTTTTTTTTTTTATTCGCCCCCTATCCACCGCACAAAAAAGAGTTCAGCTGTATGTTCTTTAAGGTGTTAGAAATATTCTTCTAAAATTTTATTTAAAAAAATCAAAAAGTTATGGACATTTTATTGGGCGCACTTTACTATAATTCATTTACGTTATAAAACTTTGAAGGCTCTTTTCTGGATACTATGTTTTTCAAAATGATTTCGCGTGTATCTCAAATATTATTTGAGGTATCAATATAAATCAATCAATATTATATCTCGATACCCTTATTTTGGCAGGAACTAGGATGTTTTGGTTCCGTAATATGGCTTTGGTTCCGAACTGCTTATACTCGAGAAAAACGGTGATTTTTTATGACTTATTACAAAACGTAAACCTTCATATAGTAATTGGTATGGGCTTACTTAGGGGAAATAAGTTATTGAACTGACTTTCCAATATATCTGCAAACTTATCAAAGAGACTTTAAGAAAATTACTTGGGTAATCCTAAGAAAATAGTGGATTAGGTGAGTACCTTGGACTATCTGAATTTTTACGAAAATCGATCTCTATACTAATTTTACCACGTTATGTTAGAAAATCATGGTCTTATTCTGATTTCGCGACTTAAGTACTATAATATATTTTAAAAATTTTTACGTATATTGTTCATTTTAATTAACTAAATGAGCGAAATCGCAGGAGGAAGCTCCCTAACATTTGTTGTTAGTCCTACATAACGGCTCAAATTTTTCAAAAATTTATATAAAAATAAATGAGACACATTTTTGACTTCTTACTCGAAGAGTGGCAAGTATTACTATCTAACTGGAATAAGAAAATTAGCTTAGGTATCTTAATCCTTTATTGAAAGTTTCAGCGCTAAAAAGTGTACATTCCTCAAATCTGATTTAAAATGTTGGCGGCCATTTTTACTTATTAGGATTAGTTTGAGATTATCAGCTTTAAGGACTTAAATTGTTATAGTACAGACATTGCTAAAAAAAAATGGTATGTTTCATTGTTTGAGCATTACCCAGTCTTTGTAGAGGTGATTTGTTTGCCGCTATTGAATACGCAACCTAAAATGTCATAAAATTTTTTGGATTTCCCCGATATTTATAGTCGGTCTTATTTACACTATTAAAGGAACACCCACATTTTATGTCGTTAAAGCTAGCATCCGCAGCAGCAGTGAAGTACCGTCGTGGATGAACATATCGGAACACATTTTTTTTAAGAATTGTTTAATTATATTAAATTCTTTGCATGGATATATATTGTTAATTAGGACATAATCATAGTTTAAAAATAATTATCAGACCGCAGAAGTCACAATTGTTCATAAATAATTCCTTTCAACAATGGCCAATCTGTGACATTTTAAATAAAATTGCACATAACAGCCAACGGCCTTTTTTTTAAAGAAAGCAAATAATTCTAGGCTCTAGCCTCTAGGTGAGGCATATTAAAAGTAGGAAAAAATTATTAGACTGAAGAACTCACAATTTTTAAGAAATTATTTCTGTACTTTATTATATTCTATTTTAAAAATAAAAAGACAATTATTACTTTACTAATACCACTTTATTTAAAGTTTGTGCGACAAAAAACATTTACTTTTTTTTCGAAGTCCAGCACTTTGTTATTTTTCGATAAAATTTCATAATTCTAGTTCTGACCAGAATGACATCTATATAGATTCGAATTTTTGATTTCAGATGTCCCCAAGAGTCAAAATCACCCGAGCCACCTACGTGCTTTTTTTTTTGAAGCGTCAACTTCAAGTGATAATAATAATAATAATAATAATAATAATAATAATAATAATAATAATAATAATAATAATAATAAAACAAAATTTAATTTATTCGAAATTCTTTTTTTTTGTTACCTTAAGATGTAAATAAAAACATATTAAAAATTCAAAACTTCAATTGTTCTTTCTCAAAAAAAATGCCCCTAAAATAGACATGAAAAACAGCGCGAGTTACCAGAATACTACCTTAAAAAAAAAACAAAAAAAAAAAAAAAAACTTGAAATAAAATGGTATTAGGACAGTAAAAATTGTCTTTTTATTTTTATGTGACATTTTAACTAAAATTGCCTATAACAGCCAACGACATTTTCTTTTTTTTCTTTAAAGAAAAAGCAAATATAGTCGACTTTCGTTAATTCGAAACTCGAGGGACTCGTTATACTATTTTATACAGAGGCTCGAATTATCACAGGTAACAATTTTAATTTTTTAAACACTTGCGATGAATGAACTTTTCTCAAAATGTACTCACAATCTTTCTGTCTCTTTCTCTCTGCAACTTTGAATTGTCGCGTGTTTGACGCCGATGAGTTCGAATGATTTTTTCGTTCGAATTACCAAATGTATAAAAATGTATTGTTTTAGTTCGAAATATAAAGGGATTTTGTAGGGAACTCGTGATACCTTTGAATTACAGAGAGTGTCGAATTGTAGCAGGTTTGAATTAACGCGAGTCTACTGTAATTAGTTTCCTGGTAAAACCAATTAAGAGCTCGAAAAGACTATTAGGCCGCGGAACTCACAATTTAAAAAAAAAAGTGTTCCGTTATGTTTATCCACAACGGTACTTCCCTACTGCTGCGGCTCCTAACTTCAGTTACATCACTTTCTTTACTTATTCAATTTATTTGTATTTACCTGATTTACCCATATTTAATTGTATTCACTTTACCTATGTTATAATTTATATCCATTATCAAATACATAAATTATTTGGGAAATTTTTGTATTTGAACAAGTTTCATTTTTATCAAAACCGAAACACCCTTCTAATTTGTTTCTTTTGATCTTATGTAAAACATAATGGACCAAGGGTTTCATAAAATTTGGTTTTTACGCGTAAATAAACTTTTACTACTTCAATAATTGTAAAAATTAAACATTAGGTATAGTACAGTAAAAATTAGAGATAGAAAACGCCATGCCAGCAGAAAATATCCGGCTAACAGTTTTCCCGATATTTGACTTTGAGTCACGTTTAATACACATTTCTTTCCACAAGAGAACGTTTTAGCCGTCAATTGCCGGGAAACCAGGCATAGAAATGGGTTCAAATTTTCGATGGTTATTACCATTAAGAACGGCAATATACCACCGTGCCAACAACAGAGTTTATTCCTCAAAGTTGTCAACAACAGAGAAAAAATGCACAAACGTGTACGAATGATTCTCTATTGAATGTCGCCATTAAATTTAAAGTATCTTTAAAAAAACTAATTTAATTCAACCTTGTATCTCCGAACCCATTGAGGTACAAACCAAAAGGAAAAAGGCACAAACATGTGGAAATGAATCTCTCTTAAATTCCGTCTTCATATTTTCAATGTCTCTAAAAACACAAATTTAATTAGACCTAGAATGTTTCGAATACGATTAAAATGCCGTCTTCATATTTTCAATGTCTCTAAAAACACAAATTTAATTCGACCTAGAATGTTTCGAATAACATGTATCTCCGAACCCTTTGAGGTACAAACGAAAAGAAAAAAGGTACAAATGTGTACAAACGAACCTCTATAAAATGCCGTCTTAATATTTTCAATGTCTCTAAAAACACAAATTTAATTCGACCTAGAATGTTTCGAATACGATTTATCTCCGAACCCTTTGAGGTACAAACGAAAAGAAAAAAGTTACAAACGTGTACAAACGAACCTCTATAAAATGCCGTCGTCATATTTTCAATGTCTCTAAAAACATAAATTTAATTCGACCTAGAATGTTTCGAATAACATGTATCTCCGAACCCTTTGAGGTACAAACGAAAAGAAACAAGGTACAAACGTGTGGAAATGAAGCTCTCTTAAATGCCGTCGTCATATTTTCAATGTCTCAAAAAACACAAATTTAATTCGACCTAGAATGTTTCGAATAACATGTATCTCCGAACCCTTTGAGGTACAAACGAAAAGAAAAAAGGTACAAACGTGTACAAACGAACCTCTATAAAATACCGTCTTCATATTTTCAATGTTTCTAAAAATACAAATTTAATTCGACCTAGAATGTTTCGAATAACATGTATCTCCGAACCCTTTGAGGTACAAACGAAAGGAGAAAAGGTACAAACGTGTACAGACGAATCTCTATAAAATGCCGTCTCCATATTTTCAGTGTCTCTAAAAACACAAATTTAATTCGACCTAGAATGTTTCGAATACGATGTATCTCCGAACCGTTTGAGGTACAAACGAAAACAAAAAAGTTACAAACGTGTACAAACGAACCTCTATAACATGCCGTCTTCATATTTTCAATGTCTCTAAAAATACAAATTTAATTCAACCTAGAATGTTTCGAATAACATGTATCTCCGAACCCTTTGAGGTACAAACGAAAATAAAAAAGGTACAAACGTGTTCAAACGAACCTCTGTTAAATGCCGTCTTCATATTTTCAATGTCTCTAAAAACACAAATTTAATTCGACCTAGAATGTTTCGAATACGATTTATCTCCGAACCCTTTGAGGTACAAACGAAAAGAAAAAAGGTACAAACGTGTACAGACGAACCTCTAGAAAATGCTGTCTTCATATTTTCAGTGTCTCTAAAAACACAAATTTAATTCGACCTAGAATGTTTCGAATACGATGTATCTCCGAACCCTTTGAGGTACAAACGAAAAGAAAAAAGGTACAAACGTGTGGATATGAAGCTCTCTTAAATGCCGTCGTCATATTTTCAATGTCTCAAAAAACACAAATTTAATTCGACCTAGAATGTTTCGAATAACATGTATCTCCGAACCCTTTGAGGTACAAACGAAAAGAAAAAAGGTACAATCGTGTACAAACGAACCTCTATAAAATACCGTCTTCATATTTTCAATGTCTCTAAAAATACAAATTTAATTCGACCTAGAATGTTTCGAATAACATATATCTCCGAACCCTTTGAGGTACAAACGAAAGGAGAAAAGGTACAAACGTGTACAGACGAATCTCTATAAAATGCCGTCTTCATATTTTCAGTGTCTCTAAAAACACAAATTTAATTCGACCTAGAATGTTTCGAATACGATGTATCTCCGAACCGTTTGAGGTACAAACGAAAACAAAAAAGGTACAAACGTGTGGAAATAGAGCTGTCTTAAATGCCGTCGTCATATTTTCAGTGTCTCTAAAAACACAAACTTAATGCGACCTAGAATGTTTCGAATATCATGTATATCTCCGAACCCTTTGAGGTACAAACGAAAAGAAAAAAGGTACAAACGTGTACGAACGAACCTCTATAAAGTGCCGTCTTCATATTTTCAATGTCTCTAAAAACACAAATTTAATTTGACCTAGAATGTTTCGAATAACATGTATCTCCGAACCCTTTGAGGTACAAACGAAAATAAAAAAGGTACAAACGTGTACAAACGAACCTCTATAAAACACCGTCTTCATATTTTCAATGTCTCTAAAAATACAAATTTAATTCGACCTAGAATGTTTCGAATAACATGTATCTCCGAACCCTTTGAGGTACAAACGAAAAGAAAAAAGGTACAAACGTGTACAAACGAACCTCTATAAAATGCCGTCTTAATATTTTCAATGTCTCTAAAAACACAAATTTAATTCGACCTAGAATGTTTCGAATACGATTTATCTCCGAACCCTTTGAGGTACAAACGAAAAGAAAAAAGGTACAAACGTGTACAAACGAACCTCTATAAAATGCCGTCTTCATATTTTCAATGTCTCTAAAAACACAAATTTAATTCGACCTAGAATGTTTCGAATACGATGTATCTCCGAACCCTTTGAGGTACAAACGAAAAGAAAAAAGGTACAAACGTGCACAAACGATCCTCTATAAAATGCTGTCTTCATATTTTCAATATCTCTAAAAACACAAATTTAATTCGACCTAGAATGTTTCGAATACGATGTATCTCCGAACCCTTTGAGGTACAAACGAAAAGAAAAAAGGTACAAACGTGTGGAAATGAAGCTCTCTTAAATGCCGTCGTCATATTTTCAATGTCTCTAAAAACACAAATTTAATTCGACCTAGAATATTTCGAATAACATGTATCTCCGAACCCCTTGAGGTACAAACGAAAAGAAACAAGGTACAAACGTGTACGAACGAACCTCTATAAAGCGTCGTCTTCATATTTTCAATGTCTCTAAAAACACAAATTTAATTTGACCTAGAATGTTTCGAATAACATGTATCTTCGAACCCTTTGAGGTACAAACGAAAGGAGAAAAGGTACAAACGTGTACAAATGAATCTCTATAAAATGCCGTCTTCATATTTTCAATGTCTCTAAAAACACAAATTTAATTCGACCTAGAATGTTTCGAATACGATGTATCTCCGAACCCTTTGAGGTACAAACGAAAAGAAAAAAGGTACAAACGTGTGGATATGAAGCTCTCTTAAATGCCGTCGTCATATTTTCAATGTCTCAAAAAACACAAATTTAATTCGACCTAGAATGTTTCGAATAACATGTATCTCCGAACCCTTTGAGGTACAAACGAAAAGAAAAAAGGTACAAACGTGTACAAACGAACCTCTATAAAATACCGTCTTCATATTTTCAATGTTTCTAAAAATACAAATTTAATTCGACCTAGAATGTTTCGAATAACATGTATCTCCGAACCCTTTGAGGTACAAACGAAAGGAGAAAAGGTACAAACGTGTACAGACGAATCTCTATAAAATGCCGTCTCCATATTTTCAGTGTCTCTAAAAACACAAATTTAATTCGACCTAGAATGTTTCGAATACGATGTATCTCCGAACCGTTTGAGGTACAAACGAAAACAAAAAAGGTACAAACGTGTACAAACGAACCTCTATAACATGCCGTCTTCATATTTTCAATGTCTCTAAAAATACAAATTTAATTCAACCTAGAATGTTTCGAATAACATGTATCTCCGAACCCTTTGAGGTACAAACGAAAATAAAAAAGGTACAAACGTGTTCAAACGAACCTCTGTTAAATGCCGTCTTCATATTTTCAATGTCTCTAAAAACACAAATTTAATTCGACCTAGAATGTTTCGAATACGATGTATCTCCGAACCCTTTGAGGTACAAACGAAAAGAAAAAAGGTACAAACGTGTACAAACGATCCTCTATAAAATGCCGTCTTCATATTTTCAATGTCTCTAAAAACACAAATTTAATTCGACCTAGAATGTTTCGAATACGATGTATCTCCGAACCCTTTGAGGTACAAACGAAAAGAAACAAGGTACAAACGTGTGGAAATGAAGCTCTCTTAAATGCCGTCGTCATATTTTCAATGTCTCAAAAAACACAAATTTAATTCGACCTAGAATGTTTCGAATAACATGTATCTCCGAACCCTTTGAGGTACAAACGAAAAGAAAAAAGGTACAATCGTGTACAAACGAACCTCTATAAAATACCGTCTTCATATTTTCAATGTCTCTAAAAATACAAATTTAATTCGACCTAGAATGTTTCGAATAACATATATCTCCGAACCCTTTGAGGTACAAACGAAAGGAGAAAAGGTACAAACGTGTACAGACGAATCTCTATAAAATGCCGTCTTCATATTTTCAGTGTCTCTAAAAACACAAATTTAATTCGACCTAGAATGTTTCGAATACGATGTATCTCCGAACCGTTTGAGGTACAAACGAAAACAAAAAAGGTACAAACGTGTGGAAATAGAGCTGTCTTAAATGCCGTCGTCATATTTTCAGTGTCTCTAAAAACACAAACTTAATGCGACCTAGAATGTTTCGAATATCATGTATATCTCCGAACCCTTTGAGGTACAAACGAAAAGAAAAAAGGTACAAACGTGTACGAACGAACCTCTATAAAGTGCCGTCTTCATATTTTCAATGTCTCTAAAAACACAAATTTAATTTGACCTAGAATGTTTCGAATAACATGTATCTCCGAACCCTTTGAGGTACAAACGAAAATAAAAAAGGTACAAACGTGTACAAACGAACCTCTATAAAATACCGTCTTCATATTTTCAATGTCTCTAAAAATACAAATTTAATTCGACCTAGAATGTTTCGAATAACATGTATCTCCGAACCCTTTGAGGTACAAACGAAAAGAGAAAAGGTACAAACGTGTACGAACGAACCTCTATAAAGTGCCGTCTTCATATTTTCAATGTCTCTAAAAACACAAATTTAATTTGACCTAGAATGTTTCGAATACGATGTATCTCCGAACCCTTTGAGGTACAAACGAAAAGAAAAAAGGTACAAACGTGTACAAACGAACCTCTATAAAACACCGTCTTCATATTTTCAATGTCTCTAAAAATACAAATTTAATTCGACCTAGAATGTTTCGAATAACATGTATCTCCGAACCCTTTGAGGTACAAACGAAAAGAAAAAAGGTACAAACGTGTACAAACGAACCTCTATAAAATGCCGTCTTAATATTTTCAATGTCTCTAAAAACACAAATTTAATTCGACCTAGAATGTTTCGAATACGATTTATCTCCGAACCCTTTGAGGTACAAACGAAAAGAAAAAAGGTACAAACGTGTACAAACGAACCTCTATAAAATGCCGTCTTCATATTTTCAATGTCTCTAAAAACACAAATTTAATTCGACCTAGAATGTTTCGAATACGATGTATCTCCGAACCCTTTGAGGTACAAACGAAAAGAAAAAAGGTACAAACGTGTACAAACGATCCTCTATAAAATGCTGTCTTCATATTTTCAATATCTCTAAAAACACAAATTTAATTCGACCTAGAATGTTTCGAATACGATGTATCTCCGAACCCTTTGAGGTACAAACGAAAAGAAAAAAGGTACAAACGTGTGGAAATGAAGCTCTCTTAAATGCCGTCGTCATATTTTCAATGTCTCTAAAAACACAAATTTAATTCGACCTAGAATATTTCGAATAACATGTATCTCCGAACCCCTTGAGGTACAAACGAAAAGAAACAAGGTACAAACGTGTACGAACGAACCTCTATAAAGCGTCGTCTTCATATTTTCAATGTCTCTAAAAACACAAATTTAATTTGACCTAGAATGTTTCGAATAACATGTATCTTCGAACCCTTTGAGGTACAAACGAAAGGAGAAAAGGTACAGACGTGTACAAATGAATCTCTATAAAATGCCGTCTTCATATTTTCAATGTCTCTAAAAACACAAATTTAATTCGACCTAGAATGTTTCGAATAACATGTATCTCCGAACCCTTTGAGGTACAAACGAAAAGAAAAAAGGTACAAACGTGTACAAACGAACCTCTATAAAATGCCGTCTTAATATTTTCAATGTCTCTAAAAACACAAATTTAATTCGACCTAGAATGTTTCGAATACGATTTATCTCCGAACCCTTTGAGGTACAAACGAAAAGAAAAAAGGTACAAACGTGTACAAACGAGCCTCTATAAAATGCCGTCTTCATATTTTCAATGTCTCTAAAAACACAAATTTAATTCGACCTAGAATGTTTCGGATACGATGTATCTCCGAACCCATTGAGGTACAAACGAAAAGAAAAAAGGTACAAACGTGTACAAACGATCCTCTATAAAATGCTGTCTTCATATTTTCAATATCTCTAAAA
This sequence comes from Brachynemurus nebulosus, assembly GCA_035578155.1. Classification (NCBI taxonomy): domain Eukaryota; kingdom Metazoa; phylum Arthropoda; class Insecta; order Neuroptera; family Myrmeleontidae; genus Brachynemurus; species Brachynemurus nebulosus. The sequence goes on from JAPWDM010000003.1 coordinate 29,038,285, forward strand.
ACACAAATTTAATTCGACCTAGAATGTTTCGAATACGATTTATCTCCGAATCCTTTGAGGTACAAACGAAAAGGAAAAAGGTACAAACGTGTACAAACGAACCTCTATAAAATACCGTCTTCATATTTTCAATGTCTCTAAAAATACAAATTTAATTCGACCTAGAATGTTTCGAATAACATGTAACTCCGAACCCTTTGAGGTACAAACGAAATAAAAAAAGGTACAAACGTGTACAGACGAACCTCTAGAAAATGCTGTCTTCATATTTTCAGTGTCTCTAAAAACACAAATTTAATTCGACCTAGAATGTTTCGAATACGATATATCTCCGAACCCTTTGAGGTACAAACGAAAAGAAAAAAGGTACAAACGTGTGGAAATAGAGCTCTCTTAAATGCCGTCGTCATATTTTCAATGTCTCAAAAAACACAAATTTAATTCGACCTAGAATGTTTCGAATAACATGTATCTCCGAATCCTTTGAGGTACAAACGAAAAGAAAAAAGGTAAAAACGTGTACAAACGAACCTCTATAAAATACCGTCTTCATATTTTCAATGTCTCTAAAAATACAAATTTAATTCGACCTAGAATGTTTCGAATAACATGTAACTCCGAACCCTTTGAGGTACAAACGAAATAAAAAAAGGTACAAACGTGTACAGACGAACCTCTAGAAAATGCCGTCTTCATATTTTCAGTGTCTCTAAAAACACAAATTTAATTCGACCTAGAATGTTTCGAATACGATATATCTCCGAACCCTTTGAGGTACAAACGAAAAGAAAAAAGGTACAAACGTGTGGAAATAGAGCTCTCTTAAATGCCGTCGTCATATTTTCAATGTCTCAAAAAACACAAATTTAATTCGACCTAGAATGTTTCGAATAACATGTACCTCCGAATCCTTTGAGGTACAAACGAAAAGAAAAAAGGTAAAAACGTGTACAAACGAACCTCTATAAAATACCGTCTTCATATTTTCAATGTCTCTAAAAATACAAATTTAATTCGACCTAGAATGTTTCGAATAACATGTAACGCCGAACCCTTTGAGGTACAAACGAAATAAAAAAAGGTACAAACGTGTACAGACGAACCTCTAGAAAATGCCGTCTTCATATTTTCAATGTCTCTAAAAACACAAATTTAATTCGACCTAGAATGTTTCGAATACGATGTATCTCCGAACCCTTTGAGGTACAAACGAAAAGAAAAAAGGTACAAACGTGTACAAACGATCCTCTATAAAATGCTGTCTTCATATTTTCAATATCTCTAAAAACACAAATTTAATTCGACCTAGAATATTTCGAATACGATGTATCTCCGAACCCTTTGAGGTACAAACGAAAAGAAAAAAGGTACAAACGTGTGGAAATGAAGCTCTCTTAAATGCCGTCGTCATATTTTCAATGTCTCAAAAAACACAAATTTAATTCGACCTAGAATGTTTCGAATAACATGTATCTCCGAATCCTTTGAGGTACAAACGAAAAGGAAAAAGGTACAAACGTGTACAAACGAACCTCTATAAAATACCGTCTTCATATTTTCAATGTCTCTAAAAATACAAATTTAATTCGACCTAGAATGTTTCGAATAACATGTAACTCCGAACCGTTTGAGGTACAAACGAAATAAAAAAAGGTACAAACGTGTACAGACGAACCTCTAGAAAATGCCGTCTTCATATTTTCAGTGTCTCTAAAAACACAAATTTAATTCGACCTAGAATGTTTCGAATACGATATATCTCCGAACCCTTTGAGGTACAAACGAAAAGAAAAAAGGTACAAACGTGTGGAAATAGAGCTCTCTTAAATGCCGTCGTCATATTTTCAATGTCTCAAAAAACACAAATTTAATTCGACCTAGAATGTTTCGAATAACATGTATCTCCGAATCCTTTGAGGTACAAACGAAAAGAAAAAAGGTACAAACGTGTACAAACGAACCTCTATAAAATACCGTCTTCATATTTTCAATGTCTCTAAAAATACAAATTTAATTTGACCTAGAATATTTCGAATAACATGTATCTCCGAACCCTTTGAGGTACAAACGAAAAGAAAAAAGGTACAAACGTGTGGAAATAGAGCTCTCTTAAATGCCGTCGTCATATTTTCAATGTCTCTAAAAACACAAACTTAATGCGACCTAGAATGTTTCGAATATCATGTATCTCCGAACCCTTTGAGGTATAAACGAAAAGAAAAAAGGTACAAACGGGTACAAACTAACCCCTGTCGAATGACACTAATAAAATTAAAATGTCTAAAAGTTGGGCGCTGGTCATTTTTTAAATTTTTCTAGGTGTTTACCCTTCGAGGTACAAACAAAATAAAATGCGGTACAAACGGGTACAAACGAAGTACAAACGAGCTGTATTATTTATTTTTAAATTTTCGAAAGTCGGGCGCCAGGTTCACACCGGTTCAATATGCGCCCGGCCTTACTATATGTATATTATACCGAGTTGAATCTAACGCAGAATTACCTTCGCTGTAGAAGTTTTCATTTTATTTTTACCAATTTCCTAATAAGATTTTAGCATATTTACCTTTTCACTAGCAAAAAGAAGTTATAAGTTGCTTAAAAAATATAGTCCGAATTTTTGAACTTTTACTATACTTATTTTTTACATATATTATTTTGTCCTCTTTTCTTTATGTATATTTACAAAATTAAGCTGTCTTTCAACTCTAGCAAATTTTACTTAAGAAATACTTACTATTATTTAGGACCCAGCATTTCTCAAGCATTTTGATATCCTCATTGTTTTTGTTTTGTTTTGTTTTTGCTTTTTCTCCAAACTGAAAATCGCAAAGAAAAACGTCAAACGAAATGAAATTATATTAAATTTTCTTAATATTTAATCTGACATTAGATTTCTAAATTATTATTACCATACTGAGAAATAAAATTAACCAATAAGTAACAACAAACAATTAAAACCGCTAATATAAATTCAACTCACTCATTGCTATAATTCAGTTCAGTAGATAATATAGTTTGCATTTCAATTAATCAATTAATTACTTGTAAGCACCGCAATCCAATTATAAAAATAAATCAACATTACTGACATTGTCGGAAATAAAACTACTGAAAATAAACAAATACGTGAAAAGTGAAAAGAAATTTATCACTTCAATGCACTTATTAACTCGAGCATCATCTTGCAATTTTAATTATTCTGCAATTACTTAAATTTTTAAGTTGAAAAGTTTACGTACCAACATAATATAAACACAATATATCTATTGAATTCAATAAAAAGATTAAATTATTTTTATTAAGACACGGTAAATAAATTTTTAAATTCCTGCTATTAATAATTAATAAGTACAAAAATTTGAGCATCAATGTACACTTTTTCCGAAAACACAAACCGCCCCAAATTGAAATTTAATCTTATTTTGATCATATGACCCCTATATTTGCCTTTCTAAAAAACAAAATTTTAAGAATTCCCCAAATATTATATAGTAGGTAAACAAAGTATATTCTGATGGTTTTTCAGAAAACGCGAAAAATAAATAGGAGAGCTGCGTAAACCTAATCCAGAATTAACCTTACTATACAGGGTGTAAACTCTATAAATCTCGCTACGAAAACAGTGGGTACATCTCACCCATGTAATTAATATTTGCCAATAAATTTGAACCAAAAATGTTTTTTAACAGAAAAAATTTGATACTAAAGATGGGTCAAAAAAGGGGCCCTTAATTTTTTTTTTAATCCGGCTCTGACCATTTCATATTTGTAACATTAATTTTCGGTTTTTAAAAAAAGATCTGGGAAACACGTTTACGACCTTAACATGTTTACAAAATTTTATTGAATTTTAATCAATAAAATTATTTTGAAACATCATATAGCCAATCAATTTGCGATTTCCTCAAACTGTTAATTTCGAAAAAATTCCTGTGGTTTTAGTGTCTATAGGGTCCTATGAATCGCCCCTGAAAAGGACAAGAGTTATTTATTTTACACCCTGTAGATGTTGTAAACCTTATAAACAGAAACATTGCCATAAAAAGAATAAAAAATGATATTGTGTCCCAATAAACTATACTTATAGCAATTAAATTGTAATATTCACATAAATATCTGTAGCTGAGAAGTAAAGGGTAATAAGTCCACTTTTTTCAAAACTCGTTTTTTAACGGATTTGGGTTATTTAATAGTCATTAAGTAACTCAAATCCATTAAAAAACTAATTTTAAAGAAAGTGGACTTATTGCTTCTTTATTAAAATTCGTTTTTTAATAGATTTGAGTTACTTAATGACCATTAAGTAACTCAAATCGGTTTAAAAACGAATTTTAAAAAAGTGGACTTATTATTCTTTACCTCTCAGCTGCAGATATGATCGTTGTGGAAACGCTGGGGATGTTATGAAAAACGCTGTGTATACTTTTTATTCTAATTACATCGTAAGATATATAAGATTCAATAAACAGTTCAAGCGGTGTAGAATTTGATAATACTATTTAAACCTTCTTCTCGGCACTCCCACCATTTTAAATATTTAACGAATTAATGATTTAACTTTTGAATTTAAACTCTTAAACTAATAGTATTTAATGTTTTTTGTGTGTCCTAAAACATAGTTTTTGGATATACGAGGTTGGGACAGGGAACGTGCGATATTTCTTTGAATAAAAACAATAAATTTTGAAACAATAAAGTATTTTTTGATTCAAAGAAAAAGATGTCAAGAGTTTAAATTCAAAAGTCGAATCATTAATTCATTAAATATTTGAATGGTGGAAGTGCCGAGAAGAAAGTTTAAATAGTATTATCAAATTCTACACCGCTTGAACTGTTTATTGAATCTTATATATTTTACGATGTATAATTAGAATAAAAAGTATACACAGCGTTTTTCATAACATCCCCAGCGCTTCCACAACGATCATATTTATGTGAATATTACATTTTAATTGCTATAAGCATATTTTTTTGGGACACAATATCATTTTTTATTCTTTTTACAGCAATGTTTAAATATATGTATATATATATATATATATATATATATATATATATATATATATATATATATATATATATATATATATATATATATATATATATACTTTTCTATACATATTTACATATATTAATAGGTAGCCAACATCAATGGGTGTAATTAGCATAAATCTTAAGTTCATAGTGATGACAACACAGATTTAAATACATTTTTTTGTGTGTCAAAAAATTGGGAGTTTTTAGATACGAGGTTGGGATAGAGAACGCGCGATATTCTTTTAACTAATGTACTACTATTATACTATTTCTTCATTTAAATTGTTTTTAAGAATAGTAAAATATTTTTTTTAATTTAGAGAAAAATAAAAAACAGAAAAATTTTTAATTTTTAATCAAAGAAATCGTTCTGAGAGTGTAAGAAAAAATCTCTGTTTTAATTTTTAATTATCAATATCTGTCGCCATGCCAAAATTCGTTTCAATAGGTGTAAAAAAAGGGTATATAGCAGGGGCATACAGACGAATGGGCAGACTTAACGAAACTATAAGAGTTCTTTGTTTGCTACGGAAACCAAAAGTGTTGCTACGGAAGCATTTTGTTTACATTTATTTTAGATGCTCTCTCGGTAGCAGAAATATATTGTGCTTGTAAGTTAAAGCCTACTTTTATTCTCTCACTTTCCCAATGTAAAACTAGAGAATTCAAAATCTAAATTTTAACTCGAGACATCATCATCTATAGTTGTCCCTGAGAATAATTTTCTATTTGCCTTGTTGATTTTCCAAAACCAAAAAAATTTCAATATTAAACCTTTTTTAGGGCAAACCCCAGACGATTTAATTTTGATAATATTGGCGACGCAATGCTGGCGCTATTCGAGGTATTATCATTTAAGGGCTGGCTTGACGTACGTGATGTTTTAATTAAAGCTCTCGGTCCAATACACGTAATTTACATACACATCTATATATTCTTGGGCTGTATGATTGGCCTAACATTATTTGTGGGTGTTGTAATTGCAAATTATTCGGAGAATAAAGGCACAGCTTTGTTAACTGTTGATCAAAGACGATGGTATGTAATGTTTCTTTTTTTTTGAATTTTTTACAATTTAAAACGGATGAAAGCAATTTTTTTACAGGTGTGATTTAAAAAAACGTTTGAAAATTGCTCAACCGTTACACTTGCCACCACGGCCTGACGGCAAAAAATTCCGCGCTTTCATTTATGATATCACACAAAATTTAACATTCAAACGATTTGTGGCTGTAATGGTACTGATCAATAGTAGCTTATTAGGAGTTTCTGTGAGTAGTTTTTCGTAAGGTGTAAGTTTTTAGTTTTGATAAAGTTCTAAAAACATTACTTTTTTTCAAAATGGCGCAGTGGATCAAGGAGGAGGAACATACAGAACCGTTAGCGCTTGTCAGTACACTTTTAACATTGGTGTTCGTTGTGGAGGTTGTAATGAAAAATATCGCATTTACACCACGTGGATATTGGCAATCACGACGAAATCGTTATGATTTATTGGTAACCGTTTTAGGTGTAATGTGGATTATTATACATTCATCGCTAAAAGTAAATCAGATCATCAAAATCCGATTTAGTTCGTGTATCTTATTCTCACTACTTCTTTTCCAGAATGATCTATCGTATTTTATTGGATTCATGGTAGTGGTGTTGAGATTTTTTACAATTACCGGCAAACATGCCACATTAAAAATGTTAATGTTAACTGTTGGTGTCTCTGTTTGTAAAAGTTTCTTTATCATTTTCGGTATGTTTCTGTTAGTTTTCTTTTACGCATTGGCTGGAACAATTATATTTGGCACCGTTAAATTTGGAGAAGGAATTGGAAGGTTTGTATTTTAAAAACGGCCCCTACACACTCAATAATATAACCTAATTAACTTGTGCAATTTATTGAACTTATCTCCAGACAGTTCAATAACTTGTGAACGAAAGAAGTTTGTACAATAAACTGAATGTAGGAATTATATATTAATTTAATTGTTGATTAATTCTAAATTTTAAGTTGGGAAGCAATAAATAACTAACTATTCTTGCAACTTAATAATTCAACCCGATTCAAATAATAGTCATCAAATTTAATATTACAAAATAACAAGCAAAAAATTGTCGATGTTTATCTGCATCATATGGTTGACCAAGTGGTCGGAAAACGACATTTCATATTACAAAATCTATTGTTATTCCAATTAATGACAGAAATGATTTGCAGGCTACAAGAAATCTATTCAGAGTTAAAGAATTGCTTTTAAACATTACTCTAATCCTCAAAAAAATGTCGATGTTTATCTGCATTACATGGTCAGCCAAGTGGTCGGGAAACGACATTTCACGACCTAATATTATTCCAGATAATGGCGAAAATGACTCCGGCTTACAAGAATTCTATTTACAATTAAATAAGTGCTTTTAAACATTTCTTTAATGCTCAAAAAGTGTCGATGTTTACCTGCATTACATGGTCGCCAAGTGGTCGAAAAACGACATTTCATATTACACGATCTAATATTATTTCAACAAACAGTGGAAATGATTCCAGGCTACAAGAATGACGCAGGGAAGACTGATAGGCTTGGCGACAATATCAATTGGCCAAAAACTAGCACAAACCATCGTCTTTAATGAACTAGTTTTTATATTTTTTAAGCTTAAGATTAGCAAAAGTAAAATATTATCTTCAATTTTTTGTGTTCTATAATAATAATTTATTGTAAATAAAATCCTGATTTAATTGTGTTAATATACTTTGTGACAAAATTTTACACGTTAAAAGTTGAAGACTGATTTATGACTTTTAACTGTTATTATGTCTAAATAAGTGTTTATCAAGTTCGAGGACACCAAAAGGGCGACAACTAACTTTGCGCCGGCCCTATACATAATATATTGCAAACTGTTTTTGATCAGTACAATATTGTATAATCCTTCAATATAACCTACAGATGATCCATAATATTGTACAACTTCAGATTTTGTGTAATATTTTTATATTATTGAGCGTGTAGGGGTCGTTTTAGACGAAAAGATTTTTTCAAATAAGAAACGCGTTGAATGAAAATTATGCTTTAGACGTGCAAATTTTGAATCACCAGTCACAGGTGTGGCAATGTTATTCCGTATTGTTACGGGAGAGGATTGGAATAAAATCATGCATGATTGTATGATACAACCGCCATACTGCACACCAGCAGACAATTACTGGCAAACTGACTGTGGAAATTTCACCGGATCTCTTATTTATTTCTGTACATTTTACGTTATTATCACGTACATTGTTCTAAATCTACTTGTGGGTTAGTAATCTATAAGGTTAAATTTAAAGTCGGGTAGTGTTTTTCCGTTTGCGTGTTCAATAGGAGACATTGTTGCCTCGAAACGCGCACGGTTTTGTAACGCTAGGTTCTCTTTCAAACACATGCCTAATTCAAGTCCCCCGTCCTCTAAACGTGTACGGGTTTGTAGCGCACATTGTTCTTTCAAACACGTGTTCAGGGAAACGCTATGATTAGATGGTTAGTCATTAGCGCTGGCAGCCAACACTAATAGAAGCCTAGTAGAAAAATTGCCACAGAGGATTTGGTGAATAAAAAAGTAAATGTTTAGATTTTTTGAAGTGAACACTCACGTTGGAAAGACTATATGTAATATTATAAGCTAAGTACTCAAATTTAAGACTCTTCAATTCTTCTGACCTATGAATTTTTCCAAATATTCAAAATGAATTTATACGTCCAGTGAACAAAATGTTAGCCTTTATAAATTTTTATAAATAATCATGTTATCGATAACAAAAAACTATAAGCTCTAATAACTCAAAGAAAATTATTACTTGAACCTAATAATGTCAATTTTTTTGATAAATCAGTTTTTACCTGAAGATGACGAGACCAGAGGTTAAGAATTAGGCCAAGAAGAAAAAACGAAGGTGTTTTTAAGATATGTTAGAAAATACTGGATTTTCTTGTTGGTAAAAGTTTTATCATTTCTTGTTCCCAATCATTTTATTTAATTGGTTTGTTGACTACAATATTGGCATAAGTTTTTTTTTTCACCATTACTTTCATTCTTCGTAATTTTTTTCCTACTGGACAATAGAAAGTATTTTGTCAATATTTTCGATATGAATCTCTTGGGCCGTAATTCAATCTTTTATTACCTTTGCAAAACTATCCTTCTAATCATCGCGTTCCCTTGAACACGTGTTTGGAAGAAGAATCTGCATTACAAACACGTGTGCGTTTAGAGGACGGGAGACTTAAATTATACACGTGTTTCGAATGTTGCAAAACCGTACGGATTTCGAGGCAACAGTGCCACCTAATGAACACGCAAACGGAAATACGCAGCCGGGTATGCTTAAGGCACGACCGAATTGAAAACTTCTATAGCGATCGTAATCGATTGGAAATAATATAATATTATATGAATAATATATTAATTGTTTACAAGACAAATCGATTACGTCCATAAAAAAAGTGGAAAAATGTGATGAAATAGTGTACATATTCCTGTAAAATTTGGTTGTTGATCGAAACAAATTGGTCACTAATGATATGGATACTTAAGTCCGAGTGTTGACCGTAAAATTTTGACCGGTTTCAGACATCCAGTTGATTTTAAGGTAGTTACTGAGTGATCCCCAGCCCCTATAGGGGATAGTGGCGTAGCATGATAAAGCGTGAGGAGCCACCACCTTTAAAATAACTTGTCTTATAGCTGACAAGAAAAAGAAATCCAAAAATAGTTGCTGAATGAAAATAATTTTTTGCATGTTACTAATAATCATGAAAAAATAATAATCAACCCTTGAAGGAGGGAGGATACTTCAGGTTTTATTACGTAAATTTAAAGAGGGTAGGAGCAAAAATGGATGAATTTTGCATGATGCATTTTATAGATGTTCCTATATCAGAGGAATGAGTCGATAGGTGAAAAATGACCGACACTACCCGTCTCTTTTGCTTGCAAATTCAGACTTAATTCCTAACGCTCCTACTCTTAGAGCTCTCACGATGGAACGATGTAAAACGAGATGGTCTCAGTTATAGAAGCCCAGAGGAGAAGAACGACTCTCTCGAATAGAAGTCTCAATGTTTTCGCTTATTTTCGGGAATACAAAATCATGGGACCTAAAAATTATAGTTTCACATAAAATCTTTTCGTGAGAATAACAAAACTAAACATAACCGGGCTCAGTAGCATCGCCCGGCTAACTATATTTCTTCAACTCTAGTTCGCTGCCCAAAAAGAAAGTGTACGATGCATTTATAGAAGTTTTCATTTCAAAAATTCTCTCTTTTAAGTAATGAACTTAGTACAGACTCTATACACTTGCAGCTATTATCATGGAGAACTTTTCGTTATTTTACTCAAACGAAGAGGATGCATTACTTTCGTATGCTGATATTCGAAATTTTCAAAATACGTGGAATATAGTGGATATCCATCAACGTGGCGTTATACCCGTCAGACGAGTCAAATTCATCTTAAGATTATTGAAAGGTCGTTTGGAAGTTGATCCACAAAAAGATCGTTTATTATATAAACATATGTGCTATGAACTAGAAAGACTTCATAATGGGGAAGATGTAACATTCCATGATGTTATTAAGTAAGTGTCTGATACGCAAAGAAATCTTCCAACAACCTATCCTATTGTAATCAAACTTGTATTTCAGTATGTTATCCTATCGATCTGTTGACATTCGAAAAGCTCTGCAACTTGAAGAATTATTGGCAAGAGAAGAATTCGAGTATATAATTGAAGAAGAAGTTGCAAAACAAACCATAAGAACTTGGCTCGAAGGATGTCTGAAAAAAATTAGAGCTCAAAATGCAAATGTAAATACCTCTTAACAAAATATTTCCACAAAAACAGTTTACATAAAAAATCTCATTTTATTCACAGAAACAACAGAACAGTTTAATTGCCGGTTTGAGGGCAACAAATGAAGCCAGCAACGCCCCCGACCATGGTACGGAAGAGAAAAAAGAAGGAACAGTGGAACAAGAGAATGTAACAGAATCAAAAGTAAGCTTAATTTTTGTTACTCTGCCTCTCTTTTTCTAATGACTTCCATGCAATATATAGGAAACTCAAGATGGAATTCGATTACGAAAAAAAGCTGCTCCTTTGCCAAGATCGGACAGTATTGGAAGTAGTACCGGTCGAAAATATTTGGCACCAACATTATCTGATCCAGCAGCGAGGCCTGATAAAGAACGCTTATCTACTAAAAAGAAAAATAATCGTACACAAGGTAATATAAAATATACTTAAACATAAAATATGTTAATGAATAACTTGAGAAAATTTTTTTTATTTTCCGAAATAGTTTCCATAAAAACATAAAATGTACATGATAATATGAGTAATACTATTAATCTATGATTCGTCTCTAACATTATTTTTAGGATCGTTGCTTGTCAAGCACTTCTCGCTGACGCAAGGTGCACCTCTATCAGGTTCGGTACATAATTCGTTGCAGAATATTACTGAAGGTACGGGTGTGTAATCGAGTGTCTCTCTGTAACCCTTCATCTCTCCTGTTTTCATAAAGAATTCATTCACATAATACATATGATGAAATTTCTTTCGTGCCAAAAGATGTTTATTGTTAACATTGTTGCAAATATTTGCACCGTATACCTGCAGTGGGTCATCGAATTTTTGTTCGTAAACTTTCAAATGCGCATACGCCGCCTGCTCCTGGAACAGTACACAATTCCATGGTGACCACGGTTCATTTATTCGCCATCGTGTTAATTTCAATTTGTATAAATCACGGCACTCTGTTAACAATGATTGGCCGTGCCAAATTACATCCACGATATATTGTATGTCTCGCTCATTGATCATATACATCACACATGACTCAGTGTTCTGTTTCCTTTCATATTCAATGATCCAATCCAACATGTAACGATACGGTGCAATATCAATATACGGTTTGGTTGTCACATCCACGAACGTGCAAACCGTACACACTTTTGGCTCATCACCCATTCGACTGTGTATTGGAAATTCGTAGAAATATTTCATTTTCTCACATCGTTTACAGTAGATCAATTGTGTGTCCATGTGAATTTCACGCAATCCTCGATAGCGTTTGGTTAAACAATCATTACACTGAACAGTTTTTACATGTTCCAAAACCAACAGTTGTTGTCGTTTACGTAACATATCCAGCTCTTTATCACCGAATCCTCTTACAAGTAATTCGCATTCTTGATCGATCAATGTTATAATTTCTTGAGCCATTCGACAAATATGATCTTTCAATGCATACTTTAATGACAGTAACAAAGTCAATCGTTGATCTTGTGGCAAATCACGTCGGCATAACGAATAATATAATTCTTTATATTTTTGTGCACGTTGGGTCTTTTCCGTATGCATTTCAATTAGAAGATGTTTATAGCCATGCCATTTTATTGGTGCGCTTATTTCTTCGAAGAAATCCCTTTCCTGTTGACTTTTCATATCGTCCCGAACCTCTTTGCGATGCTTCTCAATGATATTCAACATTTTTATTTCTTTATCTAACAAAATGTACAATTCCGCAACCCTTGCCGCTTTTGTATACGTCTGGCAGATACGATCAGTTTCTGCTTTCTTCCATTTCTCTAGCATCCCATATAACATTGAATAATCAGCACGCGATCTGGGATACGTTTTGCGAATAATTTCATCGTGTCTTCGTTTTTGCTCGGCTGCTAATCGATCCAATTCGTTTAATTCAGCATTATGGAAACGTTCCCAATATTCGTCGTGTAAACGATGCAATGCTTGACGCATTTTCCAAGCACGAAAATATCTTTGAATTGTTCGGATTTTAGCTTCGACGTTTCGTCTTTCTGCCCATTGTTCGGCATTTTCATATGAACCACTATAACTCATTATTTTATCAGATATACTTGGAATGTAAATGAGTTCATTGCTCATTTGAGTGCCTCGCGAATAAGTTGTTTCAGCTTTACGATTACGCCACCAATATGTTTGTGTGTCACGATTATTTTGTAACTCATGCGATATTTTGCTTAATCGCAAACCAGTTTGCGTGTACGCATGATGGTACTCAATTCCAGTTTTCTTATTTATGTAACCTCCAATAAAAGGTTTCTTAATCTTTTTGTCGTAAATTTCAACAGGGATATCTTTGTGTAAATATTCTTCAAGTTGTATCCGTACTGTAATAATATCCGGTATTACCATAGCAAAGTAGTCAGGAATTGGAGTTATTATATCTTTTACATCCAAATACAATTCCACCACATCATAAGGCTTGTAACCTAATTCGGCTACCAACAAGGTTTGATGTAACTCTTCCCCGTGACTTCTCAGTATGATTGAACGTAAAGGTAATTTAAAAATAATCGATAAATCCCGTCGCAATTCATTAACACTGGCCGTAATTTGAAACGGATGTTTGTACATGATTTCTTTTGCACCATTCAAAAATTTAATCATCACCGAAGTGTGGTAGGGTGTCTTGAAACTACCGTCCGGATTATACTTCTCATATTTCAATGGTTTAATTAGTTCAGGTGGCTTCATACGTCGCCCAATCTCATCATGAAAACATAATGGAAGACGGACAAGTTTATCCGTGTAAATACACGCATCCTGGTCGAAACATTTACAAGCAGTCAACAATCCACATTTGCACATTTTCTTCTTCTCTTCAATTTTATGACAAAATTCTTTATAACCACAATTGCAAGATTTATCACAATTTTTACATTTAAAGAGACGCGTTCGTTTGAGGCATGTTTCTCGATCAGGGCACTTACACTCATCCCCACAATCGCAAGGTGGCCACTTTCCTTGATAACAATACTCCTTATTATAACAAGGGCAGTCAGTAAAATATAAACCAGAACCGCAAACACACCAATACTTCTCCTTAACTTGTCTCATATAACACCCTTCAGGATCTTCGCACGCACATTCTGCACCACAATAACATCCCACATCCCGTGGTATTTTCATAATGAACGGAATTCGGAAACAATCACTTTTATTATAACATGGACACTCCTCGCCACATGAGCATTCGCCATAAACAATTTTTGATTTTATCCCCTTTACGGCAGTATCGGTCCAACCGCATGTACATTCTGGTGCACACACGGCCCCCGTAGGTGTTAAAAAACATTCATCTTTCACCGGGCACGTACAAATTTCACCACAAACGCAGAGAGTACCTGGTTCCTTTGTTGAAACGTATGAAGTTTTTTTGTTTTCTTCCTGTAGAACCCGTCGTACATTTTTTAAACTGCATAGACAATCTTCCGGTAAACCGCAAGGGCACTGTGTCCACTTAAATTCGTCGATAGGACGTAAAATCAATGAATCCGATAATTTTGTCATTTTTTTGTTTCGCTCCAACAATTAAACATATTTTCCCGTTCCAAATTTTCCAATATGTTTATATAAATGTTATTTTAGTGTGTCAATCGTTTTCATTGTGTTCATATATTTTCTCATTAACTTTTCTCAAATAGCTTTTCAAATAAATTTCGTATAAAAATTTCTATGCAACAAATAAGTACAACGGAATCTAATATTTATGTCAAGGCATTTTTATCAGCATAGTGCCATGGAAACTATTCATTTTGTTTATTTTATGTATTGATTTTTATCTCCTTTCACATATTCATTTATATTTAACAATAACAAAGGACGCCAGTAACGCATATTACCACAATATCAGCCCTTCTAAAGTGGTGATTTGAATATTATAAGCACAATTATGCATATTACTATTATTATTACGCATTATTAACTTAAATTATAAAAAATAAAATAAACCTTTAATTATACGTATATTTATATTATCAGGAGGTCTACTGTTTATAAAAAAAAAAATTCCATCACATTTTCTTGATTTTTCCCCAGTTTTCTCCGTTTGTAATCACTTATTTCCTCTTATTTAGAAACACTGAAAAAAATTCAACATTCATCAACACAAAGCTACATACTTAAGGACAACACCACTGTAAGAACCGAAGAAAAGCGTATTTTTTCCTTTTTTGGGCGGGACGAGGAGGGTGGGGGGTATAAAAGGAAAGGTAATAAGGGATACTCTTCAAGAATGTTATTAGACATAATATGTATGGTTAATTTTGAAAGTGGCATAATTAACTATTTCAAAGAAAGTTTAATTTATGATATAATCAATAAATATATACATATTTATTGATTTTTTCATCTAAATTTTTTTTGAAATAGTCAATTATGCCCCTTTCAAAATTAACCATACATGTATTGAAGTATTAAAAAAAAGTCATTAATAAATATTGTAAAATAGCGGCGCCGGAACCATTCTTCCAAGGCTGTTGAATTTGAGACGCTCCACGGCGCGCAATGTAGCTGGCGCAAATTTGAATCTGGAACAAGATAAAAAAAATATCCTTTTTTAATCTACATTGTTATAACTGGTGAAACACGTAGGCGGTTTTAAAAATATTGATTTTTGTTTGATTGGCTAGTATTTAACTTATCGAAAATCCCCTACCTTTTTCAGTAGCTATAACAATAAAGATTAAGGGAATATTCTTTATCTTATTCCAGATTCAAACCTGCACCAGCTACACTACATGAAATCACCACATGACAATTTTTTTTTCATATTTCAAAACATGCCTAAAAGTATCCTTGAATAATATTTTCTTAAAACTTTTGCTTCCATCAAAAAAAAAAAAAAAATGTCAAAAAAAAAATTTTCTGTTGTTACAGTGGTGTCCCCCCTTAAAGTCTTACGACCAGAATATTATTGTTTTCCTTCATTCAAAATTAATGGTGAAAAATTCACAGAATTTCCATGACTTTTCCCCGGTTACACGCCTAGATCCCTGGCTTTCTCTGATCACTTTAATTTTCTCTGATTTTCCAGGAAGTAAACACCCTAATTCTGAAATGTTTCTTAAGTCTTATATCGTATTTGGGTCTTAACTATTTCGACTGTTGACTTAAAATCACAAGATATAAGTTTGTAGTTTAGAAACTTTTAACTCAAAAATTTGAATATCGAAAGTATTTGTCTGTGCAACCTCCATTTCCCAATTAAGGTTCTTCTAAATAACACAAATCGAGTGTATGATACTAATTTAAATAAAACAAGTTTTCTCATTAAATTGTGGAACCGATTCCATTTAAAAATCACCACTTTAGACTGGCAACATATAAATCAGTATAATATTACCAACATTCACCAAATGTTTAAAAACCATATTTATTATATTTTTCATAAATTTACTTTTCTAGCCATTAAAAATAATTTACCAAATGTAACTGAAGGAGCCGAAGTACGCACCACACCAAGGGATATTACCACTAAAGCAGCATTACCTAAACTTTCTAATACATTACATGAAGTACGCGACTGGTGGCATGAACAATTAGCATACACACATTCTAGCGATGATGAATAATAAATAAAACATTAGAAAAATATCAAATATTTAAATATGGTATTAATTAGGAAAAGATTGTACGTCAATATTTAACCAAATCAACGGTTAAAATTTATTAGATTCTACATATTTTTATATACCTGTACAAAAGTTAATTAATTTCCAAATTGTAATAAAAATTAAAAAATAAAATTAATTTAACAATTGGCAATTATTCAAATTATTTCAATAATAGAAACATTCCTAATTGGCTTAGTAGAAAAACGTTAACTGAAATAATCTTAATAACCAAAGACTTTAGGCAGAAAATATTAAAAATGAAATTTTATAGGGTGGCTGAACATTCGGTGTCGTCTCCGTGGCGTACGTCTCTGAAGCGTACAACTAAAATTCGTGTTTGAACCGTACATAAACTTATATAGCGTGTCCCAAGCGTACACTTTCC
Organism: Brachynemurus nebulosus; assembly: GCA_035578155.1. NCBI lineage: Eukaryota > Metazoa > Arthropoda > Insecta > Neuroptera > Myrmeleontidae > Brachynemurus > Brachynemurus nebulosus. Next base: position 29,055,185 of record JAPWDM010000003.1, read on the forward strand.
AAATAAATGACGTCATTTCAACTGAACATATTGTATTAAATAATCAAACAATAAAAATATAAATAAGTATTTTTCATTTTATTATTATGTAATACGATCACACGCATTAAAAGTGAAAGAATTAGGAATCAGTGGGAATACAAGAAGGAAATGGTATGTGGAATTGGACAAACGAATACAAGACATTCTGGAACAGTTCGAAAAACCTAAAAATTTAGAAAAGTGTATTAATGCGTTGTGCCACATTATTAAAATAGATTAATGATTGATGTCGAAGAATGTAAATCTTATAAATTCTAATTAAATGTGACAAAAGCCAACTATGGTTCGCAATATTTTATTTTAACATAATAAACGCTTCCACTAGCAGCTTTTAAATACCTAGCTAATAGATTTTATATGTTATTTTAGTTATTATTAATTTACTGATATACAAATTGACAAGGATTTCAACCGCCACTTTTAAATCGCCAAAGCCATAAGTTAATTATGTAATTGTAATATATATTAATATAAACCTTATGACTAGGCCCAGTCCCAATCCTGGGATAAAAGAGGAAGGGGAAGTGTAATATTAAACTAATGAAATATTTCAAAATAAAGCATACTCTTTGTTTTATCGGAATTTATCGATTTTTACGGAATTTTATATACATATATCATTAATTGGTTATCTGTTACTGTTATGTATCAATCAAAATTAAAAAATCAATCTTTATATTATCAGTTAAAATATTATGGGTTTCTCCCATTTTAATTGTCGGCTTACTAACTTCAGTAAAGAAGCGTCCCGGGGATGTATTGTCCATATTTTGCAAAATATAATCAAGTGCAGTTTTCATAAGACTTGGGTTTTTTCATCTAAACTCAAAACTGTCATCGGTTTGTTTTCAATAAATATTATGTTCCAATAATTAACAGGTAGGCATTACTGTTAATCGTATTACCTAATAAATACTCATTTATTTATATTTTTTTATTGTTTGATTATTTAATAAAATATCTCCAGTTGAAATGACGTCATTTATTTGGAAAGTGTACGCTTCGGACACGCGATATAAATTTATGTACGCTTCAAACACGAATTTTAGTTGTACGCTTCAGAGACGTACGCCACGGAGACGTAATCGAACATTCGGCGGCGGAAACATTGTAAAACACATTGTATTTTCTTCGTACGGCGGATTTTTCATTTAAATTACCTATCAAATATTTGCCGAAAACATGTTTTCTGTGCATGCTCAGCGTAATTAATTCCGAATAAGTTCAGAGCCTTACGACGTTAAATGATGAGAGGGAAAAACTGCAGTTTTCTCAATATACTAGAAAACTGTTTCAGAATTCTGTGGTTTCAGATGTACGCCTTTAATTTCGTTTATTCTTCGATATTTTATTTCTTTCTAAAATATAAACGACGCGTATTTTTTTTATCTGTTAAAAATGTGACTTATGGAGTATTTTTATCATTCAAAATTTGGGGTAAAAATCAAATTTTTTAAATACAGTAGAACTTTGATTAACCGTCACCGTCAGGACCGACACTGTAACGGAACCGAATTAGATGGATAACGGGAATTTCTTAATAAATTGATTTTACTCCTAGCTTCAGAGCGAAAATGAAAATGTTTACAAGTTGATAACACATATTTAATATATTTACATAATTTTACTTAGTTATTCATGTAAAATTTAGGTTACAATAAGAAAAAACTTTAGGTTACAAAAGGGTAAAACTCTTTCATACCATTACCAATATCAATATAAAATAATTTCATATTCTTTACAATCTTATTTATTTATCTTTACAAAATATTAATTTTTCTATGGGATTATGTATGGGTTGCCTGAGACTGTATTTTTTTTATTAGGCGTTGACGGATGCTGACAGATATTCGAGTGGCGGTTAATCGAAGTCCTACTGTATCTCAAAAAACAAAAATATACATATTTAGTAACTCTCAGACTCTCACCTCTCAGACTTCGATAAACGCTTAGTCACACTGTTTTTGGAAAATTTTATTAGAAATTAGTTTTCTCGTAGTACAAAAATTAAACTTAAAAAATTGATGACATTATCGTTAGTCTTCTGAAATACTATATTCGCATTGTGTTATTTTTTTTATTTTTTAAGCAACTAAAGACATTTATTTCTTAAAAAGTATGTACTTTGTTTAACAAAATATGAAATTTTAATACCTCAACAAGCTAGTCAAAAACAAAAATTAAGTAATCAATTTTAAAAAATTAAAATTTCAAGTGTTACGACAGAAAATATAAACAATGGTGGGAGTACTGTGGTGTATTAAGTATTAACTCTTTCCCTGCGCTCCCGCTGTCTGATAGATTTGTAAAAGACCTAACGTCCAATGGGTACGGAAAATTACAAAAAACGAAAAAACTTTTCCAAACAAGTTGAATATAATGTCTAGGTTCATTGTCTACAATATATTTAAAATTCAGCTTCCCTTGGTGATTTGGGAGTAGAGAAGGGAAAAAGTCTTTCTGGGAGGTCTGACATGCCCATAATTCCTCAGGGACCATTTCCGGGGATTTCAGAGATTTTCCAATAAACCTACCTAAGAGACTGCAATTTTGTATATTGATTAAGCTAGTACCAAGGGGGTGTCTTTTGGGGGTTTTAGCTTTTAACTCTCACTCCCGTCATTTTTACGAAAAAATTTCATCTTTTATAGTAGATCTGACACACTAGGCTCTCCAGATAAACCAAGAAAGCTGATACTTTATATATGAATAAAATTAATGTCCAGGGGGTGCCTTTTGGTAGTTTCAATTTTTAACCTGCACTCCTACCATTTTTACGCCAAAATTCTTGCTTTTTCATGTTTTTCAGTGAGTCTAACATGCCTACAGCTCCCCCCCCCCCAATAAGCCTATTTTATTTTTTAAAATTTTTGAAATGGCCAAAAAGAACGTCAAATTTACCTCACATAACACACCTCGCTGAAATTTACATATGTTATAGCAAATTATATATATTTTACTGAAGAATCGGTCTGTGTGACATATCGAGCCATTACCGCCATTTTAGCGTAACCGACAAATATCAAATTTTACAGGAGAAAGATTTTTTAAATATTTGTATGGCGCTTGCGATATTTCTGCTGTCTTAATTTAATTACGCCTGAGCGTATTATTCCTATTATTTTATTAACCTTACGATAAAGAGGGTTATTGTCGATTACGCTAAAATGTGAAAATTTGTTGTATTAACAATAAACTAAGCAGTTTACTCGTTAATTAATTAACGAATTTTGGAGAAAACGTTAACACTGCTTGGTCCGTTACGGTTTAAAATGTTGCCTGCAATAAAAATCTCAATTTCGATAAAAGTGTCGTTTACGATAAATCGGCGGTAATGGCTCGATATTTTGTTAATTAATGTCTGACAGATCTATTTTAATTAGTGAAAATTTTAGGCAAGTCTACCTCACATAACACCCTCAATTTTTTTGTTTTAATTAAAAGCTTTTGGTATTATCTACGTATTAAAATTGGTCTGTCTTAATAAAAAACGTTATTAACCATGCCAGACTTAACCTCAAATATTCAGCCTTCACGTATCAAATTGATAGCTGTTTGAAGCAGTGTTATTTTTAAAAGTATGCTTTTTTTATTTTTATTCTTAATTTGGGACCTTTCATATCAATTACAATTGACCCGGCTTTAAAAAAATATAGCTAAGTTTGTGAAATTAAATTTTAAAGTGTATACCGTTCACTTTTTTTGTTAAAAACAAATACACTTCCTTTGAGGCCGCGACAAAACACCTCCTATTTTCTTTTTCTTTTTAAATCAAGTTTAAGATCTCCTCTAATCATAAATATTGGTCTGTCTCATAAAAACCGTTTTTTACTAGGACAGACTTAATGTTTTAAAGCTACGAAGCAGCAGTTTTCATGAAAAAAGTCGTTTTTAACCATTCTCAAGCAAAGGAACAATTAAAGAAAGGAACTTTTCCAATTTTAATGTAAAATCTAAGATCAGCTTTATTCATCGAAGCAAATGGAGCTTGGACTATGAATGCGAACATATATTTTTCTTACACGATAGTAGAATAATTATTCTTTCGAGTAAGAGTAACAATATGCAATAGTGACTAAGCTTGAAGTTGGATAAAAAATATTAAAAATCAATTTAGATGGACGTCTTCAAACAGTGTTATTTTTTGTTTCTTAAAACTTTATCTAATATCTGTTTATTTTGGTGCTTATGAATAAATTCTTGTTTAATCAAAATTTTACTTATTTTCGAATATATATGAGAAAAAAAGACTGCAAACTCAGGCGCGTATACAGAGGGGGTCAAGGAGTCGTGATCCCCCTCCGTCGAGAATTAAAAATTTACACTAGATATTATTTAATTTCGGACACAATGTCGGTAAAATTAATTTATTATAATTATGACACTTTCTTTTTTGTTGCTCATTAAGTTCAATTTTTGTTTGTTAATTTGTTTCAGTAATTTTTTTAGTTCTTTCATTTCCCGCATAACTCCCCCCCCCCCAAAAAAAAAACCACTCAGCTGTATACGTCCCTGTGCAATTAGTTGTTTTTATTTTTTAAAGAGAAAATCATGAGTTCATGACCATTAACTTGCTGCCAAACAACTTTTGATAACCTAATTCTTGGGCTATTTTACTACTGATTTTTGACATTTAATTCTTTTAATGATTTTACCAGTTTTAACATTAATATTATGTTATTTATTAACTGTAATTCATGATCAGAATTGGAATTCAAATACAACCGTCTTCAAACTATGAACTTGAAATTACATTAATTAAAAGAAATTATTGGTTTTAATCCCAGTCACTCTCCGAATTCCTATACCTCCCATTTACGGTATTTCTTACATCCTTGACTGGTTGAATTGTTCTATGGGTTGAATCGTAAGCATAAAGTCAAAAATGCTTTAACACGTTAACGATCATAACCTATTATAAACTATGGTCATAACAGAAATGGTCCAACACTCATCTGGTACAATATTTTAACAAATAATACTTTTAATGGAACTGTTGACGCATGGTTGACGGGTACAGCGTTGTCGCAGTTAGTTAGGTTTCATTTGACGCCGTACATCATCCGTGACTATCAATGGGTTAAGAATGAAAATCAATAATTAACTTTCCATTCGTATCTATTGTGGAATGAAGAGAGATTTATCATATTTTAGGATTTTCCATTTAAATTTGTAAATATCCATAACTAATGGATTCCCAAATTAGTAAAGATAAGGAATAAGCTGCCAGTAGTGATGAGCAAATGCAAGACCAAGACCAAGACTTGGCAGTCTTGGTCTTGGTCTTGTTCTTACATTAAGAATCTTGGTCTTGGTCTTGCTAGAGCAGTTTGAGTCTTGGTCTTGGTCTTGCAAAATGCAGTCTTGGTATTGGTCTTGGTCTTGGTATTGCTAAAGAATCTTGCACTTTCTTGCATTTTTTTATTAGCGAATTTTTTCCTTCTAAAATCAGAATTTTCTCTCTTTACGGTATTCATTATACTTTTAAACTATTTAAATAATTTAGCAAATCTTGCTTTTTTCTTGCTATTGTCTTGGTCTTGCTCACTTGAGTCTTGGTATTCGTCTTGCAGCCATACTTATAGTCTTGGTCTTGGTCTTGCTCTTGGTATACATAGTCTTGGTCTTGATCTTGGTCTTGCAAAAAATGCAAGACCACGACAAGACTGCAAGACCAAGACTAATTTTGCTCATCACTAGCTGCCAGAACCAAAATTAATCTGTTCTATATTATCTAATATGTAAGAAAAAAAGTGTATTAAAATAGAAAACGAATTTCTCTATTGAAATATTAGAATAAAAATTTAATAAATAGGTAATAACAGTCTACCCGCCCCCCTCCCAAATTCTGAAAATGTGATAACTGATAACAAACAGCTGAGCGCATAAAACGAGGGTCTACTATGATATCTGTAAGGAAAACATGACGATTTTATTTTAATAATTTATTAAACATACAATGTACAAAAATAGATATTGATAGATGAATTAACAAATAAAGAAATTTTTACAGGTATGGTAATGTATCTTTTCTAACATTTTAAACAACTAAGATGAATTAACTTATTTAGAACACATAAAAGTCATACAAATGGCTAATTGTTTTAGTTATTACTTGTTCGAATTTTATAAATAATACAGAAAAAATTAATTAGTCGCTTTTAGTCATTTTTCATAAAAATCAATTTAGTTATTTCACCGAGAGTAAAATAGTCGACTGAAAAATAACTAAATTTAAACAAAATTAATCGACTAAACTGATTAATCATTCGACATCAGTGGTGTGTACCGTTTCATGTGTTTTTAAATCACTTGACTACTTAAATGTTTTAGAACATACATTACATTTATAGGGTTTTCTACCGGTGTGTACTCTTTCGTGTCTCTTTAAACTACCTGAAGTAGTAAATGTTTTAGAGTATACATTAAATTTATAGGATTTTCTACCGCTGTGTACCATTTTATGTGTTTTTAAATTACTTGTATGATTAAATGTTTTAGAGCATACATTACATTTATAGAGTTTTCTATCGCTGTGTATTATTTCATGTGCTTTTAAACTACAGGACTGATTAAATGCTTTAGAACATAAATTACATTTATAAGGTCTACTACCGGTGTGCACTCTTTCATGTCTCTTTAAACTACTTGAAGTAGTAAATGTTTTAGAGCATACATTACATTTATAGGATCTTCTACCGTTGTGTATTATTTCATGTGTTTTTAAACTACTTGAGAGATTAAATGTTTTAGAGCATACATTACATTTATAGAGTTTTCTATCAGTGTGTATTATTTCATGTCTTCTTAAGCTACCTGAAGTAGCAAATATTTTAGAACATATATTACATAGGGTTTTCTACCGCTGTGTATTCCTTCATGTGTTTTTAAACTACTTGAGAGATTAAATGTTTCAGAGCATACATTATTTATAGGATTTTCTATCGCTGTGTACTATTTCATGTTTTTTTTAAATTACTTGAATGATTAAATGTTTTAGAGCATATATTACATTTATAGGGTTTTCTATCGCTGTGTATTATTTCATGTGCTTTTAAACTACATGACTGATTAAATGCTTTAGAACATACATTACATTTATAGGGTCTACTACCGGTGTGTACTCTTTCATGTCTCTTTAAACTACCTGAAGTAGTAAATGTTTTAGAGCATACATTACATTTATAGGATTTTCTACCGCTGTGTACTATTTCATGTCTCTTTAAACTACCTGAAATAGTAAATGTTTTAGAACATATACTACATTTATAGAGTCTACTACCGGTGTGTACTCTTTCATGTCTCTTTAAACTACTTGAAGTAGTAAATGTTTTAGAGCATACATTACATTTATAGGATCTTCTACCGCTGTGTACTATTTCATGTGTTTTTAAACTACTTGAGAGATTAAATGTCTTAGAGCATACTTTACATTTATAGGGTTTTCTATCAGTGTGTATTATTTCATGTCTTCTTAAAATACCTGAAGTAGTAAATGTTTTAGAACAAAGATTACATTTATAGGGTTTTCTACCGCTGTGTATTCCCTCATGTGTTTTTAAACTACTATATTGATTAAATGTTTTAGAGCATACATTACATTTACAGGATTTTCTATCGCTGTGTACTATTTCATGCTTTTTTAAATTACTTGAATTATTAAATGTTTTAGAGCATACATTACATTTATAGGGTTTTCTATCGCTGTGTATTATTTTATGTGCTTTTAAACTACATGACTGATTAAATGTTTTAGAACATACACTACATTTATAGGGTCTACTACCGGTGTGCACTCTTTCATGTCTCTTTAAACTACCTGAAGTAGTAAATGTTTTAGAGCATACATTACATTTATAGGATCTTCTACCGCTGTGTACTATATCATGTGTTTTTAAAGTACTTAAGAGATTAAATGTTTTAGAGCATACGTTACATTTATAGGGTTTTCTATCAGTGTGTATTATTTCATGTCTTCTTAAACTACCTGAAGTAGTAAATGTTTTAGAACATAGATTACATTTGTATAACTTTTTACCATTACGTATTACTTTACGATTCTTTAAATTTCCTGGCTGCTTAAATGATTTAAAACAAGTATTGTATTTAAATGGTTCATCATATATTTCGTCTTGCTCGATTTTGATTTCTGTGTGTAAGCTTTCTAAACTAATTAACTGATTTTCATTTTTAATACAACTTAAGTTAGAACTCTCCGTTTTTACGATCGTAACATTTTCAGTGTCACTTGATTCCTAAAACAAGTTAAATTTTGATACAATATCATTCGAAAAATATAATTTACATCTGCTTACCAGTTTGACATTTTGCTCCAAAGACTGCACTTCAATTTGGATTTCTGTATATTGTGTGTTTAAGTCTATACAATTCTCCGCATTTATCAACTCAATATTTTCAATGTCACTTAACTCCTAAAATAATTTAATTTTAATATGATGCTTAAATGTGGAGTGAAAATTCAAAACGTGTTTTGTCACAAAAACTCAAAATTGAGTTTTGCATATCATCTGATTCTCCCCACTAATTAATTCCTATCAGACTAGACAATTCAAATGCCGTCAAAAAAATTTTATCCCATTAAAATTAAGAAAGAAAATGATGAATTTATTCAAACCATGTTTTGTTCATCACCATATTTAAATTCAAATATTTTGTTCGACGACGAATCGGACGAATGGGAATCAACCAGCGAAATGTTCTGATTGGTTCACTGAGTCACATGACTAACAAATGTTGCTGTGAGATTATGTACACAGCAGTGGCGTGCTAATGGCGAAAAAATCGATCTTGTAGATCGATTCGGATGGTCAACCAGAGATCGATGTAGAAGAAAATCGGATTACCAAAGATCAATCTAACAAAAACCAATTCAGCTATCGTACTTACAAGAAAATAAAAAAAAAGGTTCAATGAAGTTTTTTATGTAACTTTTTGTCCATTTTCTTTGAAGATGAACTACTAAATTTAATATACATAAAATGGTTTCCAGCCAACACTAAAAGTGTTATACGAACCAACGATTTTGACTAAATTTTTTATAAGTGAGTCATTCAAATCGTCAAACTATTTGATAACCTAAGCCAGTGTTTTACCAAACTTTTTTCATTGCGAAACACTAGCTCAAATGCAATTGACGAGGGAAAAAAATAAAAAATACTGTTAAAAAAATGTAACCTTGACTTAAGTAGCCAAGTAACTTTCCAAAATTACTTACTTACTCAATGTTCTCTCATCAATTTCAGTATTCTTTCCCGGATACGGTTTAAAAAAAAAAAAATTCACGGAACACAGTTAGAGAAACAACCTAAACAATAAAAATATATACTAAAAGAAAATTCTAAAAAAAAAAAAACACTTTCGTAGAGATTGACAACCCTATTATGTATGTAGTTAACAATGGTACCGTAGATGTTGTATATGGAAATCATATTTTTGCAATTCTGTATTAAAATCGTGCAAAATGAGTTTTTCCACTCGTCGCATTTGTCCAACTCGGCCTACGACCTCGTTTAACAAACTTACGACTCGTGAAAAAAAAAAAACAATTTCATTTTGCAACTAATTGGATAAATAACTAATAAATGTTTTATTAATAAGATTTAGGTAGATACTAGTATATAGCGTTTAGTTACTGATGGAAGATTTTATAATACGGTACTTAACTGTATTTAAAATTTGTGTCAAGTGTTAAATAATTCTATGCCTTATCATTACATATGTCCAATTTTAATGATGAAACATAAAAAAATTTGATAACTGTTTAGAAATTTTATTTTGAAAATCGCTATTTTTCAACAAATATTCAAATTAGTGAAAACGCGCCATTTCTTGAATATGACGTAACAATTTGTAGCTAGATATGTGGATTTTGATAATTTTCATCGGTGAGATGAAATTGTGTTTTCTTTTGAATATTTCTATTAGCTTATATATATAGTAATAATAATCGGCCAGAATTCTAATAAATACTTGCTTTTACTTTGATATTTTATGAATATAATCAAAGTTTTGAAGTTATAAATATTGACATTGACGTTTAGTTGCTTCAAACTGTGACGTCACTATAGTGAGGTGTTTTCCCGCCTTTTTCTCATTTAAAATTGTAGGGTTATTTTTTTCGATTTTTTACAAAATCTGTCGAAAATAAAAAAATCACTTAACTAATATGGAAAAACAATGCTTTTAGAATATTTTTGTAACTTCAGTCAAGTACCCTATTAGTTTAATTAGAAACATTGTTTGTATAAAATGTTATCGACAACTACCTAAACCATGTCCCTGTCACTCTCCATTTAGTCTATTATAAAAAAATGGACCGTTTTCTGACGTCGTTGTAACTAATATACCAGATGGCATTGATTTACTAGGGGATAAAATTAGAGTCGAGACATGAGGTTTAATAGTTCGCTACTTTTCATCTAAAATAAATTGGGAATAAATTAAATATTTAAAAAATACTTTAATTCAACCTAGAAAGATTAATTAAATTGAAAAATTTTAATTCTACGTTAACACATAACTTGGTCATATGGTAATTAATTTTGACATCTATTTGATGAAAAATGCTCACATGTCCCAACTCTATTTAGTATACTCCCTATACCATTAGCGCCACGTAGCAAACGTAGCAAACTGTGACATGAAAAGGTCCGTCCTTGAAAACAAGTGGCAGGGACATGACCTAAACGAATCAAACACGTTTTGTACAATCCAATATCTAATTTGTTCAAAAAATGTTTTGTGGTTTTGTCAACCATATAAAAGCATTTTTGTCCAATAAGAAAACATTTTAACACGAAATAAATTTTAATTATACTTTAAATCATGTATTGTTGTAATCCTATAAGAATAATGCAACCTGAACATGCAAACCCTTAAATTAATAATACGCTGAATAGTTTTTGACGATTTTCCGATATTTTGGTAACTGTGGCAAAACTCATTTCGAATTGTTACTCCACAAATCTACCACTACTAGAACGTGTAAAGTACTTTGCACTAGTTTATATTAAAATGTTTACATGCATTTTTTTTTTTTTAATATATGTAAACTGAAGTATGGAAACTTGCTTACCGATTTAACACTTTGTTCCATTTCTGAGTTTTATTTCACATCCATATAAGTACCTCCTGATAGCAATGGACTGTTAGTTATGGCATTTTATGGCCGTTATAATTACAACATTTTTGCGATTTTTGCGCAGCTTGTATGGCTTGTATCGCTTGTATCTAGACGTCTACTAGACGTAATCTAAACCAAAGTAATGAAGAAAGGTATGCCGACGCGCAGATCGTAATGACCACGGAGGTATGTAATGTAATGACGTATAGCGAATTTCTCATAGCGGCAAATTTAAATAATAAATAATTGTAATGTTGTCTTTTTCTAAAAGTTCGAATATGTGACGTATGTAATTATGTATGAAGTAGGGTCCGTCCACACGACACAAGCTTTACCACCGACTTACTTGCGCAAACCAGTTTGTGCAAGTAAACATGTACGTATGGACGGGAAAAAACGTAGCGACTTACTTGCACAAACCTGGTTTGCGCAGGTAAGTCGGTGGTAAAGCTTGAGCGTGTGGACGGGCCCGTAGATGGAGAACTGCGCAGAAAAAGTTTACTTTGGTCTCAAAGGTAGCATACCTTTCTTCACCTGCTTTGATCTAGACCATTTTATATTTTGCAATGTTGACAGAAGGGTACATTTCGAACATTTTTCGTACCTTTTTATCAATCCATGTAACATGTATGTAATAAAAAATTTTAAGCGTATTTATGTACCTTTTTTAAAAATTACTTTACATGTTTGCAATTGTTATAATAATATCGTAATTCAGAATTTCATAACTCGTCATATGTTTTTTTTTTCCTCGTCAACTCTTGCCTAAACGTTTGTAAGACCGTGCCTAAAACTTTAAAGTTACCATTACGTAACTTGTTAGTTTAAAAATGTACCTTTTTAAGCATGCTAACGTAACTTTAGCTAGAGTCCCTATAATATAATATGAGTCTAGACACCGGCCATTTATATAAGGAAATTAACCGCGCACTTTTTCAAAATAATGTAATGGCGGACATCAAATTAAACTAGTAGTGGTATGTGGGTGGTAGACTGGTAGCATTGATATATTCTCCTGTTTAATAGTGTGTGTGTATGAATTGGTTATTGTATTTTTCATTCGAAACACAAATGTTTAAAAATTATTAAGTAATATTTTAATAAAGATTTTATTGTTATTGCATAATATATTATTTCTATCAAAAAATATATCATTTTACTAATTATTCAATTATTCCCTCTCATTTTCCCTATTACATATGGCGGATCAGACAACCAATCAAAAATCGACCATGAGGTGTCATAACTCGCATAACTCTTTTATTATAGGAACTCTAACTGCTCTAACCATAGAGATACATAACCTTAGCCACACAGAACAAATAGAACGAATATAACTGTCTCTTTTCTGCAATCACTTATGTGCAAGTATGTGCATCTTAGGCTGCTTAGTGTCAGTTGCTCAGTACCCGTCACTCAGTGTACTCACCTTTGGTTCACATACATGTATGTGATGTGTGTGATACCACAACGCTACTTGTGCCGGTTCAACAATCAAATTTATTGTTGTTTGACTGACTTACACTGAGCGACGGGTACTGAGCAACTGACATTGGGTGCGTTTGGCAGAAAATAGAACTTACAAACTTTTATAAGTAAAATGGCGGTCGTGCTGTGTATGCTACTTTCCGCTAGGACACAAAAATAGTTTTCACTGAGAAACATAACCTCTAATATATTAAATCTACGATTTTTGTATACATAGGTCTTCATTATTTGTTGATTCATTGTTTGTAATTGTTAATAATATTAAATAAAAAAATTGCACAGAACAACTATTCACAGAATAACTTCTTTAAAAATAAATATAAACAAACATGGCGGAACAAATTAGCGCCTAATATAAGCGCGCTCTGGCTGAAAATGGTATAGTATAGTTTGTGCTTTAGTCCTAACAAGAACTTTTTTCTGCCAAACGCACCCATTAAGCAGCCTAAGATGCACATACTTCCACATAAGTGATTGCAGAAAAGAGACAGTTATATTCGTTCTATTTGTTCTGTGGTGTACAACATATGTATTTTCTATCTCAAGTGGTTACACAGGTTCCAGTAGTATAGAAATATGTATTTTCTCTCTAGTTGCTCTGTGCTTAGCCACCTTAGCCAAATCAGTGTGGCAACACTGATGTTTTGGTATAAATTTGAAACATTTGAAAGGTAAAACCCGTAAAAACCGGTAAAATCAGTAAAACAAATAAAACTGACAAAACAGTCAAAAACTAATTCAAAACGGCTAAAACAGCTGGTCAGTAAGTTTTATAAGCTTTTACGACAAAACATGAATGGGGATCAACTTAAAGAATGGTTTTTATCCATCAATTTTAATCCATACGAATTACCATCCGATGAAACATTTAATTTGTAAGTAATTTGATAAAATCGAACAGAATAAATTTTGATAATCAAACATCTTTTTAGACTTTGCGTAGGTAAATCAGGACCATTGTGGTATGAAATAGTGCAAAAATGTCAAAATCATGAAAAAATACATCAAATCAAATCAAATATTCTTTATCATAGTTTAAAAAATGATCCAGAAGTATGTATAAGAATTTTATTTGCACATTTTACCAATTTATCATCGAAATTTATAAACTCAAAATGTTCTAGGACCCCACGACATTTCGACCAAAAGCTGTACGATTATTACATGAAAAGAAAGAACTATTGAATAAATTAGACAGTGTTAGATCCAAAATCAGGAATGCCGAGAAAAATTTGGAAACTGAATTATACCAGTCAAAACTAAACAGTATATTTCGTTTTTTAATCTATTTTAATAAGATTTCTTGTGATATACAATGTGTTCAAGAAATAAGCTTAATAACATTTTACAGAATTTCGTGAATATAAATTGAAACAAGAAAATGACATTTTAACGAAGAAATTATTTTTGTGTAAGAGAAAAACTGAATTGGTAGAAAATTTGATTAAAAACTATCGTGAAAAACAAAAAACTATATCAGATTTAATTCGGTCGTCAGAAAATTTAGATGATCAAACAAATTTTGCCAAGAAAAGTAATGCGACCGCTTTATTCAAATGTTCACTGAATCCTGGCGAAGTTGAGGTAAAACTTTATTATTGTGGACTCCTCTACTGCAAAATTTATTAACCTGAATTGCTATTTATGTTTCAGGCCAGAATTCAATCAGTATTTAATGTACTGGATGGAATGGACACAGAATCTAAATTAGAAATAAATGTAAGATTTTGCTACCGAGATTACTAAAGTAGCATTGTGATCATTTTTTAAAAATAAAATTTGGGGGACAGCTCTACCCACACTGTCAACTTCCCATTGGATGCCCTTAAAGACTATTGCAAATGAATAACATTTTTCTTAATTCAGGGGACTCCGCCTCTGGACCCCCGATAGAGGCTTTGCCCCCTTACACCACAACGGGGGCTTCGCCTTCTGGACCTAAGGGTGTACCTAACGCTCCACCCTTATCAAACAAATGATAACATCATTTGTTCTCAAGATACGCGAGATAAAAAATATTTCACAAAAAGTTTCTTATTTCGTTTTTCCGTTTATTTTTTTTATTTTTTAAATTTTATTAAATTTTACAATAATTTACTGGCGTTTTTAACATTATGGAAGGTTCTTAGGCCATTATATAATAAAGACATGGTAAAAAATCCATATAATCTATGTTATGTTAATAAAGTTAATTCCGTTTTTTTACCACAAAAGACAAACCGCTAATCCGAATTTGCTGAAAACTTTATCCGGTCTTCATTTTTTGATTACCCATCTAATGAAATTAGTTCGAAGTTGATATCATCATTTGTTCTCGAGATATGCGAGACGAAAAAAAATTCACGAACGAACTAACGAACGCACACACAGACATCACGCTAAAAACGATGGATTCGGATTCTAGTGACCTTGAAACGTGAAGATATGTCAAAATTAGCGATTCGTAAAATCGGACCCATTACAATAACTTCCAATGGGAAGTTAAAAATTTTTTCCCTCCAAAATAAAATTTTTTACGCACATTTTGCGTTTTAGAGCTTCCTGAACAATTTTTGTTTGGTGTCTGTCTGTCCGTCTGTGTGTCACCAGTTTGCACCAAGTGAAATCAGAGTAAGGGTAGCTACGCCGGTACCATGTCATTCCATTAATATACTAAATTGCACTAAGTGGCATAACTTCTGAACTATTCAATTCTTTTTTTACGAAATTGTCAGAAATTATGCGGTCTGGTTCCTAGATGGTCCCCTACAAATTTCATTGCATTCAGAGTAATAGTATCCACAGCGCTACCATGGAATCCCATTAAATGTCAATATCTCATTTACTGCTAGTCCCGCTCAATTTTTTATGAATATTTTTGTTTATTTATTTTTATTAATTTATATAGCTATATTAAATTGTACAAAGATATATTGGGCATTAAATTACCAAGGTGCTTTTACGGGTACGAGGAAGCTGTGTGCCACACACCATTGGCAGCGTATTTTTTTATTTAACCTAATTATGACCCAGTGTATGATTAATCATGATGGCTTAATAATTTTTTTAACAATGTTTTACAGACGAAGCAAAACGAAAACGATTCATTTAAAATCTGCAATAATCTATTTTTTGATACGAATATAAACGATTGCAAAATAAAATTATTACCAACATTAAAAGAAAAATTCAAGATGTCGGATCTTACATTAGTATTCGAAATATTAATAAAAATGCAAAAATCAATACTAGATCAATTTCATCAATATAGAGACAATATTAAAACGGGTGATATGTAAGTTTAAGTCAAACTTTGTTGGAAAATTTATAACCAAGTCTTTTTTAGGAAGTCGTACTGTAATATTGAGCATCTGCTAGCAAAAATGTACGCAATTTACAATAAAACCTGTTTAAATACAGCAATATTGCAAGATGAAACGCAAAAATATGATAAATATATTGATGACTATTTATCAAAAATTAAAGTAAGTAAAATAATATAAAACGCACATGTTTCGATTTATATAGCCATTAACGAATAGTAAAATTATGTTAATTGCTACCTATTTATGTACTGTTTTGGAATGATACAATTTAATTTTTCTTTTTATTATTGAGAACAAATTTGAATCTTCTATGTCTTGGCAGGATCGCCATATAACTTACTGTTCATTAATAGCTAATGAGCCGAAACATGTTACAGGAATTTTAACATGTTGACGATCGTGAGAAATTATGACGAAACGCTCAACTAATACATCAGTTATTGTTGTAAGATACAGAAACAAACGTAGCCCCCTCTATCTACGTATAATACGTATTATAGAGCATACCACATCACTGCAGTACCTATGATGCCTAGACAGAGAGCGAGCTACGTTTGTCTATGTACCTTCTTGGTGTACTTTTTATACGGTTTGTCGCAGTTAGTCAAATTTAATTTGCGTCATACGGCGTTCGTTAACATGTTGGAATAGCAATGGCATCTGCAAAGTACAAAATTTTATTTTACAGATTTTATGTTATATATAAGTAAAAGATTTATTATTCATGACACTTCCCTTTTGTTATAGAATCCTAAAGAGCTTGAATTCAAGACACTATACTATAACTATCTTGGTTTCAAAGCTACTAAAGACTTCTTAAATGACGAATTTAGTAGAATGCAAAAGAGTTTTGAAATCAACAATTCAATGAAAAATTTGGAAATCGTTCAAAACCTTACAAAATTCCAAAACAATATCGTAAGTAATTTAAGATTTTTAAATTCAATATGCTTAAACACTGAAATTATTTTCAGGAACATAGTAAACAATTAATTGAGAAACATTATCCAGAAATTGTACCAATCATCGAAGATATTAATCAGGTTCAACAAAATTTAAGTAAAAATCATTCTTTACTCGTGTTTAATGTTAATAACGTAATCAGTCAAATCGATGATCATTCAAAAAATCATCAAGAAATTACCGAATTCAAATTATATCCATTAGAGTTTAATGAAAAAAGGTACTAGTTATATTGATACATGTATACGAATCAGATTGATACATATTTTTCGTAATCGTAATTTTTTAGCTTTTTTAATATTGAAAATACTTGGAATGTTTTTCTAAAATCATCTCACAATTATTCCGAAGAAGTTGCTATAAAAATTTTAGATAATCCTTGGCTACGGCCAGAAACTCAATTGATACGCATCTTTAATACGAAATTGACGATTATGTGTTTAAATGGTTTAAGCCACCAAGGAGATTTCCAGAATTGTTTTAGCATAATTTGTAAGATTTTCAATATTTTATTTTTAATTCAAATATTTAAAAAAATCTTTTCTTAAGTTCCAAATAACATCGACAAGAGAAAGGAAGACGCAAAAAACAGTCTTGAGAAAATTGCATCAAAATGTCATTCAGTACAATTAATGATACCAGAGCTAGAAAAATCTCTCGAGTTTTGTGTAAAACAACCATGGAAAAATGTTATTTCCGAATCAAGATTATTCAACGGAGAGAACTACAAATATTATGAAAAAAAGTTTGAAACAATGTATAAATCCATAAAAGAAATCGATAAAAATCAATTCTCGAATTTTAAATACAATATTTTCTAATATCATAAAATTTTTGTTTTTCTTTTGTAAAATTCCTCAAAGCATTTCCTCCACCAGGTATAGGTAAAATTAACTAAAATTGGTGTGACGTCATTAAGCAAATGAAGTAAAATTAGACGAACCAAATTTTCTGTCTCTTCCTTTTTGTTATTTTTATATTAGAGTATTTATAAGTACAAAAAAAAAAATAACTTTAAAATGTATGTCTAATTTTACTTCATTTGTTAATGACGTCAGACTAATTATAGTTAATTTGATCTATAACATCTTTTTTAATCCCTAACAACACATTCGATTCAATAACATGAAAAAGTATAATAGCAGTTCCGTATAAATATCGTCGGTATGGTTTATACGGTTTATACGTTTATACCCTTTATACCACTGAGTACTGAATCGAACATATTAACATAAATGTTTTCTAGAGATACTATAGGCATTAAATTGTGAAGTATGACTCCATTTTATTAACTCTTCAAATGATTAAGACGAGTTAACTCGTCCTGCAATATGGCGGCTCAAAATGGTGTAATATGTATATTATGTATATATTCACTAGTACAGGTGCCGCCATCTGTGACGGATTTTCTGAAATACGGTATAATTCTAAATAATGTTCAATTTTATCAACATAGTTTAGTTAGTTTAGTATAATTATATTTTGTAAATTCCTAGGGTTCACTTTTTTGATGTTGGGATCTTTGATTTTTTTTCTTTTTCTTTTTTTGTAACCTTATCCATTGTACTTATAACTGGCAGTAAAAAGTCCAGCATTTTGAGACAAAATTTTTTTTCCATATGGTTTGTTTAAAAGGGTTGAACCCAACTTGTAACCACGGAGATTTGTTTATAAATATTAAATAAACCTTTAAATTAATTAAGGCCCTCCGCACACGGGTCGACTGTTTTGCAACTCGAGTTTCAAACCAATTGCTCAATATTTACATGTGCAACCGGTTTGCAATTGATTGATATTGTCTGTCCGCACACGAGCGCGACTGATTGTGGATCAGTTTAGTTTTATAAAGAGTAGTACCAAGATGGAAAAATTTTTTATTAAAAAAAAATTCAAAATTCAAAATATTCAGTGTTTATTGCTTGGTCACTCATTTCAAATTAAATATTTAAAAAAAATTCGTCAAGTGCGTGTTTTTGACACGCACTAAGTAATGTCACCTCAGTAAAAGTGTTAATTTATGATTTTTTGGCTCGTTTTTTAAGTAGAGTGAGAATACAGCCCTCTTGCGTTTATTCAATATATGCATGTACAACTCTATAATTAATTTTTCCCCCACTATAATCACAAAACGAGATTAATATGTCATCCTTCGGTGACATAAAAACGTCAAAAATATTCATAAAAAGCACTTAAAAATTTACAAACCATGCGACTGAAACCGTTTCGTGACTATGCAAACACGGTCGCATGCGACCAGTTGGAAACTGATTTAAAATCGGTTCCGTTTCAGTCGAGTCATGTGCGGTTCTTCATTCATATACACGTGAAGAGTCGCGAAACCGTTGCATGTTCAACTGGTTTGAACTCGAGTTGCAAAACAATCGACCCGTGTGCGGAGGGCCACGGTTTGACCGCCATTAAAGTAATCACATCAGTCAATTTTTTTGCTGTTTCTTAATGTATTTGTAATACACAGCATTCTCTCCTCAATCGTTTATACTCTCTCTAGAAAACATGTTAATATCTTCTGTTCAATTTTCAGTGCGTTGTTACATTTCATGAAAAAAAAAAAAAATTAGATAATTTTTAAAATACAAAATATTTTATTAAAAGTACAATTATATTGTACAAAAGACTTTTACTTTAAAAAAATATATAAAAATATAATAATAATAATATTTTATAATTTGCTTTATATTTCGATAAAACCTTGGTACAAAAATTATTTCTGACAGGAATGTATACAAGTTTAAAATATACATATAGTCTATTTCAGAGAAGTAAAAACATACAAATTTTAACATGGGAAAAATCGTTGGGATAAGAGTGTGTTTATTTTTTTATGAGTATGATTTCTATAAAGTATTTATAGTTATTAAGGTTATTAACGTTTTATCTAACTACAAAAAAAGTAAATCTGAACACAAAAGAACAATCGTTTTACAATAAATATCCAATCTTCTACTAAGTAATATTATCTATTAATAGATATTTTAATATTAGATTAATTTTAGATCACTTAACATTATTTTGACGGAATATCATTTAAGTTTTTGTTAAATATCTAACAATAATAAAATAAAGTACCACTTGATTATAACAAATTTTTCCTATGTTCAAATTTATATGGTCTTAGTTGCTTGAAACATCCTGTATATAACAAATAACGTGTATCAAAATTAACACGTTTGCATTTCTAATACCGTTTCGCAAAATTACACAATATATTGGCACATTAAAACATCTACTAACTACTGATTTATTAATATTAATAAAAATATTATTTATCTTTCATATAATTTATAGGTTTGTTTAAACAGCAGTGTTGGACAGTACCAAACTGTCAGGATTATGCGCAAAGCAATTTTAGTATGCGCAAAGCGATTTTAATAATTACTAAAAACGCTTTGCGCACAATCTTGACAGTTTGGTACTATCCAAAACTGCTGTTTAAACAAACCTTATACAAAATTATCAATTTTTTTTTCATTTCTAATAATAATTTATACTCTAACAATTAATTTAACCCTGGAAGCGTACACCTCCGCTCAAAAACATCTAGCGTATACGGGGTACAAAAGACCCCATGCGATACTCTTAAGGCTAGGATTGTAACGAATGTAAATGGGCAAAAAAAGTTTGAGACGACCAAATTTGTAAACTGTGATCTGTGTGAATCAATACAAAAATTTGGTCCACTCTTCCCTTCCGCTCATCCCCTTTTGGATAGTCAAAAAAATTGAAAGTTGACGATTCTGTAAACGACAGAATGCCATGCGACATACAAAAGTGAAAATGCGAAAGCATTCACAATTAAAATTGTGAAAATAAATAAATGTAAGAAATGGTGAAAGCGAATATTCATTACAATCCTGTTAAAGGCAATATCGCGGAAAGTACTGATCATTTTCAAAATTAAAGTGAATTCGGCCCCAACTGCACTCGAGTGCTCAAAATCACAGAGTAGATCAAGTGGCCCCTAACAAAGCCGGGATATACATTTTGAACTGTGGTGCTATAAGTTCAAAAAAAATTCATAAAAAGTAAAAAATATTTTTAACCTTTCTTTGAAAGTCAGTTTTATTTACAACTACATTTCATTTTATGTGTACTTATATATATTTCAGAATACATGTACACAGAGGCGTAACTATGATTTTTGCACCCTGGAGCAATTTTGACTCAAATGACTCCGTTTCAAAAGTCTATTTTTCCCCAGAAATGTAGCTAACGAGAAAAACAAAGTATTAAAATTTTCCATTTTCTCAAAAAAATACGGTACGTAGCAAAACAAAAAAGAATTTCTGACTTCCCTTCTTTCTAAGTAAGCCCTGAGAACTAGCAAAAAAAAAAAACACTTCCAAATGAAAAACTAGTTTTTCTTCTTGCGCTCCTACTTTTCCCTTTTTACGTTCACCTTCTTATGCTCTGTAGTTACAACAAACAGCAATAAAATGTATAGTTCTCCTCTCCCTAATTTTCGAATTTGTTAGGGACCATTTGATCCGCTAAAATATATAAATCTTAAGTTTTTGCAACAAAATTAGATAACAAAAATAACACAAGAACAATTTGAATTGTATTCATAAAAATTAATATACGCAATTTTTTGTTTGTTTTAACTTAAATATCTAAAATTTTAACGTAATTTAAGTAATCACAACTAAAATCATTTTTTTCGTATTACGTAATAAAGAATTTTAACGAGTGCCTTTTAAATTACAAAATTGAACTGTATTGACTAGCGAAAATGGTTTTTCAAACGTGTCATGGGTTTATTTAAACAATATATATTCTATTTACCATGGTCGTATAAACAGGTCCTGAAAAGCGTATACTGTTTGCACTGGTGAAAAAAATATCGTATTGAACACGTTTATGAAATGGCGCTGCAATCTAGGTGAGAATTCCCGGCAGAGATAAAAATACCACTATATAGACAAGAGATGAAAAACTTACACGAATTTTGATAAAAATAAATTATTATATTACCTAAATATAAATTTTATGTTTTATTATAAATTAGTTTTTTTTTAATAAGAATACAATATATAATTTGAATTATGAACATGGTCTAAGTGCTTACGATGTTTACCATTAAATATATATTTATTACAAAATATTTACAAATAAAACTTGAACCTAATTAAATTAAACACTATAATTTTTTTTTAATTGATAATCAGGCTCGACGAAAGGGTGGGGTAATATGGTTTGTTACTTATTTTTTGGAGAAAAAATTTTTAAATTTGCTTTATTCCCGAGGCCCGCCATTTCTCTCCACGGCCCTGTTATAACTACCTAAAATGCTTTTTCCATTATTCATATATAATTAGTGACGTAGTCTTTTCATATATCTTTCATATATTTTCATCCTTTTCACATTTAGCTATTTAATAACGCCTGCATACAGTCAGGCTTAATTTTTGTATTATTTCAGGATTTTTAGACTTTTTCAAAATAAATATAATTATCTTTCATTAATATTATAAATTTTTACACGTACTTTAATTAAATTTACCGAAATTTTTATTTATTTATTTTTTTTTTTTTGTATTCCACCTAGATTGCAGCGTCATGACGGAACATCTTCAATAAGAGATACTCTCACCACACTTCTGTGTCAAGACCTGCATGTAGTGATGTGAGAATCGAATACTTTCAAAAATCGAATACTGTGAATATGAATACTCACCTGTATTCGAATACATTTATTCGAATTCGAATACTTAATATACTCATTCTCGTTTGTACTAGTCAAACCTCTTCCCTCGCTCTTTATAATTTGTTTCACAACACTTGAGTACTCAGTAATAGGTACTTTTCTGAGTGGATAAGTTTATTTCCTAAAATAGATGAGGTAGTAGAATTACATCAAGAAGGAAGTGTTAAACTTCAGAATAATGCTCTTATCTGTAATTAGTTAAACATTGTCATTTCTGATACATTTTCTCCAGATTGGTTGATTAAAAATTCAATCATCAATGTTTAATTGACAATTCTAGGAATTTATTAGACGCTTTTATTATCGCCAAGCTTTATTTCCATAATATATTTAATATTTTCTCTTTTTTACTAATAGATCATGAGTTTTCGTTAAAAAATTAAATAATTTTTATATTCGAAACAAATCAATCTTCTATTCTTTTCTAAAAATAAACTGCAAATTTAAAATTTACATAAATGCAATAATAAAAGAGATAAAGCCAAGAAAACGGAAATTATTTAAATTCAAAGTGACGAAGCATGGTTAAATTTAACTGAAATGAACCATACATAGATATTATAAGCAGGTTTCTTGCAATTCGGATTAAAAATGTAAAATGCAATTTTTGATACGTTTTTTGCCCTTAGAAGAAAATAAAAAAATATTTCTGAATATAATTCACATCTCATTCTTATCTACTAATTTTAGTAATAATTGTTTTTCAAAAAAAAAACTATTTTTCTAATTGTCATTATAAGAAAAAGACGAATGTTTCCATTATTATTATATAAATTGTATGTTTGTTTTTGTTATGAATAAAACTGTTCAAAATTAATATTATTTTTACGAAATAAATACATATGTTGTCTCACTTTATCCAATTAAACAACACTTAAGGTTTCCTTTTTATTTGTTGAAGTTTAGAAGCGGTAAAATCCTTTGTAAAATACATATAGGGTAAAAGCCCCCTTTGTGGAACGGTATCTAATTATGAACATTTAAATATTAATGAAGTTATTTCTGAAAGAAACGTCTGGTAACAAAAATTATTATTAATAGAATGATTGTTTTTCAATTTAAATTCACCTCGCATTTAAAGTTTCCTTACTTAATTAAAGAAATAAATATGTAAATGTCAAAACTGTTCCAGTATTAGATACCGTTTCACTAAGGGGGCTTTTACCCTATGTAAATATTTTATTATTATATAATTCCAAGAAATAAAAATTTTAAAAAAAGCATCCGAATACAATAATAAATTATGAATACAACAAATGAATCAACGAATACAACCGATCTGAATACGGAGGTATTCGATACAAAGTATTCATTTAAAAGAATCCGAATACATTCTGAAGTATTCGGATATATGAATACTTCTTGTGTATTCGAACACGTATTCGATTCTGTATTCGATTCTCACATCACTACCTGCATGTACGTAAGACCGTGCTACTTACGCATGTACAGACATGCGCATACATAATTATTAATTTATAAACGAGTTCTACTATGGTTGTACTGTAATCATTCTAATATTTTTTTTTTTTTGTTAATATTAATTTGATAACTGATTTTGATCCGGATTTTGTATCCGTCGATTTGCCCCTGATTTAAGTACATCCATAACATATTTCATTCGATAAATAAAAGCATTCGTATTTGTCGGTATAAGTCCCAAAAACATTTTTCTCGCCGGTGAATAAAATAAAATGATTAATTTAGTCTCTCTTGGTGCCTGTTGTGGTGCCAAAAAAGTAAATCCAACCTAAAATATTGAATGAATATTATAAAATTGCAATAGCACATATTTTTGTCAGTGTAATCACAGTATGCAGTCTAGCAACTTTTCATGTTCTTAGTTATTTGTTAATTCCCAGTAAACATTAAGTTTAAATTTTGAAAACAAAAAATTGATAGACGACATACTATAATAAAATATAGGTTTTTCTTACATATCTTGACGATAATACATTTTGCAACATATCGGCAACAATATAATTTTCCGGATGAAATAAAATCGTTTTCGAATTTTCAAAATAATTATTCCCAATTGAATTGATTATTTGTTTCGGTATCAAGTCCATTCGGATTGGTACAGGCCACGAATCACCAACCCTATTTTGTTAAAACAGATTCTTACCTAAGCTCACAATGATAAATAAAACACTGCAATAGCTATTTATGCAACAAGTACATAATGAAGATCTTTATGAACGATCCGTGTTTATGGCTGAGCGAGCTTGCGAGCGAGGCCAATAA
Organism: Brachynemurus nebulosus; assembly: GCA_035578155.1. NCBI lineage: Eukaryota > Metazoa > Arthropoda > Insecta > Neuroptera > Myrmeleontidae > Brachynemurus > Brachynemurus nebulosus. The sequence goes on from JAPWDM010000003.1 coordinate 29,080,095, forward strand.
AAAAAGGCGAGTTCATAAAGTCAAATTATGTACAAGTTGCATACAAAGCTTTATGTACGACTGTTAAAATTCCTAGTTATCGATAAAAATCGAATTTATAAATCTCACGCCTATACTTTAAATAAAAAATGTATTTTATATATAGTTGGCATAGACAAATTTATTGTGTTTAAAGTATGCTTTGGTATGCTTTGCTCTGTCCTCTAAAGCTAATAAAATATTGGGAGCATTTTTAAAAGATTTTTCAATAAAACTTATTAATATTTAAAAAAGAAAGGAGAAAAAGCTGCCTGGAATAAATATTAATAATAGTTCAGATTATGTAATTAATATTAATTATCCAACATTTGTAAATATGGTATATAAATAAAGTTAGTGTGTTTTCTGTTTATTGTAAAATTGAAATTAAAATTTATCAAGTAGACTATTCTTTATAGCACTAGTGCTTTTTGCTTTTCATTATGCAACTAGTGCCAAAAAGTAATACTTTTTATATCTCTTAACAATGTAATAAAATAGGCTTTTATGATTCAGTCGTACATAAAAATACTTATTTATTCAAAATAAGCAACAACTAACAAAATTTTCTGGCGAATGCTAGCATTTTTAATCTTTCTTTTTCGTTTTGACTGCTACCCAAAGTGATGAGGATTACAGGAATCCTCATCTGTATCCTCATCTGAATCCTGTAATCCTCATCACTTTGGTAGCGGTCAAAATGAAAAAGAAAATTATTCTTCAACCCAAAAAAGAAAAATCATCATTAAAATTTTTAATATTTTTTTTTTTTTTTTTGTATATCTTTTGCATTAAAAAGAAAAAGAATTTAATTCACTTTCAAAAGTAGCGCTAAAACCGTATGTGATGTAATCGTTAAATGATTTCTCCTTCATATGAGATGAATAACGACAAATCAAACGTGTTAAAATAAAATAGCAAAAAATCAAATTCGGTTACTACATCACATTCGATTCTAAGCACCAGCAGCGTAGCAAATAATGTCAAATATTTATATTTGTTACACACGTTCCACACTATCTACTTTGATTTTATATTCCAGATATATAAAAATAGAATTGCAGCAGCAGAACGTTCTTCTAATATTGGAAAATCGTTTAAAATTTCAATACTTTATAATTTAACTCTTAGTGGACCAAAAAAGTTTTGCCCGTCTTGTATCCTGTGTGCTAGTGGTACTTTTAAATGCCAATTCTTCTTAAAAACTTATTTATATAAAAAAAGAGTTATTTTCTATCATATCTGTTTGGTCTCAGTGATACTAAAAAAAGTTGTACTTATAAATACCGTCGGTAGAGATGAGCGATTTATAAAAAAAAATATCGATATGTGAAAAATAAAGCTGGTGAAAAAAAATTTCCTTCTAAATCAAATTTCTTTAGTTACTTTTAGCGGCACGAGTGCGATATCCGAGGCGACAAAATTTGCCAACCGGATCTGATAGATTTTGGCATTCTAAGCAAAAAATAAAGAGTAAAAAATTTTGAAATTCGCCTTAGTTTTCGAGATATCGATCGTTAAACTTGCATTTAAGGTTACCCTTTGCCCGAAAATTAGGCTAGTTTTGACAATAAACTTCGATTTTTGATATAAATATATTTCACTAATATTTCATATATTACTGGTATTTGTGTATGGTGTAATATTTTGATGAAATATTGGTGAAATATATTTATATCAAAAATCGAAGTTTATAGTCACAACTGGCCTAACCTTCGGGCAAAGGGTAACCTTAACTAACCTCACCACTTAGTTTTTATATCAAAAATCGAAGTTTATTGTCATAACTAGCCTAACTTTCGGGCAAAGGATAACCTTAAATACAAATTTAACGATCGATTACTCGAAAACTAAAGCGAATTTCAAAATTTTTTATTCTTTATTTTTTGCTTAGAATGCCAAAATCTATCAGATCCGCTTGTCAAATTTTGTCGCCTCGGATATCGTACTCTCCCCCTTTTAGCAATGACTCCAGGCACTTTCAAAATAAAAATATCGTTTTTGATACTAAAAAAATATCGATACTCTGAACAGTGGCGTAGCAAGCAGATGGCAGGGATGGCCCCCGCCAGAGGCGCTGGAGCAAGGGGGCGCCGCCGCGACGATTTCGCTTAATCCTGATTTTCTAAGAACATTGAAAAAAACCACTCAAAAACATAGACTGATATAAAATAACAATTAAGATATATGGCTACACTGGCTAGTCTTAAACTAGACTACAAGTTGAAGGTAAAGATATTTCTAGCATTTATGAACAAAGGAACTGAGCGGCGTTATCGCGTAATTCTGTGAAATTCGACGAGTCATTCCCAGAAGCATAGGTGGCTGTAGTTTATGCAAAAGAGGAGAGGGGATGTATGATGTGGTTGTGGGTAGGGGGGGCGGATTTTTAAGTTACTAAACCATCACTCCTCTTTTTATCAAAGAGAGGGCGCCAGTTTCAAATCTGGCCAGGGGCGCCAATCACCTTAGCTACGCTACTGACTCTGAAATTAACATATCGATATTTTTATGAAAAAATATTGATATTTTTGCCCATCCCTAATCATTGGTACAAGGCGGTACATGCCACTGCTGGTTTCCATAAATTTAAGCTTAGGTTTAGAACGTTTTTTAAACTTTTTTCAAACCATTACAACTACACTATCAACTCGCCTATATTGTGACATGTTTCTGTCAATTAGATCATTATTAAATAGTAAAATGTTGTATTTATTATTAGTAAAGTTTACAATATCTCAAACACTTACAATTCTGGTTGCCCCATAACCGAATTTGCCGTTATTGTACATCCAATACTGCGTTCAATTCGTTGTTGATCGTTGACCGGTGATTTTTCAATCCAATTCAATACACCGCGCCATATTTGAAACCGCTGTTGAGTGATCGTAATTCGAAACGTTTGACTCTGGTCACCAGGTGTGTTCATGATCGAACTTAACGGTAAATACGGTGAAATTGGCGACTCCAACGCTACTTGTGCCACTTGTTGTACATTCGAATTTTGTTGATTTGTCGTATTTTGAATAACTGGTTGTGGTTGTGGTTGAGTGTTGAAAGCTAACTGTTGAGGTGGGTTTGGAATTTGATTTTGAGCTAACGGATACGGCGGTGGCGGCCGTGTTAATAAACTTCGAACAATTGCAGACGATTGTGCGGATTGATTATCCGTCATTTGAATAATTCCAGTAGACTGAAGAGATTGATTATTCGTGTCAGATTGTGATCCTAAACATAAAATTTAAGAATTGTAGTTTATTTGTATTATGAATTCAAAAGAACCTTTTCCCAAATTAGCATGCAAATAAAAAAAAAAAACTGTTTTAGGTACATGGAAGTTTACTGAACCACCTGAAAAATAAATTATAAATGAAATATCTTTTGAATTGAGTTAAAATTTTTATTTAACTTACCATTACTCGAATAAAAATTTACTAAAAAAATAAAATATTAAAAGTTATTAAAAATGAAAAATAAAAATAAAATATAGAATAAAATAAAAATAATAATAATGATAATAAAATTTATCTTTTATTAAAAAAAACATTTAAAATTTTACAGGTTAAGAAACACTTGTTGATTATATAGGCGAGAAAATTAAAAAAGAAAAAAAAAACACAAATATTTTTCAATTCAGTTTTATTAAAACAATTTTCCTTTAAAGGCTCCTGAAAAATAAATATTTTTTTGTATTCACCAGTCAAAAAACACAAATAAAATGAATACAACGTGACTTTGTTTTTGTTTATTTATACATCCAAAAAGAAGCTTTTTTATTCATTTTTCCTTCTTTTGTAAATACATGAGTTATTTTTCTGCCTTGCGTTCGTTGGTAAGTCAAAGCTTCGAAAAAAATGAAGCGCTGAAAGAATTTTTTTATTAATTATGTAGTAACAGAGTAACAACAAAAAAACAATTGCTTAAATTACATATTTAATTTTGATATTATTATAGGTTATGTGGATTATGTACAGGATGTACAGGATAGGGATGAGCATCGATGATCGATGTTTTTAAAACATCAATGTTTTGTTATCGATGTTCGATGTTTTTGACATCGATGGTAAGTCGTTGATGTTTTTTGTACATCGATGGTAAGTCGTCGATGTTTTTATACATCGATGTTTTTATATACACTATTGGTAATATGAACTTTTTAAGAACGAAAATTATATCGCGAGCTATAAAAACGATAAAAAATATTCATCTTTATTGTTACTCCAATTTATAGTTGGCAATAGTTTATAATAGTTTTTTCTGTATTTATATTTTGAAGATTTCTGTTTAAATCCTACAAAACATCGATGTTTATGATTGCAAAACATCGATGTTTTTGATTATCGATGGTTTACAGTCGATGTTAACATCGATGTTTTCTTATCGATGCTCATCCCTAGTACAGGATGTACAGGTGTACGGTAGTCACAGTTGTTGACACTTGACACTTAAGGCTGTCGTCCTTTGGATGCAGAAACGTGCGATATTTAATTCGGACGAACGATCCAAACAGCTGTGAAGCTATACATCCTCGTGACTCGTCCATTGAAAGCGTCTCGTTCGTCAGTTTCCGTGTGTATAATTGCAACGTGCGTACAAATTCAATTTTGTTTGGATTTTTTCTCGCGAAGAAGTCCGTTTCATGAGATTTTTATTTTTATTGAATGAAGTTGAAGGTAAATTCCAATTATAACTGTATACCTTTCCATATTACGTGCCATAAATTGTATTTTACGTATTTTTATAGCATTTATAGTTTGAGAAAAAAAAATTAAAAAGAAAAATACTGACGAATATTGAGCTAGTGGACGGACAGTAGACATTTCGAACGAACGACAACCGTGCGTAATCGTCTGAATCAAATATCGCAGTTGTCCGCAACCAATGGACGACCAGCCTAACCCTTTTAGTGTAACGACGCGAAGGTACTTATCGTACCGTAGACAGGAATGAATAGTCATAAACACAGACTTCACACATGCTTCACTTCACACCGTATTTTTTTGTATTTATTTTATGAGTACCTAATCTAGAGATGTAAAAATACCGGTAATTTTGAAAATTACGTTACCACTGGTAATATTACGATAATTTTCGGTAAAATTCGGTAATATTGGTATATTTGTATTTTAAATGAATTAGATGTACATTATTTTGATTTTTTAATATTTTCTTTTTTTTTGTTAATAAAACGGGAGGGGGTGTGTATCAGTTAAGTAATTGTCTTTAATTTTTGACCATTTTTGTAAAACTCATCAAAAATCAATTATAAAATTTTAAATAAAAAAAATTGCCACTACAGAGTAAAAACAGTACACTACAATGACATCGCCGACATCACAATTTGAAGACAAAAAGTAAGTCAAAGTGGGTATTTATTATAATTCTAGTCGGTTAACATTATTACTATTGTGTATACAAGCTAACAGAAATATTGAAAATAAAACAATTTCAATTCATCGGTGAAAATTATTAATATCGACATGTTTGTTTATAAATTGCAACTTCATTTTGAAATAATAGCGCATTTTCAATAATTTGAATCGTTGTTTAATTTAAATTAAATAATAAGAATAAATGATAAGAATCATAAAAATCGTAATACAATAACATTTGCTAGGGAGTAATTTTCAAAAAAAATAAAGGTGAATTGTTGTTATCTTTTTCCTTCGCTTAATAAAAAGATAAAAGAGAACTTCCTTAAAAATATCTAGATAAAATATAATAGATAACGAAAACGTTATCTAAATAAAATTTCTGATAACGTTGTCTAGATAATCACAACACTGACTATAATGTTGTGAATTAGTAGGTATGACACTGAAGGTAGCAAAACGTTCAACTCTACTAAAACAATGTGTTTCTTTTATTGAATAATTTTTTTTAATGTCTAAAATTTACACTTATTTATAATCTGTATTTTTTAAATTATCATATCTATAGTAGGTTTATCACTTAAACAAATATAAAAAAATCTGGTACTATAGAGAATATAAACATCACCCTTTATCAACAAACAACACCCAGTTAAAATAACTATATAATATTTATACGATTAATTAAATATAATTAATAAAATTTTAAAAAATTATGTTGTATTATTATTAGCTGCCACTGGTGGTACAACGATCCGTTCCAATATTGGTTTGGCCGGTGGAATATTTATTCCGTGCACAATACGTTTATGTTTCGATAATAAATAGTGCATAAGAAATTTCTCATTACATATTTCACAAATGAAACGTTCGCCAGTGTGACGGCGTATGTGTGTCTTTAGATCATTGTTTTGTGTAAATGCTGCATCACAGTAGGTACATTTGTACGGTTTTTCACCGGTATGTGTTCGCATATGGATTGTCAACATATGTCGTCTACAAAAATAAAAACAAACGTTAATAAAAAAATTTTAATATTACACTTAATTAATATAATACTCGTATATAAACGACTAAATATGAATATGACGATTTGACTCCCTAGCGGTGGATTGCGGAACTAATTTCTGACAAATAGTTGATTACCGTTAAAACACCCAATTTTATATTCTATTGAAGGTAACTTTACCAAAATGCATTTACCTCAAATAAATCAAAATTTCATAGCTTATAATAACTATAGCATTAATTTTTAGTGATTAACAAATCAGTGGTATTATATATATAGTGGTATTGTTCTGTTTTGTATATATATATATATATATATATATATATATATATATATATATATATATATATATATATATATATATATATATATACATATATATATATATATACATATATATATATATATATATATATATATATATGTATATATATATATATATATACATATATATATATATATATATATATATATATATATATATATATATATATATATGTATATATATATATATATATATATATATATATATATATATATATATATATATATAGGGTGTAAAACAAATAACTTTCGTCCTTTTGTGGGGTGACTCATAGCACCCTGTAGACACTAAAACCGCAGGAACCTACAGGGTGCTATGACTCACCCCACAAAAGGACGAAAGTTATTTGTTTTACACCCTGTATATATATATGAAATATTTTTTTTATAATTCTTAGTCCAATGATCTTAACCGTCTTAATTATACAGCTTAAAATTTTCTAAAAATGATCGTCCCCCGCTGGTTTCTCAGATTTTTGAAGTTGAATTTTTGATTTTAATAGGGTTAATAGATATTGAGTCATAGATTACTGGAAAATGTGTTCCCTCTTTGACAAATTTTTTTGACAGTGTAATAGTTACTGAAAAAAATTTTAAATAACACAGGGAAAACATAGTAATAGGCAACGTATTTACTAATGTTTCAATACAATGTGGAACAATTCATGCATTTTTCAATTATCAAAAGTAAATTCGAATACGATTTAAATATACATAAATGAAAAAAAGTTTAGTCTGTTGACTGTTCACTGTACGGAACCCAAATCATGCGAACCTAACTCGCGCTTGACCGATTTTTTATTACTGTTTTCAGTAATATACAGTGTAATTTGAAGAAATTGCAGAAACTGTCACTAAAACCTGTCACTAAAAAAAATGCTACAAACAATGCAAATTTTAATTTGATATAAAAAATGATTTGGTAAAGTTACCTTCAGTAGGTAAAGTTGAGTGATGCAACGTTTTAAGTAACAAAACCCTCAATAGAAGATGTCAGCTGTTTAAAAAGTATCTGTCAGATATTAATTTTCAAACAACCATTAGACAGAATCGACTCGTTTTCAATAATAAAGAAGTTTCACTTCAATGATTGTAAAAAAAAATGTACAAAAATATATTTAATACGTAAATTAAATTTGAAAAAAAGTAAATATTTGTTCATTACCTATTAAATCCTTTACCACAAATAGTACATAGATGATTCTTCTCGCCTCGATGCCGAGTTTCATGTGTTATTAGATCAAATTTTCTTGAAAAACCTAATTAACAATCTTATATTAATATTCTACATCAGTATGACAATAAAAGCTATTGATCAAAATAAAATCCTTCTTATATTAAAGACTCGGTGAATCATGGAATTATAGGCTACAATTTTATGTTGGTACGGACTTACTGAATCGTTTGGGATTATAATGCCAGAATACATAAATATGATGGTTTTCTATATATTATATTGAAATCAAGTCTGTTGTTAATTTTTTATGTTGATACATATGCGATATATTTTACAAGATAATATTATAACAATTTTGAACGACGATGCAAATAAAGAAAAAAAATCTTAAAGGTAACAGAAATTAGTAAAAATGATTCCGATTAACTTTTAAAGATTACGCAGATATTTACAATTTAGTTATATTTTCCATAATTTATTTAAAATTTTGTATACAACTGGACTTGATTATTTAGTCTACTTATTTTAACACTATGAGGCCCGAGCACTTTCATAGTAAATTTCCCCGGAAGCCGGCAATATTTAAAAAAACAAACTATATAAACAAATACATAAAATAAAATGATTCAAACACACAACACAGTTCCACACGTATGTATGTGTAAAACTGTAAACAGACGTACTACGTGATACGTACATACATACTACATAATATACACTGGCATTCAAATCAATTTTATTTAAAAATATAAATTATATTTTTTATGTATTTTTTGTTTATCTTAAAATTTTTTATACATAGAAACCAAAAGAGTAGTGTTTGTTGGTATGTATGTGTTTGTGTGAATGGGAACACATCCGTGTGATGAAGAATGATAAACATGATAAACATCGCACACATAATGAGTAATCAACTAATCAATTAATCATTGATCGCGGTCGGCCTCTGGGGAAGTTTTGTTTGGTTTCGGATGCCGAAGCCGTGGGACTGAAAGTGTTAATTTAAAATCTGTTTTCATAACTTTGAACTCTACTACTTGCCGCGTTAAGATTTTATAAGCATTAGTTAGCATAGCATATTATTTTTGCTTTGTTTGAAAATGAACAACTAATGTTCGAAGCAAATGGCAACGCAAAGATTCTCACTCGCGCCTCTAGTGGTGCAATTATAAGCTATATCAAGTAAAACATGTACGTATACTTTCAATTGACGATATAAAATCTAGTAATCCGTATGTAATTTGTATAATACCTATTTCGATCGCCAATTAAACGTATATGCAGAGCCGATTCGGAATCATTGGCAAAAGTGGAAAGGGCTTTTTTTGCTCGTCGACTGTATTTTTAAGTTTTTGGAGAAGAATTTCTGAAGAACGTTTTACTTATCACAGCTTCTAATTTTACCATTAGAGGCGCTCGCGTAATCTTTGCGTAACGAATTGTTACAATTTAAAAATAAACTGATATTTTAGAAAGTAAAATAATTACATAGCAAGCTCCCATTTAACAATCCACTGGGGCCGTTGGAGGAGAAATTGTTAAATAGGAAAGTCAAAGGTCATGTGCGTCAATACTTCTGATTTATATATTTGCATAATTTACTGTTACAAACTATACCTTAGATGACAATACTTCAATACGTCAATTTTTATTTTTATTTTATTTTTTTTATACACAAAATAACAGCGGGTAAAAAAAATAAAGACGTTTAAGAATTAAATTGTAAACAACATAATAACACACTCAAACACATTTGCTTTTGAAACACGGAGGGGTGCCATTATATACATCTTGTGTGATCACGTAATTGGGTTTTTGAATAAAAAATAAATATCATTTTTTTTATTTTATTTCAATTCTACATCATAAATAATATTGATAATCGATACGAAAAATTTTTAAAAATTATATATAATAAATAATAAATTAATTAAAACTTTGGTTAAAAACAACACTACAAAAGATAGCGATGTCTGTGACGTCATAAAGGTAATATGTCAAAAGTGTCAAAATTATTAAAATTTAGTAGGAAAAATTATTGATGGTTGTTTCATTGATTTCGACGTTCAAAATCTTGAGGGACATTTTTTCTGGATTTATTTTTGTATTGCTATCACAAAATGGTACAAAACAAGCTCTATATTTCTTTAGTTTCGATATTTCGACAGTGAAGTTTATAGCAAGCAGTAATTTATATAGAAATAATAATTTCAGAGCAACAATAATTTCATAGTAACAATTCATAGCAACAATAACAGTAGGAGAGCTGCTGGCCGATTTGCAATAGTCATTTCAACACGCGTTAAATTGAGAGGAGAGGATCTTGGATACTACTTACTCTACATAAAAATTCAGTTCTGGCAAGCCTATTCGGCCGGGTTGAGTCGAATAGGCTTGTCAGAACTGAATTTCTGTGTAGAGTAAGTATCCAAGATTCTATCTTCTTAATTTAATGCGTGTTGAAATGACCATCGCAAATCGGCCAGTAGCTCTTGGTCTTTAATCTATTTGAAAATAAAAAGACACTAATGTAGCTATGTTCAGGTCATATAACCTTTATTACGTCACATAAGCGCTCGTGAACTATCGGCTCTAAGTTTGAAAATTTATTTTTAATTTAATATAACTTCTTAATTATTACGTTTAAAAAAAATAAAAAGAGTTTTCTTATAAAACTTATATATGATCTTTCCATTTATGACAAAAAAAAAATTTTCTTCAAAAACCTAACGTGCTTATGGGAGCTTCCTATGTACTTCATTATTTACAAAAATAATAGATTCATCTCTCAAATCTCAAATTATTTACCCTGTATATTTTTAGTGATGATAAATATACAAACCTTTTTCACAATACTGGCATTTAAACGGCTTTTCACCTCGATGTCTTCGTATATGTACTTTGAGTGCCGATGTGGCGGAAAATCGTGCCCCACAATCTGGACACAGATATTTCTTCGAACACTCGTTACTTCTTGTATTATGTATATAGAATGCTTCACGTCCACGGAATGGTAAAGTGCACGTTTTACAATAATAAATTTTATTATGCGCTAAATACACATGATTATCGCGATGTTTCACCGAACTAAATAATTTCCCACAAATTTCACATTTATGTTTCTCCTTTTCCGTTTTCTTCGTTTGTGATTTTGGTGTGCTAGTGTGTTTTGAAAATTTATGTTTGGCCAATTGTTCGATCGTTTCCAATTTTTGCCCACAAATTTCACAATCGTGATTCAATTCGTTCAAATGGCTTTTGGTGTGTTGTATGAGAAGATCGCGTCGTCCGAATTTCTGTGGACAAATTTCACACATGAAAGGATTGTCATCGTCGTGGCTACTCTGATGTTGTTGAAGATAAAGTTTGCTTTTGAATTTTTGATTACATTTCGTACAAACGAAAACTTTTGAATTCAACACCGGCTCACTGGTGCTATTTTTACGAGGTCGTCCACGTTTTTTTCGTAACGATATATTTGTCTTTAACACGTCCGGTGGTTTTTCATCGTTATCTGTGTCCGGTTGTTCATCGTCCGATTCATGTTGTTCGGTTTTTTTGATATTTTCTGTGTCTGAGACTGTCCAATCGGGATCACTGCTATTTAATGTGGCATCGTTCAACAATTCAGATGGATCAACCTCGGCGAAATCGTACGAATCACTAAAATCATCTTCTTCATATTTTACAACTGATTTTCGTAAACGTCCACGTTGACTCGTTTCAAACTGTGAGTTTTCAGGTACATCGTTGCCAAGATTATCAAAAATCACTTTAAGTCCTTTGTCCAGGCTGGTGTCATTCCGTTTTGGACGTCCCCGTTTACGTTTTGATGTATTTTCTACACTTATATCTAAAGGTTCTAGTTTTATTTGATCTTCCTGATTTTTAACGTCAATTGATTCATCTTTCTGTTCCGCCACTGGATTATTTTGTGTGTCTTCGGATTTGACAATTGTTTGAGAAAGTAAACACTGTCGAAAAAATGTGTCAGTTTCTTCACACAGTTTTTTAAATGAAAATGCGGATTTTAATTGTTCCGTACACTTAGAGCATATTTCTCGGGGCATTCCATCAGTGGGTGATACCTAAATAACGTTTTTAAGTTAATTTTTGTGGAAAAAAGTAGGTGTTTTGACGTTTACCTTTAAAGAAGTGCACTCCATAAGCATCTCTGCGAGAGTTAATTTGTAGTTTTCACAAATATTTTTTTGATAAATTGAAAGCATATGGTCTGCTTCTATTTTACAAGCTCGACAAACGTTTTGAATTTTGAATTCACTTTTATCCATTTTAAATTAAATAGTTGTTTATTCATAATTTTTATATACAAAATTGTTTAGGAATTCTCCATGCTGTTTACATGTATTTAATGAACTAGCATAAAACACGTAAAACACAAATTGTTTGTACACAACTTCAACGTTGAAAATGAAACACCAGTTTAATTTTTCTTTTTTTTTTTACATTATTCTAATTAAGAGTTTTCACGATTTTTACGATTTGGTAAATTATAAATAAAAGTGTAATTATGTCGCTTCATGATTTCATTCCAATATTATAATTCGAAGCCTGGATGTGTTTGAGATATAGCATTATTCTTACCGTTCTAAATCTTTTTAATATCTCTCGCAATTCTCAATATTCTGGTCAAATATAAAATAAATAATCTCTAAATAATTATAATGTTTGTATTTTGCCTGTATTTTTTTTTAAATTTTTTAAATGTTTTGAAACCCCTACCTACAGTTAAACCTCTCCTATGTGTATTTTTAGTAAGTTTACAGTTTTCGTGCATTTGTAGTTGAATTTGTTGAATGTCTTAGATCGAAACGTTGTACAGACAAATTTAGACTTTTTGATCATTTTGAGCTCCAAGTCTAGTCTTTTATTTTAACCCATTATTGACAACACGCACTTCACGTTTCTAAGCTAATTCAAAAACAATATTCTAGCCGATTCAATAAAACAACAGACGTTTTATTTAAAAAATTTTTAGAACGAAAGAGTCTTCTTTTCTATTTTGGTGATAAAAAGCAATCGATTTAGTGTTGATCGTAGATATTATAAACTATACAGTAGGTGGTCTGATTTAAGATACATAAACAGACGTGGCTGTCTCTCTGTGTATTTTATATCAACCAGTAGTATACAGGGTGTGACCAATGGAATATAACGTAAAGGTCCGTCCACACGACTCAAGCTTTACCACCGACTTACTTGCGCAAACCAGGTTTGTGCAAGTAAACATGTACGTATGGACGGGAAAATACGTACATGTTTACTTGCATAAACCTGTTTTGCGCAAGTAAGTGGGTGGTAAAGCTTGAGCGTGTGGACGGACCCTAAGATTTTCAAAAATTATATTAAAAAATAAATTAATTTCTACATATTAAATACAAAACTTGCCAAAAAAAAGAAATAAAATCGTAATATAAAAAATATTTTAAGCAAAATAGGGATCGAACAAGTTGAAAAATGATTGTACATCGATATGTATTGCGTACTATGTCTGCAGTTATACACACGTATTAAGTCCCATTCATATCTACAGACACTGAACGTCACAGATACGTGTCGTGGCCGACACGACAAATATTCTTTAATGATTTTCTTATGAACATATTCATACATACAAACAATCTGTGTCTGTGCGGTATATATGAATACACCCATAAGAAAAGCATTAAAGAATATTTGTCGTGTCTGCTACGATACGTATCTGTGACGTTCAGTGTCTGTAAATATGAATGAACCTTTATGCATTTATGTTATTTTAATTTTTTACGTTCTCGTGGTTCGACATATCATGTCATAAATTATGTCATCGGTAACCGCACTCTATTTTACACGAATTTAGTGATTACATCTATTAAGTGTGCGTAGAACTAATTAAAGGATGGATCATAATGAGTTAAAATTTATTAAAGAATATAAATTGTTAGAGACTTGGATAAACTTAGATCGAATTTAAATTTCATTATTCTTTAACTCGAAATTTCATTTGTTTATTAGAAACTAGCAATTTAAAATCTTTTTTTAGGGTTTCGTAGAAAAATTACAAAATAATTATAATTTTGTCATATCTGCCTATCTGTTACATCCTCATAATTTCTGTATTTTTGAATCTATGGACATGAAATTTTGCATGTACATACATACTACATTTACATATTGTTTTTAAACGCATATATCAGTGACTTCCCAGTTTGGTTTAAATTTTCAATGTTGATTTCCCGATAATAGGGTATTTGTATCAAAAAAAAAAATAAATAAATAAATTTATCGCCAATTAATGTTCAAATTTCGTACTTTCCCTTACTTTTTATTCATATTTTGCACTTTAATCGGCATTTTTTTAAAAACCTTAACCGCAAAAAAAAAATCGCACCAAAAAAAGACCGCATAAAGAGGTTATACTGTAGAAATAAAAAATAATGACACAACATGGCGTATTTTGGTAAAAGAATTTTTATTGAACAACGGAAAAAAAATTAAGCAATAAAAAATAATACAAATATTACAAAATGTACCAAAAAGTACCTTTCATTTTCTATGGTCAATGTATTAACTTAAATATAACTATTTTACCTTATCCCTGTTACTGAAACTTAACGAAACAAAACAACTATAAATAACATACCAAAACTACTTTTCCAAAATAAATATCAATTAAGTTTGTATTATCAATCAATCGTTATTTATAAATTAACGGAAAAATAATATTGATAACACAAAGGTTACACGCGTGCTTCTGATGCAGAAATTATAAACTGTCTTTGAGTATTCGTTATTACGTATACATTTAATTGGCTACTTCCTTAGTATTTCTCTTATACAGCTTCTAAATTACACCACTAGAGACATGCACAGTTTCACAGCATAGTACGTATTTCTACTAACAATTACACGTATACGTTAATGAATCCACAAAGACACCTTCTAAATTCAGCGCCAGAGGCAGAACTAGGAATCCTTTGCATTGCCAACATAGTATACCTAAACTTAAAGTAAAATAGAAGGAAAAATATAGGATTTTATATTTTCTTACTTTGGCATTATATGGTATTATCTGTGTATACCTAAAATCGTTAATACTATCAGTTGCGCAAAAAACACGTTTGCTGATCTACGCATTCATTCACGGATCGATTTTTTTCTAACTCTTCTTTAAAAATAATTTAGTTTAATTTAATGATTTTAAGTATACATTTCCAAATACTACTTCCAATAAAGCGTATAAGTATTGTCATACTTAATTTTTTTTAGAATGATGTTTTTTAGAAAAGACTGTATCTGTTTTTAGTTTAACTATAGCTTTAAATCAACCGTTTTTTAATTAATGATTTATCATAAAAAAAATTCGAATTTGGTAACTATTGAGGCTGTTTCTATTAAATAAGTCTACCTTTTTAAGAAAACAATATTATTTATAATTGATGAGGTTTTCTTTTTGGGTGTAGAATAATTAGAGTATTAATTTTTTTTTTTGACCGATACCCAAATATGGTATGGTATTGGTCAAAAAATTTAATACTAATATTTATAATTGCTGTTACTAAAATTAATCCATTATGACCCGGATATTATTCACCCTTTCGATATAAATTTTTGATTCAAATTACCACATTTTTTAAGCTAGGTTAAAAAACATAATCTTTGATCAGCACTAAAGATAAATTTTTACTAATAATGTCTAATAATAGTAGTAGGACTAAATTTAATATTTTTCTGAAATTAAGTTGCCTTATTCACTAAAGAAATTAATTAATAAACGAACCTTGGAAAAACAAGAATAAGTATGTTGACAATTCACAAAAAACAACATTCAAGTGAAAGAGTTCTACGTTTTACGAATAAAAGAAAAAATATTGAACTAAAGTTATGTCAGTCAGTATACTGTATGCGTGCGTATGATTAACCATATGTCGGGTCATAATGAGTTAAAAAGTTATTATGGAATGCTGTGAAACTACTTCTTGGTTCTTTCACCGTCCCTTTACGAGTTCCAACTTTATTAACGTTTTCGCTATTTAATGAAAATAATCATAAATAATAATAAATAAATATGGCGTCTTAATAAAATTACAGTATTTATTCTCTATGAGAACTTCTTCCTCTCTCTCTCTTGCTCTTATTAGAGAATAAATACTATAAAGAAACAAAATGAAAATAAAACACGTAAAAATAAGAAAAAAATATTTTATCAAATATCTTAAATATATTTGTAAGTTAATAAATTGTTAAAACATATAACTTAAGTTTCATATACAATCAAAGTTAGATACCTTAATTGTAATATGCGTACAAAAAGTGCGCATACATAGTTACCAACCGTATTTGACGAAATGATACTAACCTAATTTTTAGTATGACTATACTTTTATTGAAATTAAATTTTTGTTTTGTTTTAAGGATGTATGTCAAGTCAAATCGTGCAGTACATCTTTCTTCCCATTCCCATCTCTAAAACGTTTTTCTGACAATAACTCTGTAAAACATGATGAGTTTTAAACATTCATCCATACATACAATTAATGAGAACATTAAAAATAATTATTTCGTTTAAATTTGTCAGTGATGTACAATTTTCTTTTTTCTAATCGATGCAGAATCGTCTATTGTTTAACATAATTCAAACCCAAGTGCTTCCAATGGATATTTTGACATATATCCTTAAATGTACAATATGTTTTTTTTTTGTTTTTTTTAAACAAAAATTAGCAAAATGTATTTCTAATACTTTAATTGTAAAAATTGTTTAAACAGGAATTGACAGAACAAATTTTGAACTAGTTTTATGTACAATTTACAAAAGCGTGATTACAACCAATTATATAAAGAATACTATCACACAATATTGTAGCGGTATTTTATTTTATACAAATCGCTTTTTCAGTTTCAATAAGTATATGACTATAAAACGTTCTGCCCTCTAGAACGATTTTCAAGAAATACTCGCCATTTTAGATATGGCGTCTGTGTGATATTTCTATAGTAGAGTAAATCCTCCTTACCAAGTTCTTTTTCCTTATCAAATGTTGATACATATTAGTTTTAACATTGTTTGAATTTTATCCACTCTTATTTCTTCTGAAAAAAATTTTGTCTTTTGTATAAAAATGGCAAATTATCTTCTCGATTTATTGGTTAAAGAGGCATGAAATTATGCAGTTATTAATTTCTTTCAGGGAGCTTCAACAAAAATTAACGAACGATTTTCGTACATTACTTTTTAGTTTTATATTTAGTTTGCAGTTAATGAAACAGCTGGCAAATATAAACAGAATTAAATTCTCTGCTAAAAGTTTAAAGGCATACTTCAAGATTCCATTTTGGGCCCTATGCTGTTTATTTAAATTTGATTTATTTATAATGAAGACTGAATTTTACGTAATTCTCGGTAAGATAGGATCTATTGTAATAAGGACTCAAGGGAGGTAATTTACATAACATAAAATGTATTTTTAGGGATTCTGGACAGTTTTAATGCTTTTTTAACTTCTCTTTCTAGTCATATTCTTAATGAACTTATAGTGGTGTATTTTACCTGCTATATACATATTATTTTCAATAAAATTAAGATGGAAATTTTAAATTAAGAACCGATTAAAATATATTTTATTTCTAAAAATTTACTAATTTAAATTAATACTAATTTTTATTTTTCAAAAATATTTATGTTCTTCTATTGATAAATATCTCAAAATCCAACGTATTATGCATTTATTTTTTTTTTTATAAATAGTAAAAAAGTGATCTTAAATAATACTAACACAATATTAGTACGAGACTCTATTGTTGCGATGAGCATAGCGACATTAAGTAAAAAAAAAACAACATCATAATGACCAATTACACCTATACACTTAAATAGGATGATCGATATCCTCATCACAACAGTATTGGTGTGTGTGGTGACGCTTGTGCCATCTTATGATCAAAATTGAAATTAATCAAACTAAGTTAGTAGTGTCGACATTGTAGACAATACATTCCATAAAGTAACGCAAAAAAAAAAATAAAATTCGGTTTTTACAACTAAAGTAACTCTCTTTGGTTAATTTCATTTTTTATCACCAGATAGCATAGCCAACAGTCACTTACCAATAATCGCAACCGTAGCTGCCGTTTTCAATGTTTGGAATATACTTTCTTGTTATATTGTTATATTTGTTACGATTTAAAATGATATTGCACTTTCAACTATTTTATAAAATTATTTAAAATCAATTTGGGAATTATTTCTTGAAATGTTTATTTACTTATCGGGTTTATGCTACTAAAAATAATTAAACAAAGTATTTTAAGAATTTTGTTTTTATATTATTTACAATACATACATATTTATTGAAAAGGCGGTATTACCCACGATTATTTTTTGAAATTTCCGCGAACACACTCCATTCAATTGTTTATTTAAGCCTGGATTACACTTGGCGAGTTTACTCGTCAGTGAATAGCCAGTAAATTCGCTAGTGAGTGCAAACGTATCAACTCGCTCAATGAAAACCGATTACAAATATAGCTAGTAAATTCGCTAACACGTGTTGTTGTTATAGTCCGGGAGTCGACTGCAAGAACGTGCCCCGATAAGCGGTACGTTTGAAACTTATTTTTTCAAATACTATCAACTATTGCCTAAACAAAACGGCAACCGTGCCTCAGTTTAGTGGGCACATTTAGATTGTATCATTTCTTGAAAAAAAAAATTTTGACCACTAACTCACCGTAAAATTAATTCCGTCCCACCTTGGAATTAATTTTAAAATTTTCTATTCATCGAGTAGAACAAAGTAATCTACGTTTGCCTCGACGCTGCCGATGATAATGCGGTGGCACAGATTTTTAATTGAATTTTTTTTTTTGGCCACAAACGTCACCAATTCCGACCCACATAAAACTTTTACCAAATGAAAGTTTAAACAATATTACACTAAAAAAAAAAAAATAAGTGCCTCGTCGATCTCGGTTCAAAATACCTGGCAGGGCGCTTCAAAGTTTTCGAAGTCCTATGCTACTATATATACCTAGGTATAGTTTATTTTACTTAACTATTTTTTTTTATTATTGAAATTTGTAATCAAATTCATGTTTAAACGTTAATTTAACGTTAATAATTTTTAGAATTACATAGATTTTTGTTTAAAATGATCTAAACAAAATTTTAATCATATTTTTTTATATTCATATGATTATAACTATTATTAATTGATAAAAAATTGATAAAAAATAAGTTTCAAGCGTACCGCTTATCGGGGCACGTTCTTACAGTCGCCTCCCGGACTATTATTAATATTTAACTGAACAAATATTTCATGTTTTGTTTTTTTTTTTCCTCTCTTGCTTGTTATTATTACTACAAACTTATTTTTATTAAAAAAATTTCATTACTGTAGTATCTATATGTTATATAATTTACTATAAGTTTTTATTTTCTTTTTACTTATTAAAAATTTGAAGTGGAATAAAATTGACATTTTAATATTTTTTACTTTTAATTTATGAACTTTTTTTACGTAAATACTACGCTGTGGAACATAAAACACCAAATTTTTCCCGTCTTATAACCCAATTTTTTATCTACCTATCGTATTTTTTTTTGCTTTTTCTGCAAATTTTTACAACATTATAATATAATATTATCGCTGGAATTATAAATCCTGCACAAATAATCTCTGTTGACATTTTGAAAGAGCTGTCAAATATAGCGATTTTACTCGTTAAATATATTCCACAAAGCGATTTTACTAGCCAGCGGATAAAAATACGAAGCGAGTAGCGAGTAAAGTAGATCGGTCTTCAACTTTACTCACTTTATAAAAGCAAGTAGCGAGTATCTAGCGAGTAACTAGTCAAGAATATTACACAAAGCGAGTTTACTAGTAGCGAGCAAACTCGGCAAGTGTTAATATAGGTTTTAAACTTCAGATCATGCGCACAGATTGCTAATGCATTTAAATGATGTGTCAGAAATTGTGAGTAGATTTATTCTATTGATGACGCAAAGATTACGTGCATGCCTCTTGTGATCAAATTAGAAATTGTCTTTGGACGTCCATTTACGTATAAGTCTAAACGTGTGCGCCTCTACTGATTTTATTTAGCAGCAACGCAAGATTGGGGTATCTGTCAGTATCACAGAAACCATCATAAAACCTAATATTATTTCGATGATATTTCTTTTAAACAGCTTCTAAATTTACTCAGATCGCCAGAAGTGCGCATCTGACATGTACTTCTATTAACAATTATAGACGTAAATGGGTCTCCAAAGTTAACTTCTAGTAGTACCATCAGAGGCGTTAGTGGCGTTAATTTTTGTGTCGTCAATAGTTCTGATATTACCTGCATATGTGTCTACTGAATTTTATAAATGGTGGTATTCTTTATCTTCTTTCGATTTTATAGTTAACTATCGAGAAACAAAATAGAACTTTTTATGATTACTGTAATCGGTAGTTTGTAGTTTTAAAATGGTTGTATTTGAGTTTATCATAAGCTACCAAATTAAATTACAAAAGAAATTGGCTTATTTTTTTTCGTAATTTATTTTTAATTGTGTTTGTTATTTAAAGGTAAGTGTATTTCGTATGTTAGTTTATCAATATAATAATACTATTTAGTAAACCAGTCTCGTGTATATTTTCTATTAAATCCCTATTCGTTCATATTGATTCTGATGGTGGATGAATAAAAATTGACCATATCTTAAAGATTTCCCGACTAACTGAAAACGGAAAATTGATTTTCAAAACGATGAAAAAAAGAGCAAGCTACTGAAAACAAAACTAGCCTTTTCTTTATCACCTAATAAAATGACCCAATTCACTTAAACATTTTTAAAAGAACGCCTGATTATATTCCAAGGTTACGTGAAAAATACCATCTAGAAAAAAACTGACTTACATTTCGACTATTTTAAAGTCATCATGATTTTCTCTTACAAAAATTTTTTCTTTTCTCAAATATGTTTAAAAATTACTAAAACTTTGATTAAGCAACAATTTATTCATATAAAAGAAATCTCAAAGCTTAGTAACTATTGCTGCCCGAAAGAATAATTATTCTATTATAGTTTAAGAAAGATGTATATTGACGTTTACGTCTAGTTTTTTCGTCTTTTCACCCTTACGTCCCGATTCAATCCGCTTTACGGTATTTATGTAAAATGAATGGCATTAGCAATCTATAACTTTGTAAATCTATCACAATACGAAATAAATCACAATATCCGTACTTTTATAATACATTTTTTTTTTAAATTTTGGTTTAATTTTACGTGTAATAAGATAACAAAACATACTTTTATTACAAACATTTAAATTGTGAACAAGATATTTCCATAATCTTGTTATAAAAATATTTTAATTAATTTAAATAAATTTATTTTTATCATGGAATATGTTTGAATTTCTTTTAATGTTTATTAATTTTAGAATTTAAAGAATGTTTAAAAATATTTTAAATTCGTACTACTATGCAACCTATATGCCCATGTGTACAAATTTCACGTACGTATCAATGTCATACAGCTGCTACTAGGGATTGTAATACCGGTAAACCGGTTTACCGGTTTACCGGCAAATTACTAAAAATGCCTTAAAATTTTTACCGGTAAATCGCTGATTTTTTACCGGTAATTCAATAAATTAAAAATAATATATTTGAAAAATTTTTTAAGTACATTTTATTTCATAGAAGAATGATCAAGTTCATTGGACGTAAATGTACACAATCAAATTACCCCTTACTGTGTATCCATAATAAACTATTCTATGATAGAATAAAATCGCACAATGCAATGGTCAGTTTTAAAATGGATACATAGGCAATAAAGCGTCCTTTTTATGTTTAGTTATATATTATTGAAATCAGCTGTACTTTTTCCAAAATAATTAAACATTATGTTAAATCATTACATTGTAAGAAGCGGTAAGTAAATTTTTATTACAGGTAGGTAGTTATAATTGATTCATATTTTATGATTATTTTTCAATAAACAATAACAATAATGGGCGGTATATTTCTGTGAAGGAAGCTGTAGATACCTACAACGTCGTAAAATCAAACAGATACAATTTTTTTTAGATAATTTTTATCTTATTTTGTATACTGTATATAATGACCTTAATAAAATAATTTTACGTTTTTTTTTTATATTTTTTCTAATATTTATTCTTATATCTTCCGTGTTTTAAAAAATACCGATAAATTACCGGTAAACCGGTTTTGCTAAAAAAATTTACCGAATTACCGGTAAATAAAAGAGTCGGTAAATTTACAATCCCTAGCTGCCACGTATGTATCAAACTATATTCATACGTATTCAGTATTTTAACAAAATGTGACACCTGTATGAGATCTTAAGTAAACAAATGACACCAGAATCAGGAATATATCACACGTAGCTGACCAGAAACAGTTGACTGATAGATAAGTCGAGGTAAAATTCAAGCATATTTCATTTTGTTTGAAGAATTTTACTAAACAATATAAACAATTTCGTATTCGAAGATATGTAAAATTTATATTAAATGTAACTATAAAAACAAAATTCGATGAAGCAAATAACAAACAATCGGACTAGAAACATATTTATTATTATTAAATACCTAAATGAACAGTTGCGATCATTTCCATGCTTGTTTAAGTGCTTTTCGTTGTGCTAAATGTCTAGTAATGTATGATGTGACTGTTAAACCCAATAATACTATTGTAATTAGATAATAATCAAAATCGTCTTTAAGAACATCGAATGTCTTTGATGGCGCTACTCGCGTATAGAAAATATCTAAAAATAAATAATAAAAATATATACCTATTATATTATAGCAAATAAATTAAAGCACTTAAGTGAAACTTCTCTACAATGTCGACGATTTCTTTTTTTTTAATACTATTATTATGGAACAATACTGATGCCGTATATGGATATGTTTAAAGATTGAATGTCGTTGCCTTTCTGATGCAACGGATGCAACCTCGTATCTCAGAAACGACAACTTTTCAAATGCAAAATGTTGAATAAATTTATTTCTCTCATATAATCTAATAGCATGCAATATTTAGAAAGTGATAAGTCGCGCCTAAAAGCCATCTTTCTTAAAAGTTGCTCGATTTTTTATCTCAGTTTTGTCGGTATCTGAATTCTGTTTTAGGCTATTTTTATTAACTATTAGCACAATTAACATTTTAGTACTTGTATCTTGTATATTTATTTAGCAGTCTAATTATATTCTGTTAATTTTATAACTGATTACTTACAACCTACGGCTCGCTTACTCGTGTAAAAATTTCGTTTTTAAGTAAAAAGAAAACATTAAACTTTACTGTTACAATTTAGTTATCGTGTCACAGTACCCTTCCAATATGAAATGGGCTATGGTTAAACAGACTATCAACAGATGGCTCGTTTTACATTCTTTAAACAATGTAAACAACTCCAACTGACAACTATCGTGCATGTTAGTTAAACAGATTGTCAACAGACGGCACCTTCAACATTGTTTATGCAAATACGGTTTTTTTTAAAAAAAATTATTTTAACAAAGATTAATTTTAAACTATTTATTTATTTTTCGTCATTAGCGAGGAACGTAATCTTCAAAATGATGTCTCAAGCATTAATTTTTATGAAAGGTTAAAGAAGATATAAGGGTACCGACAAAAAGAAAACACCTTTAAGAAAATATATGTAATATGATTGTAAAAGTTATTAATTGTAAGTATTAGTATATTTAAGTATAAGTAAACTTCATAAACTTATTTTATGTCTTTGGTAATACTGGACAATAGAGAAGTTTCATTTTTATCGTACACTTTATTCAAATATTTATTTACTTACCTAAACCATATACGAAAACAAGCGACGTGGATTCAAGACCACTAGGCACTGTATGTATTCCTCGAACACGAGCTAAACTTTGATTATAATTTAACATTGCTTCTGACGGTATAGGCAATTCCGGCATATATGGAACTACTCCCTCTTCCGGTGGCGTAGTCACTGGACGACGTGGATCCAAAAATATCCATGGCATTTCCAAAACTCCACCATTACTTAGTGCCACTAAAATATTCAATTTTTAAATTGTAGTATAATAAACTAAAAAAGGAGGCTGTGTAACCCAATGGGTTACAGAGTTAATGTAAACGAATAACGATAACCCAATTAGATAACTTCATAAACGACCCCAGCACTCTCAGTAAATTTGACAATAGTGAAAAAAAAAAAAAATAAAAAGAAAAAAAACTGTCGATACGATCGAAGTGAAAACTTCTATAGTGATCTCATAACCGATTCGAGGTAACATAAATATATTCTATAGATAGGACTTTATGAATTGTGGTTATGAATAAACGTGCGATGTCAATAACAAAAATGGGGAAAACAAATAACAATAAAATTATTCTCAAACCAAGCTCACAATCAAATGCTACTAAATTAGAACCAGAATCGATAAACAGAAATGTCTATTTACCATAAAATAATTTATGTCAGAAGGTTAGCTTTAAAATAATACACATATAAATATTTGACATCAATATTAAATGCACATTAAATGTTATTTAAATTGTTTTAATTTTAAAATTAATTTTGATTTATTTTGGTTTTCATAGATTTGTAGAATTTTAGTAGTCTGAAAAGGACAGAAATTAAATGATAGGTAATAATAATGAAAGTAAAACGAAGTTATTTATATCTAATTTTTAGTGAATACAAATAAATATTAATTTAATCGTAAGAATGCTTCCTGTATGTAAAATACATATTTATTTTTATTACTAGCTGTGCGCCCGATGGGATTTCCCACATGATACGTAAATCAACTTCCTATCTCTATACTAGCAAGATCACTGTGGCCAAAAGATGACGTAAAATTTCGTCCACCACCAAACGCACAACATGTAATTACAATAAACCTTTTATCTATGTACACGAATCTACGCTTGTGCGCGTGTCATACGTCACACACACAAGCGTGTGCGTCTCTGGTAAGTGGGGTGTGCATTGTGTACGTACATATAATATGCATGTATTCGCTCATTGTTGGAAAGTGGTTGACAATAATGACAAACAATCGGTTTGAATCAATGTTAGCACCGCTATAGCTGGTGAACGAGCTCGACTAAGTCACCTTAAGCAGTATCTGACTCAGTTTGACACACTACTGTCCACAGATTTTTATATATACGCTTAGGGCTTGGGATTTCCCATCGGCAACATCTCTGGAACCATCCGACTTCGAAGTCCTTCTTATTTTACCCCCTTAGAGGATGAATTTCCAAAAACGCTTCTACCACTGATTTTTACTGATAAACAGAATCCTAAACACCAACTTTCATATTTCCAACTTCAAAACTAACGAATTTTCAAACTTTTATCCCCTATTGAACCCACTTAAAGAACAAATTTTCAAAAATCCTTTCTTAGTGCTGATCTACGTAGTATAAGCAACTCCTGTGCAAAATTTCATGCTTCTAAACCTAGCGGTTTAGGCTGTGCGATGTTTGTCATTCAGTCAGTGTTAGAGATTTATTAAATAGATTAATAAATAAAAAAATTCATTAAAAAAAAGTTGTCATTTCTCAACCTAGTGACATGCTACTCCACCCTTATTATATACACCGAGTTGAATATAATGTAGGTTTAAATATAACAAAATAAGACATCAAGAATGTTGTGGATAAATTAAATAATTTGAAATATATAAAATACTAATCACTTAACAATGATCAACTATCACTAGCGTTTGTTTCACCTTACAACCATTGCAAATTTCATTACAGCCAAAACAATACCGTTTTCACGCTCGACCATTACAGATTTCATTACACATTCACGCAGAGCCACCCTCACTATATAAGTTTTCACTTCAATAAATGGTTTGATTAACAATTATGTACTTACTTAACACATGTTTACTGGTAATACCCTTTTCAGTAATGGTTTCTTTCATGGCTAATATTGTGGCTGGCATAATATACGCCTGTCGTTCAATTAACGGTGACTTTGGTGGATTTAACGAACTGAACGCCGTACTATTGCTCTGATCTTTGCCCTCGTATAATTCTAACGTTGCAATCTCTGTACGACGCCATTTATCATTGAAATATGAATAGGTGAGCCAATTTTCTGAATGTACAATATGTATTGGTCCACGTGCCCGTTTATGTGATATCGAAAATACTACTGCGCCGGACACGACATCTACCAAATAAATATTAAATATATCTGGAAAAAAAATATGCAAAGTTTAATTTTTTTGAGGTTTGTGAATTATTTATTTATAAAAATATGACTCACATCTGTGAATTGGATCAGTAGTTTGAGTGGCAACAGCTACTAAATTTGGATTAATGTATTTAAAGAGAACTGAGCGATCGGACAGAACACGTCCTTGGGAATGTACTCGTTCCAATGGATTCTTTTGCACGACATCAATAATTTTTTGATCGCGTCCATTGATTTTTAGTTTCCAGACTTGATTGGCGATTATATTCTATTTAAAAAAAATCAAATTTTAACATGAATTCATTTCGGCAAACTTTTTTTGACGGATCAAAATCCAACAAAAAGGAAATAAATGTTTTTTTCTACTCCTGTTGAAGAACACACTCATTACATATCCGTAAATTGTTGAGAAAGTTAGGTATTATTCAAAGGTGTGGAAGAATGACCATTACTCAATAGCTATCGACCAATGAAATCACCGTATTAACCATTGTTCAATGGGCCGGCATTTGTTTTGTGTATAATGTATATATCAAATTTAAATTTCATATATATTGCGTAGTAACGTCAAAGTAAACAAAGTAGTTTGTATTTTGCTTTCAATTTTATTTAAATCAAAAAGGAAAAAAGTCGTAGAAAAAATATCGTATTCAACTCGCTTGCAATGGCTATTACTCACTCAGATGCATTACGACACTCGCCTCGTAAACTCGGCTCGTGTCACAATTTTATCTCCGTGAGTAATAGCTATCATTACCAGCTTGTTGAATAATATACTATTAACACTATGAGGCCCGAGCACTTTCATAGTAAATTTCCCCGGAAGCCGGCAATATTTAAAAAAAAAAACTATATAAACAAATACATAAAATAAAATGATTCAAACACACAACACAGTTCCACACGTATGTATGTGTAAAACTAAACAGACGTACTACGTGATACGTACATACATACTACATATGTACATTGGCATTCAAATCAATTTTATTTAAAAATATAAATTATATTTTTTATGTACCTATTTTTTGTTTATCTTAAAATTTTTTATACATAGAAACCAAGAGAGTAATATTTGTTGGTATGTATGTGTTTGTGTGAATGGGAACACATCCGTGTGATGAAAAATGATAAACATGATAAACATCGCACACATAATGAGTAATCAACTAATCAATTAATCATTGATCGCGGTCGGCCTCTGGGGAAGTTTTGTTTGGTTTCGGATGCCGAAGCCGTGGGACTGAAAGTGTTAACTCATTATAAACCACGCTATTACATGTCATTTAAGGGTACAGAGCTAGATTTATAAAAAAAAAAGTGGTCGGAAAACGACATTTCATATTACACAAACAAATATTAATTCAGTAAACGGCGAAAATGATTCCAGACTACCAGAATTCTATTTAAAATTAAAGAATTGCTTTTAAACATTTCTCGAATGCTTAAGAAAGTATCGATATTTGTCTGCATTACACGGAAGACCAAGTGGTCGGAAAACGACATTTCATATTACACGACCTAATGTTGTTCCAACTAATGACGGAAATGACTTGAAACTACCAAAATTCTATTTAAAATTAAAAAATTGCTTCTAAACATTTTCCTAATGGTTAAAAAAGTGTGGATATTTTTCTTAATTACATGATAGATCAAGTGGTCGGAAAACGACATTTCATATTACACGACCTAATGTTATTTCAGCAAACGGTGGAAATGACTCCAGGCTACAGGAATTCTGTTTAATATTAAAGAATTGCTATTAAACACTTCTGTAATGCTTAAGAAAGTGTCCGTATTTATCTGAATTACATGGTTGGCCAAATGGTCGCAAGACAACAATTCATATTAAATTTAAGTGTGATTTAAAAATCAATAATAGTCATATGTGATTTTATATGTGACCGGTTCGCACAAAATTATCCGAGATTTTACCGGGTCGTGATTGAAAAAAGGTTGAGAAATGGAGAAATGCTGCTCTATATGGAATTGTTAATACGGTAGAGCGTTGGGTCGTAGTTAGACAGGTTTCACTTGACGCTATACGGCGTCCATAACCGTCAACGTGTTAGTACCTATTTTGTTACCTAACTTGAAATAAAGATAGGTATATGTAAAGTATTATCTACATTTATACCATTAGCCTACACTGTAGACCCTAATTTTTTTTATTTAACAGTATACTTTACTATAGACAAAGTTGGACTTTAATCCCTCAAAAAAATGGAATCAGAAAACTTACATTTGGAGTACTAAATGCAAATGAATAACCTGTGATTACGTTAGTCTTATAATCAACGGTGAATAAATATAATTGTGGCGCCAATTTTTGAAAGACAGGTACAGTTGATGATGGTATAATGTGAACACGGTCATTCATGTCCAACAACAGGAGACCACGTAACGAATTATCATCACCTTCAGGGAGTAACATGATTTGTTTTACTTGATATCCTAAACGAACTAACCCATCTCCGATGGGTAGTCCGGTTATCGGATTAAATGTATACAATACACCTTCATTCGTAATCTGAAACGGATAATCATTTTTTTAGAAGAAGTTTCACTTCAAAATTGAATAAAATTGAATCGACAACTTTACTTTATCTCTGGCTAATAGAGAACACTGAGCTGGATGCGGAAAATGGCGCGTGGTGCGTTGTACAAACAAAGGCATGTAAGTTTTTCCCACCGTTTCAAACGGTTTCACATTTTCCAGCCGTTGCCGCCATATTATTTCGCCATTTTTATTATCAATTCCAAATAACTAGAAAATTTATTTTGTAATTAACAACTAATAATCAACTAATTCCCAGTATTGTAAAAGACGAATAAGTCAATTTATTCATAGATATCGATATTACAAAGCAAAAATTCGCCAAGTGAGTGTTAAACACGCACTAAATCAAAGTTTCGTAGTCAGTAGCTAGAATTTTTTACAATTCTCGAGATAAAATACTTCTTGCTTTTACTTAATGTTAAAATTAGCCTTTAATTTGTTAATAACGTGATTATCTGAACCTATTATTTTTTATGTAAGTTTAAAAAAATCACTGATAATTAAAAACAAAAGAAAAACCTCACTGTCTATTAAATTACGTAAGGTCCCCGACACTAATTATTTTAAAAGTGGTCAAGTACGGGGAGACCACCCAATTCGATGATAGACATACTAGGAAATTCTAAAAATAATTATTAATTACTAAAGAAGTAAATCTACCGGGTAATTTACTCTCTAAAGAACTTATCAAGTGAATTTTATTAACACGTTCATTGCCGATCACGCGATATCGCGTGAAACGGTTACTTTACTATATGGCCAATCACGCGACATCGCGTGACAAATATAAGAACCTACTTATCCAACATAAAATATTTAGCCATCTCACAAAGTTTATACTTTTGGCTTGGCAATGAAAGTGTTAAAATGTTAAGTTGGTGGTCTTTCAGATTTTTTACAGATTTAATTTGGTTATATTCATATTCATACACATTAAACTTCTACAAATTTCAGGAATTTCACTATATATTTTATAAATTACAGTTGTAAATAATAATAAACCAGTACTGCCATCTAGTGCATAATAGCAGACTAACATTAAATTGGCAAATCAACTAATAATAATATTAGTTGTTTTAAGATAGCTTTATAATACCGAATCTTATATTATTTGAGAATTTACCGTAAAACGAGATGTACAGGAAACGTGGAATGAATAAAAAAAAACACGACAATTTCTTGCTATTACTGTGGTTAATAGTTTATAGTTTGAAGGCGGCTGTATTTGAGTTTATCACAAGCTACTATTAATAAATACATAATATTGATTTAATGTTAAAAATTGGTTAGATCATAAAAAAATTGTTTAAAAAATTAGTAGTAAAACAATGCAAGAATTCGTTTATAATTATTTTGTAATTTATTTAAATTAGGTCATAATTATGATAGTTTATCAACTAGTAATACTATTTAATAAACAAATTTTGCGACCTTGTACATATTTTCTATTAAATCCCCATTCGTTCCCATTAACCCAGAAAGCAGGATGAACAGGAATTGATCATATTTTAGAATTTTCTGGCTAAATGGAAAAGGAAAATGAATTTTCAAAATGGTAAAAATAAAAACAAACCACCGGAACCAAAATTCGGTTCAAAGGGTAAAAATAATTCGATTCATTCCGTTTTACGGTATTAATCGAAGTAACTTGTTGATATATATTGATTTATTTGTTCTTTATAATACTGGGCATAAGTGTAAACATTTATTACTTTTCCGGTATAAGTGGCCACGACGATCATTTTATGAAGGCCAAACTCATCACGCACAAGACCAGCGGCTTGATCCTTCGACGGAGGTGCAGCGACACCGAACACAGTCATCACTAGTGATTGTAACTGGCTAATTTGACTTGTCAATCTTCTAGTAACCATATCGATAATATCAGCTAATATAAAAATTGTAAATTTGTGAAGAATTTTTAAAAATATATTTTTATTTAATTAAATTTTAAAATTTCAAAACTAAATAATTAAAATAAATAAAGTATCCAAATAGCACTTGTAATAAATAATTTCTCAGAGTTTGTTGCCAGATCTAATAAAATTATAAAAGAACTGAAGTATTTCTCAAAAAACCTCTTAACCTATTATGGCCCAACGTATGATCAATCATGCTGACAATCACAGAGGTCGTTTACTATAGTATCTACGATTAAAACTAAATCAATTGTTGTGTTCCCCAAAATGGAACACAAAACTTTAATGTACATATTAAGTCCAGATCATAATGTGATACATCAAAATTTCATTTAGAATCAGAATAAAATCAAAATACAACAATTTTTTGTAGTATAATACACTAGCGAAGCATTGTGTGTGAGAGAAATAAATATAAAGCGTATTTTATTTATTCTGTCTCGCTAAGTCGCAAAACTGTACGGGGTCTCTGTACGAGATAATAAACAGTACATATACACTTTATGTATTTTCTTTCTCTCTCATACGATATCTGAGCAGTGTAAACGAAGAATTACCGTACCTTTTATCTTTTTTTACTTTCAAATAAAAAACATGCTAATGTTTAAAATCATAAAACAACCTCAAAAGATTCAAAAGACTCACAACATGCTTTCTTATTTTATTCTTGCAAGTATTATATACAAATGTATGTAACAGAAAGAGAAAAAATATATACAATATGTCTAAGAATGTTTGCAACATACAGTTATTACAGTTTGTGCCACCAAAGTTTGCAAAAAATAACTGTGGAAAAGGAAGAATGTGATAGTATATGACGTCGACAGTATATTTTTTCTGTATTATAATTGTTATTATTCAATTGAAAAAAATAATTTAATCCCGAGAGATACACAGTCGGTTTTAAAAAATCTAGGATATTTTTCTGCTGTGTAATTTAAACTTCAAATAAAGTAATTTAATTTAGAGATGAGCTAAACGGTTATTTTCTAATAACTGTTATTGCAATAACAGTTACTGAAAAATAATTGTTATTTATAACAGTTATTATAATAACTGGTATGGTATTTGGATATTTTAACATATTGTAAGATATTCGATATGCGTATAAACGGTTTTGTTAGTGAAATATGCACAGATCTATAATACTGACGGATACTAAAGAACATTTTTTGCTTTACTGTAGTGCAATATCTGTTCAAATACTTGTCTATACAAGGATTTAGGCTTTATATACACAATTTTAACAATTTTATGGATACAAAATTACAAATACTAATAGATAACTGTACAATAGACAACAATTCATTTTTAAGGGTTTTTGAAATGTGCTACAATAGAAAATGTGTAACTTGCCTGGGGCATTATTATTTTGAAATTCTCCGTAGGTGGTTAAAATAAATTACTGTGATCCTTGCTTTCGAATATATTAATACTGACCTATGTTATCGATATTTTCAAAGGAGTTATTTAAGTAACCAGTTACTGGGTATTCCAGTTATTAACGATAACTGTTATCTTTCTATACTAGTTATAAAATAACAGTTATCGATATATCGATCATCTCTAATTTAATTTATATTTCTATGGTAATTAAAGACTAATTTAACATTAAATTTATCACCAAAACTTATTGGCGACGCAAAGATTCTCACTCGCGCCTCTGGTGGTAAAATTAGAACTAGCATCAAGTAAAAATATACGTATACGATTAATGGGCGATATAAAATCTAGTAATTCGCGCATAATTTGTATAGTACATTTTTCTATCGACAATTAAACGTATACAAAAATTTTTACTTGATACAACTTCTAATTTAAAAAACCAGGAGCGCTCGCGTAATCTTTGCGTCGCCAATTAGGCTAGCGACTAAATTCTTAAAAAGGTGCTTAGAAATTAAAAAAGTGATCACGAGCGTTGCAGTGGCCGTTTTTTTAATTGATTCAGAATTTAAAGTAGAATAAAAAATCCAAATACAATAAAAAATCGAACACCGACGTCAATATTAAAAATTGATTAACATAAATAATTTGACAAGTATTCTTATAAATATTTAAGTATACATATTTGTTTCAAAATATCATATTGACAATAGTTTTCCCTCTCTCTAAAGAAATATGTTAAATAATTTTTTCTATATCAATGGTGTTTACTGAATATTACTGATACAAAATTGATACATATAACTTACCTATTATTTTTATTAATCCTACTTTTCATAGTGGTGCCGGAATTTGATAAAAAAAATATAGTATAGGAATTTTTTATTCCTTTTTAAATTTTGAATTGATTCAAAAAAAAATCGGCCACTAGAACGTTCGTGGTAACTTTTTCTTAAGACGCTTAAGAGCCTAGTCACCATAGTTTAATTAGATACTAAAAAAATTAATATGTCTGAATCGCTAAAAGAGTTAATATGTCTAGATTCTAGAATATTTAGAACGGAGTTTGCAAACTCCGCTGACGTAAACTGTACTCACTCTTATTTTATTAAGTTTGTGCTATTTGGATATCTATTTACAAACCAATAACAGAAAAAATGTCAAAACAAGCCAAAAAATAAAAAAATAATAAAACTCTTTAAATGTAGTCACATTCTAAAACTAGTTTCAAAACTTTAATTAAATTAAAAAGTAATTAAAACAAGCAATAAACTTCAGAAACAGAAATCGATTCAAACTCTAATAAACTGAACTTACTTGAAAATCCTAAATTTTCTGCTATATAAACAAAAGAAAATAAATAAACTACTATTAAAAAATACTTCCCATGAATATCTAAATTTCTAACATTTTATATAACTTAAAATATTAAAAATAAAGTACATCTGACTTACCATTTCCTTTATTATCGAATTCCTTTTCAATTGACGCATCCAAGTCGGACACTGGTAAATCTAGCAGATCCACTGCCACAATACTTGCCAGTGATTCTTCACGGGTCCAAAGTATTTTACCTATCAAGCATAGCCATCAGTAATTTGAAAAAAAAAATGTTGTAAAACAATACGAACCTCCGTTTTGAACTAAAACCATTGCATCATCTTCAGTACTCAAAAAGAATCTACAAGCGGTTCCTCGATCTTTTCTTAAACTACAAAAACCTGATGATAATTCAGGTTTCCCAAGAGTTTCTGGATAATTGATTTTACTATATACTTCTGAAATTTCGGACTTATCACTTAATAAGATTCCGCTAATAATCATTTCCTGAAAGGTTAATTTTCTTAATCAAAATTCAATTTTGAGTACTTATACAATCTTTAAAAAATTTTCTAAAAATCTCATGTTAACACCTTAATGATCATTGACGTCATAACACATCAAGTGAAACCTGATTAAAGTGTATAAGTTGTCAAAATAGTGTATCAGTTGGGCGTTTTGTCATTATAGGTTATGACCGTCATGGTGTTTGTTAATACGATTACAATTCAGGGACTATGTTCCAAAATTAGAGAAAATCTGAGAGCACAACTGATCTAAAATTTTAAGGATCAGCGTTTTATATACAGTAGAACCTCTGTTAACCGAACAGCAGTGTCACGCAAAAATTTGTCCGGCTAACAGAGGTGTCCGCTTAACAAGGACAGAGTAAATAATAGTATTAAAAAAATTCGTTAAGTGCGTGTTTTTGACACGCACTAAGTAATGTCACCTCAGTGAAAGTGTTAATTTATGATTTTTTGTTAACTCTACAGCCCTCTTGCGTTTATTCAATATGGATGTACAACTCTATACAACTCTATAATAATGTTTCCCCCACTAAGATCACACAACGATATTAATATGTCATCCTTCGATGACATAATAATGTAGTTTTCGTAACTAATTTTTTAATTCATTTTTTTAAATTCAAATCAATTTCAAGAACGAATTTAGGTACTTATACAAAAATATAACGTTTACAAATTCATTGTCACATTAGAATCATTGTTAACAAGTTAAAACATGAACAATTATACCTAACCCTAATAAATAGGTATACATACGCATTATGACGGTGGCATGCTATACGAAAACCAATGTATTTAGTCCTCTCTTAAGCGGACCGTCTGTTAACTGGACGCGGACACAATATTTTTTGACGAAGACATTTAGTATATTATTACCTCCATTAACCGAATGCGAGTACGTCTAAGGCTGGTCGTCCATTGGTTGCGGACAACTGCAAAATTCGATTCAGACAATTACGCACGTTTGTCGTTCGTTCGAAATGATATGTCTGCTGTCCGTCCACTAGCTCAATATTGGTCAGTATTTTTAAAACCTTTTATTTAACTTGCTATGTTAGTATGTTGGTTTAGATCAAATCTTGGAATCAAAATTTAGACAGGTTCTAATTCAGCTAGAGGTTTTAAATTTTGTATACGTTTCTAACCTTGATGACAATGCAAT
The DNA here is from genome assembly GCA_035578155.1 of Brachynemurus nebulosus. Taxonomy (NCBI): domain Eukaryota; kingdom Metazoa; phylum Arthropoda; class Insecta; order Neuroptera; family Myrmeleontidae; genus Brachynemurus; species Brachynemurus nebulosus. The sequence continues at coordinate 29,115,107 of JAPWDM010000003.1, forward strand.
ATTGTATAATTAGTTTTTCCTTAAATTGCCCCAAATCAAAATTGTCGATTTTTAGTCCTATGCAACTTTTTGACATTTCGAATTGTCAAATATTGTCCATTGATTGATTTTACATTGCAATTTTTTGTTTCCATAGTTATATCTGATTAGTGTAAATTAATCGATTAAAATATAGGTAAAAAAATTACTTCTTTATTTTTTTTTAAATTAATTGTAATGAGACTAAAAAGTAGAAAATAAAGTAAAGAAATGTTTTTTAAGAAAGAGCTTTTATTTACAAATGGGCTAAATAAAATAAAATAACTTTTGAGTGAAGTTTGAAGCAATATGCAACATAATTTATAAAAGCTTGAGGCGTTTAATCAAGTTTGGTAAGTACTGGAAAGTAAAATAGCTACACTTATATCCAAAACAGAAATAATTAATGATAACGCCTCAAGCTTTTATAAATTATGTTGTATATTGCTTCAAACTTCACTCAGTAGTTATTTAATTTTTTTCAGTCGATTTTTAAATAAAAGCTTTTTCTTAAAAAAATTTTTTTTACTTTATTTTATTCTTTTTAATTTTTTTCCTCAAACTATAGATGCTATAAAAATACGTAAAAAACAATTTATGGTACGTAATATGTAAAGGTACACAGCTATAATTGTAATTTACCTTCAGTTTCATATCAATAAAAATAAAAATCTCATGAAACGGATTTCTTCGCGCGAAAAAATCCAAACAAAATTGGATTTGTTCGCACGTTGCAATTATACGCACGGAAACGGACGAACGAGACGCTTTCAATGGACGAGGATGTATACCTTCACAGCTGTTTGGATCGTTCATCTGTTTTCATGCGTATTAGTCCGAATTAAATTAAATTTTAGGCTGGTCGTCCATTGGATGCGGAAACGTGCGAAATTTAATTCGGACAAATACTCATGAAAACGGACGAACGATCCAAACAACTGTGAAGCTATACATCCTCGTCCATTGAAAGTGTCTCGTCCATCCGTTTCCGTGTGTATAATTACAACGTGCGAACAAGTCCGTTTCATGAAATTTTTATTTTTATTGAAATGAAACTGAAAATAAATTACAATTATAACTGTGTACCTTTACATATTACGTGCCATAAATTGTTTTTTACGTATTTTATAGCAACTATAGCTTAAGAAAAAATAATAATAAAAATACTGACGAATATTGGGTTAGTGGACGGACAGCAGACATATCATCTCGCACGAACGACAAACGTGCGTAATCGTCTGAATCAAATTTCGCAGTTGTCCGCAACCAATGGACGACCAGCCTTAGACGTACTCGCGTTCGGTTAATGGAGGCCGGAGGTAAATAGGCCGGATTTACACGAGTTTAGTAACTAAAGCAGGCTACTAAAGCAAGTAGCTAAATTGAATAATTTTTTTGTTTAGTGGCTGTCTACACACAATTTAGTAAATTGATTTAGTATTAGTTGAAGTAGTAATACATAACCCAGTAAAACTAAATTAAAAATGGTACATAGTCATCAATAAATTCGTTGTGCACTATAAAAATGTATCAGATATGTTTGAACTGACTTGTTGGTTCGACCTTTTAATGTATTTATATATGATTTGTCCCAAATATATTCCAAAAAATGGAAAAAAAAATATTATATATATATATATATATATATATATATATATATATATATATATATATATATATATATATATATATATATATATATATATTATTAGATGAAGAGTGGTTGTCACACGAATTTCAGTTTTTTATCGAGTTGCCTTCAGTGACTTTTTTTGATATTTATAATTTATATACTACAATAAGTACAAAAATTACCAAAAAAAATATTTGCAATAAATAAATATTTACGCGCCTATATTTGTATATTGGAAATCTACTAAACACTTTACTAAACTGATGTGTTTACACTGGTATAAATAACAGCAAGTTAAAAAAAATAAAGTGGGGGTAAGCTACTTGCACAAGTAAATAGAACAGGCTTCTATTTACTTGACTAAACAGATTACTAAATTTCTTACTTGCACTTGCACTAAATACAACTGTCTACATGACAAAAGTAACTAAATTTAGTAACTTGATTAAGTAACCTGCTTTAGCTACTAAACACGTGTAAATACGGCCATATACTAATGGCCGATTGCACCAACATTATTAATCGGCCGTTAAGATATTAATCCATGATTAATTTTAACTCTAGTTAAAATCTCTGATTATCTTACTAGCATTTACTTCTCTTGTGTCTCATTTCATGTCCTATAAAAACAAATCAGACACCGTTGCTAGTCAAAATTGACCGTTAACATACATTAGTTAACCGTTGGTATATTTTAAATGGTGCAACAGACAAATCGGGGTTAGTTAATCTCTGATTTACTAATGGCCATTAAGTTCCGATTAAATTAATTTTGGTGCAACCGGCCATAAATGTCTTCGTCAAAAAATATTGTGTCTGCGTCCAGTTAACAGACGGTCCGCTTAAGAGTGGGCTAAATACATTGGTTTTAGTATAGCATGCCACTTTATAAAAAATTTGTTCGGCTATAGGAGGGGTTCGGTTAAGAGAGGTGTCCATAGTCAGAGGCTCTACTGTATTTATTGTTCACTGGTTAAAATTTTTAATAATATCTCGAAACTTCTTAAATGTATGTACTATGTAGATATTCCCTATTAAGAAAGTTTCACTGTAAATTATCAAAAAATATGAATTACCTGATTTTTAATAAATTGAGCTTGTAACAGACAATAATCTTCACCATAGGGAATAATAATAAAACTTGATTTTGCTTGTGGAATATCCTTGTCAAACGGTTGAATACCTTGTTCATTAATTGTCACAAGTTGATTGATGTTATTTTGTTTGAGTAAAACAACTGACAATGGTCCACTCACAGCCATCATTTTAATATTTTCAGTATTATCAAATAAATCTTTTAAATAGAACGTATGAACTAAATTTGACTCCGATATCACATTCACACTGTACATTTGCATTGAATCAATGCAAACGTAGTACGGATTAATTAAGACACATCTGCAAAAAAAAAGTAACTTACTGAATTACGAAAATATTTCGAAATATCTGAATTATGATAATGATTAGTTACTAACTCTGGGTATTGAATTAATAGAGGGAGTACAAGCATATACATACACAACGTATTGGGATCTGTCGAATGGCGGTATGACATCTGGTGTTGAAAAGTCAGACTATTCTTAAAGTGCATTTGTTGAAATGTCATTTATGAGCTGAATTTTGTAGATCTGAAAATACAGACTGACACAGGTCTGACAAAATTACAGACCGGTGATAAGACGGGATTTTTACTTATGGTCCTTTGAATTTAAAATTTGTTTAAAAAATTGATTTTCGGACTTACGGAGCCCTTATTTTATTTAAAGTATGAATATTATTTTATTATTATAGTGAATAAAAAAAGTACTTATCCTTAGTAGTAGAATCAACTACAGAAAGTCACCGTAACTAGTAAAAGAACCTCGAGAGATGTAATCGTGTTAGTAGCAAAAATTCAAATGATTTTATGCATTTCACCTAATTATCTTGTATCCTTTTTCTCATTACCGCTGTTTTGTACGACTGATACCGATGAAAACAATATATTTTAACAATTTTAAACCTAAGTTCCCAAATAATTTGAATTATTCATTTATCCAAGGAGATGTAGGATTGGAAATAATACTCCAGACTATCTTCCATAGAATAAAATGTTTCTTTATTTGTCCAGAAATCTTTCGGTATATTTTATACCTTCTTCAGTGGCAAAAAACTTTTTCTTCCCTTTACATAGTAATTTGTTAAAAAACTTTTTTGGTAACAACCAGAGCATATGTTTTTTGTAAAATAATCTCTAACACAACCGAGATCATTATGTCGAGAAAATGCATTTCATAAGAAATTTGTCTATATAAATTAAAAACCGATTCTTAATTTAAAAATTAAGTTCGTCCCGTTTTATTTTTTATTTAATGTTTTCAAATAGATATATTTTAGTTTTAAATTAAACCTATAAGGTCGATATAAAAATGTCATACTAAATAGTTTTGTGGTACTATGCAACCAGTTTAATTTAAAACTAAAATATATCTATTTGAAAACATTAAATAAAAAATAAAACGGGACGAACTTAATTTTTAAATTAAGAATCGGTTTTTAATTTATATAGACAAATTTCTTATGAAATGCATTTTCTCGACATAATGATCTCGGTTGTGTTAGAGATTATTTTACAAAAAACATATGCTCTGGTTGTTACCAAAAAAGTTTTTTAACAAATTACTATGTAAAGGGAAGAAAAAGTTTTTTGCCACTGAAGAAGGTATAAAATATACCGAAAGATTTCTGGACAAATAAAGAAACATTTTATTCTATGGAAGATAGTCTGGAGTATTAGTTCCAATCCTACATCTCCTTGGATAAATGAATAATTCAAATTATTTGGGAACTTAGGTTTAAAATTGTTAAAATAATTACATATATCCCAAAAAAACCATATTATATAATGAAAACAATATATGTCGATGTGATTACCAACTAATGGCCTAACTACCCTCATTAATGATTTCAAGAAAATTTTGTTTTTGTCCAGCTAGCTTGTACCAGACGAAACACTGTGCATTGGGTTAAAAATACGTATATAGGTCAAAGTAACTAAAACTGGTCTGACTTCATTTACAAATGAAGCAATTACTCTAATATACAAAAAAAAACAAAAAAAAAAACGATAGGAAACAGAAAACTAAGTACATAGGTGCGTCTAATTTTGCTTCATTTGTTGCATTTGTCTGATGATCTCAGACCAATTTTAGTTAATTTGATTTATACAAATTGTGTGCGCGTCACTAAATATTAGGCATATGCGCATCCCTTCTAATTTCAATCATCACCAGAGACGTGACGCACCGTGTTTTAAGTATTAAATATTTGTACTATCTTAACAAAATTGTAATAAAATTCGTGTAATTATCAAATGTATACTATTTTACTAAAATTGTTTTTTTTCTATTATGTTTCTTTGGAATAAAAAGAAAAGGTAAATCAAATTTGGCACATTTAGGATTAGGTCAATACCTCCATAAGCGTACGTTAAGTCATAATGGGTTAAAAGTATGTTAACTTATCGAAGCTATTATACTTCCTTACCTTTCAGCTTTTAATATCCAAACAGCCGGAATTTTCGTTGAAGTACCTTTATTTTGACCAGTTTTTAAGTTATAGGACGTGACCTCCAAATATGATTCCTTATCATCTTTCTTTACAACGACCTGATACAGTCGCCCATGCGACACCAGCCATTCCACACTTTGTATTTGACTGTTTTTCGTCAGTGTAAACATCCATTCCCACAATAAACCACCTGATATCGGTTCCCAACCGCGCACTAAGTACGGGCCATACAGTGAAAATGACGACACAGTCACCACTTCACTATCTACATGTAAAAAATCTATTTGACTTCGATTGGCTCGCTCTAACACTTGTCGCCAAATTATTTGTCCTAAAAAATTTTAGTTTTTATAAATACAGTTGGAGTTTAAGAATACAAATGAATTTTTATTTGGAAATTACATACCTGTTTTCAAATGAAGCGCTGCCACAACATTTTCTTCAGTAACGACAATTAAACGTTTCGCTGTTGAAACGGTATCAAATTGTGAAAATTTTAATTTTCCAACATAATTTTGTTTCCTGCAAAAAATTTTTTAATATTTACATTTTTGTTAAATTTATGTTACAACGATTAAGGTTGGCAATAAAATTTTGTAAATTTTTCATTAATCATGCTCACCAGTCAAATTTTCCAATTTGATCTTCAAATAAACACACAGACAAATTAAATAATCCAAATAATATGAAGAAACATTGAAAAAATTGTAGGTCAGTCATAAAATTAAAATTATTTCCTTTAAATCGCCACCGTGTTAACTCCATCATTACGATCAGCCGGTGATAAATTTAAACAGGGGAATTTGGTTTTATGCAATTTTTTGTTCAATACATTATTGTTTTTACGTCAAACTTCATTTTATTTAACCTTTTCAAAAATACCTACTGAAACTATAATTTAATAATAATAAAAAAAATAATAATAATAAATGATTGCATAGAAAAATCGAAGATTTTCAATTATTTACACATTAAAATATTAATACTACTGAATCTCTTGAACTTTTGTCCCTAATATTTTCTCTTTTATAGTAATATTATGATACATACTTATTATTACAAATATTAGAAAAAATAATTACGACTAATTGATAAACCACTTTATTAGGTCAAAATTTTTAATATCCACAATTAATATTCGTATAAAACTTTCTTCTTTTTTAATGTTTAGACAATGATAAGATAATACACTAAAAATTCGAAAATCTGGGCGATCTGGGCTATTCAAAAAAAAAATCAGGGTGGTCAGGGCTATCAATTGTATTTTATGGTGAAATATTTGTTAAATTTCCACTTAAAATTTGAAATATTTTCATGTTATTCTAAATTCTAAAACTTACTCGAAGTAGAGATTAAAAAAAAAAATTATTACCAGAAGGCAAGGTTTGTTTAAAAGGTTTTGATAATTCACAAAATTTTGTGGTACATATTTAGTTTACAAAATATGTAAACATATTTTTTTTAATGCCATTCTTATTTTTTCTTAAAAATTTACTGTTTTCAAATAAAAATGAACGTATAAATGAAATAGTAGTCAGAATTCATTAAGTATCATTGAGGGGAGAATCGATTACAGAGAATGCTGTGTATTACAAACACGATTACGTAAGAAATTGAAGCAAAAAAATTGTCTGATGTGATTACTCTAATGACGGTCAAACCATTAATTTAATGATTTATCTAATATTTATAAATAAGTCTCCGTGGTTACAAGTTGTGTTTAATAAAATGTAGTCATACTTCACAATTTAATGCCTGTGGTATCTCTAGGAAACATATAACTATACGTTAATATGTTTAAATTAATGGTTTGGCCGCCATTAAAGTAATCACATCAGTCAATTTTTTTGCTACAATTTCTTAATATATTTGTAATACACAGCATTCTCTCTAGTCGATTTTCTCCTCAATGTCAGAATTAATATTTAACATCTATTAATTTTTCTGAATCAGAGTCCTCTGCTTTATAACGGTGTATAAAAAAGAAGTTTCATTACGTAACATTTTTCACTGGCTAACGCAAATTATACGTATGCGGAAAGAATTCATGGCGGAGTAGAAGCATAATAAATTAAAACAAGATTAAATTTTCACAATTTAAAACATTATTTTATTCATTTTTAAATACATAACATTTAAATTATTATTATTGAAAAAATAAATATTACAAAATGTTTAAGAATCTGCAATAATAAAAATATATTTAAAATATCTACATTTAAAAAAATACACTCTCTTATTAAACTGATTTAATTAGTACTTTTACTCATAGCGCTTGTTTTAAATGTATCAATATTTGATAAAATCTTCTTAAGGGCTTTATCAATCATCATCGAAGTTTTCCATCGAGGACTATACGGATAATCGGACAATGTCTCCGAATACGTCGAATCATAAACTAAATGATTAACCGATGTATAATTATACCTGGGCCGATCGTTTGGAAAATTTTTACCCAACAAAATCGTTAACAACCAATAGAATCCATTTGTTTCAAATAGTAAAACTGCTTTGGAAAAATTAAGGGCATCATATTCAATAATATTTGACTTATAAAATAACAATAATGTACTAATATACTCTTGACACTTTTTATAATTATACGTAACAGTCTCAATCTTTTCAGTCAACCATTTCTTAATTTGAGGCACATAATCCATTAGACAATTACTGTTGGTTAATGAAGGTATTCGTAAGTTTGATTGGTCGCCTAACACCTGTTCAATTCGTGGGCTTAAATATAATTTCGAATCGACCATATTGGGCTTATTAAATTTCACGAATAGAAATGCTGCATCGTTTCTTGGGTCTTTTGAGGCATTATTGTAACTGCAAAGAATAGAGAAATTTTATTTTACTTGATGTCATTGCCATCTGGTGTCAGATGGAACAGTAATTAGCGTGGAATTATAATAACTAACACTGCAGATATAGGTGAAATTATCTAAACTTGGACTGAAGTCATTCAGAAATGAAACAAAATCAGACGTACAAATTGATATTACTATAGTTACTCTAATATAAAAATAACAAAAAGGAAACGAGACAAAAAATTTTGGTACGTCTAATTTAGATTAATTTGTTGCATTTGTTTAATGATGTCAATTCAAGTTTAAATAATTTTTCATTTATGTCACATCAAGGCGCCACTTTCGGGGTCAGTGCTGCCTTTTATAGTTCAGGCCTAGTCCTTTTTTATACAGATGGCCACTTTTCTTCAAGACCAAATTTCCCTAACTTTTTCCAGGTCATATTTGAGTTTTTTTCTTACTTTACCCTTCCCCCTAAATGTTTTCCAACTTAAAAATCAAATTTTTTTATTTTCAACAAAACCGGAAGTGACTCGTAATCAGTCCGAGACTATCAGTGGAACTCAAAATCCTAAAGAAGTCTAAATTTTTAGATTTTTTTATTCAGTAGGCTAAATTTTTAATAATTTTTTTTTTTTATTTAAATTTATTTTAAGTGGATACGCAACAGCTAATGGTCATATGCATCCACTGAAAATAAAATAATTTTTTAAAAATAATAAAATTAGGGAAGTTTTTAATTTCTTTTGATGTTGACTCTGAAGATGTGAAAGTGAAAATAATAAATTTTTCCGGTAAACGATTCAAGTTCTTTTTCATTTCCGGTTCCATCAAAAGTACACTTAAAAGGCTCCAATTTTTAAAAGCTTTTATTTAACTTGCTATGTTAGTATGTTGGTTTAGATCAAATCTTGGAATCAAAATTTAGACAGGTTCTAATTGAGCTAGAGATTTCAAATTTTGCATACGTTTCTAACCTTGATGACAATGCAATATTGTATGATTAGTTTTTCCCTAAATTGCCCCAAACCAAAATTGTTGGATTTTTAGTCCTATGCAACTTTTTGACATTTCGAATTGTCAAATACTGTCCATTGATTTTACATTGCAATTTTTTGTTTCCATAGTTATGTCTGATTAGGGTAAATTAACCGATTAAAATATAGGTAAAAACAAAAAAAATTACTTCTTTATTTTTTTTTTTAATTTATTGTAAGCAGACTAACGAGTAGAAAATAAAATAAAATAAAAAAATGTTTTTTTAGAAAAAACTTTTATTTAAAAATGGGCTAAAAAAAATGAAATAACTACTGAGTGAAGTTTGAAGCAATATGCAACATAATTTATAAAAGTTTGAGGCGTTTAATGAAGTTTGGTAAGTACTGAAAAGTAAAATAGCTACACTTATATCCAAAACAGAAATAATTAATGATAACGCCTCAAGCTTTTATAAATTATGTTGCATATTGCTTCAAACTTCACTCAGTAGTTATTTCATTTTTTTTAGCCCATTTCTAAATAAAAGCTTTTTTAAAAAAAAAAACATTTTTTTAACTTTATTTTTTAAACTTTTATTTAAGATAATTTCGCTATTCTAGAGAAAAAGGGAATACAATTGATGTAGAAAATGATGAAGACTTCACTGTTCTAGTGCAAGAGATCCTTCAGAAAATAATTTGAATATTATGGACGAAAAAATTCCCTAATATCAAAGGATATTTCAAAACGCTACAACACGCCTGCGCCTACAGAATCATTCGATTATAAAAATATTTACAGATATCTCTATTATGATTAGTGATTACGATTAGTTACTAATTGGTAATTAGTACATAATACTAATATCAAACAAATATGAACAAAGTTGTAAGTAGACAAAACGGCCTAAAATCCTAAAATGTAGATACCTTAAAGGTATATTATTTACGACACATACTACTCAAACTTGTAGTGGATTATAGTGATTAGTAATTAGTTGTAGTATTATAAGATCATTCACTCAAGACAAAAAGTCAGTAGATCGCGTACTATAGGACATTATCTGTTACTCCAGACTGTATTTTCCAATTAAAGATATGAATGAAAAATTTTGGAATATCCTATGCTGAAGTATCATATATTACAATTTGGTTTCTTTCATTAAGCCTAATACAGACACCGGCAAAATTAACGGAACATAAAAAAAATATAAAAACCTATTTATTAAACAAAGTTGGCTGTTTTTTTTTTCATTTTCACTTAAAATAATATTGAAATAACGAATCAATTGACTTTTCATAGAATTGTTCTTATTTATTATTGATGCAAATCTTTTTAAGAGGTCTGTCACTTTCGAACTCAAATGCCGCTTCTTCTCAATGTGGTCGAGCTTCAGGCTGCCGTAATTAAAGAAGGGCAAAGATTGCCTCAGGAGACTATAGATAACATCATTCTGAGTATAGCAAGACGAATGGAAGCTTTGACAAGAGCACGGGAGGAAGCACGCGGTATTAAAACGCTGTGTTTCATTTTCTATTTGTTAAATAATCTTTAACTTAAATAATTCTTAGACGATATAAGATTCCAAAAATTTGGCATTTCATATGGTTAACTGCTTTTACTAACGAAAACAAAGGTATATCGACTGGTGAACATGTAATTTTAAGTGAATAATTAAATAAGACTAATAGTTTCTTAAAATTAAATGGTTTGTTTGATTTTTAGAGATATTTTGTATGTTCCGCTAATTATGCTGGTGTGTGTAGTTTTATAGAAATTTAATAATAAACACATGCTATTGCATGGGAAGTATATCTAAATAAAAACTTTCAAACGTTTCTATTGTAAAATTATAAAATACGCTGCCAATGGGGTGTGGCACACAGCTTCCTCGTACTCGTAAAAAACTTTAAAACAGTATTTTACCAAATTTATATACCGTGAAATTATATTTTAGCCTTAAAGTTCATAAAAATTGTTGTAACTCAAGATACTTAAAGGCTAAATTATAAAATAATAGCAAAAATAATTTAGAAACTAACCCCCAAAATACTTTAAAATTTGAGCGCAGTAGGACTAGCAGTAAATAAGATGGGATTTCATGGTAGCGCCGTGGATACTATTACTCTGAATGCAATGAAATTTGTAGGGGACCATCTAGGAACTAGACCACATAATTTCTGACAATTTCATAAAAAAGAATTGAATAGTTCAGAAGTTATGCCACTTGGTGCAATTTAGTATATTAATGGAATGACATGGTAGCGGCGTAGTTACCGTTACACCGATTTCGATTAAATTCATAGGGGACCATCTAGGAACCAAACTGCATAATTTCTAAAAATTTCATTAAAAACAATCGAATAGTTCAGAAGTTATGCCACTTAGTGCAAACTGGCGACAAACAGACGGACGGACAAACACCAAACCAAAATTGTTCAGGAAGCTCTAAAACGTAAAATGTGTGTAAAAAATTTTATTTTGGAGGGAAAAATTTTTTTATTCAAGTGATCACAATGCTTCCGCTTCTTTGCTTCCGTAGTCTCGGAAGCAAAATGTTACATAACACCTTCATCCACTCATCTCTTTAATTATTTGACTAAGGCCGAATTTACACGGGTTTAGTAACTAAGGCCGAATTTACACAGGTTTAGTAACTAAAGCAAGTAGCTAAATTGAATAATTCTTTTGTTTAGTGGCTGTCTACACACAATTTAGTAAATTGATTTAGTATTAGTTGAAGTAGTCATACATAACCTAGTAAAACTAAATTAAAAATGGTACATAGTTGTGAATAAATTCGTTGTGCACTATAAAAATATATCAGATATATTAATAAGCGATTTAATCAGAAAAAAATGTCACATTTATGTTTGAACTGACTTGTTGGTTCGACCTTTTATTATATTTATATATGATTTGTCCCAAATATATCCCATAAAAATAAAAAAAAAAAAAAAATGTTATATATCTTTTTTTTTTATTATTATAAGATGAAGAGTGGTTGTCAGACGAGTTTCAATTTTTTATCAAGTTACCTTCCGTGACTTTTTTTTATATTTATAATTTATAGGTCTAATACAATAAGTACAAAAATTCCCCAAAAAATATTTGCAATAAATAAATATTTACGCGCCTATATTTGTATATTCGAAATCTACTAAACACTTTACTAAACTAATGTGTTTACACTGGTACAAATAACAGCAAGTTCAAAAAAATAAAGTGAGGGTAAGCTACTTGCACAAGTAAATAGAACAGGCTTCTATTTATTTGACTAAACAGATTACTAAATTTCTTACTTGCACTTGCACTAAATACAACTGTCTACATGACAAAAGTAACTAAATTTAGTAACTTGATTAAGTAACCTGCTATATGCCGTATTTACACGTGTTTAGTAGCTAAAGCAGGTTACTTAATCAAGTTACTAAATTTAGTTACTTTTGTCATGTAGACAGTTGTATTTAGTGCAAGTGCAAGTAAGAAATTTAGTAATCTGTTTAGTCAAGTAAATAGAAGCCTGTTCTATTTACTTGTGCAAGTAGCTTACCCCCACCTTATTTTTTTTTAACTTGCTGTTATTTGTACCAGTGTAAACACATTAGTTTAGTAAAGTGTTTAGTAGATTCAAATATACAAATATAGGCGCGTAAATATTTATTTATTGCAAATATTTTTTTTGGGAATTTTTGTACTTATTGTATTATATAAATTATAAATATCAAAAAAAGTCACTGAAGGCAACTGTATAAAAAATTGAAACTCGTCTGACAACCACTCTTCATCTAATAATAATAATAAAAAAATATATAACATTTTTTTTTTTCATTTTTATAGAATATATTTGGGACAAATCATATATAAATATAATAAAAGGTCGAACCAACAAGTCAGTTCAAACATAAATGTCACATTTTTTTCTGATTAAATCGCTTATTAATATATCTGATATATTTTTGTAGTGCACAACGGATTTATTGACAACTATGTACCATTTTTAATTTAGTTTTACTAGGTTATGTATTACTACTTCAACTAATACTAAATCAATTTACTAAATTGTGTGTAGACAGCCACTAAACAAAAAAATTATTCAATTTAGCTACTTGCTTTAGTTACCTGCTTTAGTTACTAAACCCGTGTAAATTCGGCCTTAGCTACTAAACATGTGTAGCATAATACTTACATCGGTAGCTCAGGAAATTCAATATCCAAATATATTAAGAAGGTGACCACCTCACCACGGACAAGTACATCAACATCCTGAGACTTGATATCCGTTTCACCGACAAGACAAGAATATTCAAAATAAGCCCGTGATTCAGTGTCGCTTTTCAACAAATTCACCTAAAAAATATTCACTGATATAAAACACATTCCAACACCGGTAAATTTCACGAACTAACTTGATGCTGTTTATAGTAATTATACAATTCAGTAATAATCAATTTCAACGATTTCGGATTATTTAAATCCCAATCGGTCCAACTTGGTACGTATTTGTTGATAATTTCCAAATCCGGATCAGATAGAAATGTTTCATCATCAAATTGAAAATCGGGTGCCGCATCTAAATTATTTGCACTGAACAAAATGGTCCATTGGAGTAGATCATTTGCGTATGGAATCGTTATGACACATCGATCTGCATTATTCTTATCAATTTTATGTCGAACGCATCCATAATTGACACTTTTTATTTGCATACTTCTCAAATATGTCCCTGTAAACAAAATTTTTTTTTTATAAAGTTCGAACTTGATACAGCCTGCCGCTTTAAATATACCTGCAAGATCATTTTTTATATTGTATAATTCTCTTAAACAAGAATGTAATTGTAATGGAAATTTTTCAATCAAACTGTCGTCAATAATGTCCACTTCCGATGGCATTTTGAAACAGATTTCGAATCTGCTTGGGCACTTCCAATATTTAAATATAGCCTATCTACTGATGTTTTGAATTATAAATATTTACATTAAACGTACACTAATTTATTAATAATTAAAATACTTTCAAAATCACAACTTTAAAAAAAATATTTTAATTACAAGTTAAAAAAATATTTAAATCATGACAGATGTCCCGGTAAACAATTAATTTTGTGAAAATTAGTTGATATCCAGTGTCACCAACTCTCATAATTTTTCTCCCTAAAGCTCCAACCAAAAAGCCCTAAAATCCCTACAATACCGCAATATTCCCCTAAAAATAATATTATAAATAAATATTATTAATAAAATAAATAATTAAATAATTACATTAATTACATAATCATTTATAAATAATTAATAAATAATCAAATACCAAATTCAATTATTTAAATAATTAATAAATAATCAAATTAATAATAAATTAACCTTTAAATGAATAAAGGTCCGTCCACACGGCTCAAGCTTTACCACCGACTTACTTGCGCAAACCAGGTTTGTGCAAGTAAGTCGGTGGTAAAGCTTGAGCGTGTGGACGGAGCTAAACCGAGTTAACTCGTCCTGCAATATGGCGGCTCAAAATGCTGTCATATGTATATATTCACTGGTACAGGTGCCGCCATCTGTGACAATATTGTATAATTCTAAATAATTTTCAATTTTATCAATATAGTTTTGTATAATTTATTTTTTGTAAATTCCTACGGTTCACTTTTTTAATGTTGGGATCTTTGATTTTTTGATTTTTCTTTTTTTGTAGCCTTATCTATTGTACTTATCACTTGGCAGTAAAAAGTCCGGCATTTTGAGACAAAAAAATTTTACCATATTATGGTTTGTTTAAAAGAGTTAAAAATAATAAATATCATTCAGCAACATTTTTTAATATTCTTTATTTATAAATTATCTAATTTTTGAAGAAATTTTTTCATATCTGTAGCTTTAGACATTTTAATAAACGATAATGAATGACAATCAACGTAATTTTAGTAAACAATAACCACTAAATCTTACAGGTATGTTAATGTTTGTGGTAAACACCGGTAAACGTCATAGTGACATTTACCGTTAATTATACCCAAGGGGACAAACTAGATTGGCTTTGCCTCTGTTCCACTTGTAATGAGTTTGTGACGTAGTCTGTTTGTGTACATACACACTGTTTGCAGTGTATTAGTTTGGTTTTTTGTAGTAGTATGTGTATACACACATACAATCACATCACACGTATTACCAGAGAGAGCTGTTCAACGTGCTCAACTAACAATGGGTATATTGTTAATATAATGGTGTGTTGACTCGACGACGACTACTGACGGACTAATGCCTTAAGCTGTGACTGACTAACAAATGACTCCAAGCGAATTTCACTTTTTTTATGTTAGTTGGCTTCTAGTGTTCTATGATTATACCGTATTTCGGAAAATCTGTCACAGGTGGCGGCACCTATACCAGTAAATACTAAATATATACGTATGACAGATTTTTAGCCGCCATATTGCAGCACGAGTTAACTCGTCTTAATCATTTAAAGCATTAATTTTCAAAACTAATTTTTTACCTTTCTATGAACTGTAAATCTGTAACTGAATTTTTATTTTACTTTTTTATTTTTATAGGATGATAATATTCTACTTAACCATTATAATTTCTAAAGAAAAATGCAATAATCGTTTATCACTTGCAGTTTGCGCACACACACACACACACACACACACACAATATCAAAAAAATATAGATAGATAAAAAACACAAAATTTGAGTAAACTTTTATTACATGACAAAAAATATTATTTAAACAGTTCCTGAAGTAATATACAGTTGTGTAATTTGTGTATTTATAAATAATTAATATCTAAAAAACAATATTCAATAGTAATATTTTATTTAAAAACTTTTTATTTTTATTTTTTCTTAATTTTTTTTTTAAATATATTCTATGTGCTAGTAAAAATATTTATAATAAATAAAGTAGTAACGATATAATACAAATTAAACAAGTACAAATTATTATAGAAGAATTCATATTAATTAAATCCTCTACAAAATGGCGGTGACAATTTTTAATTGGAAAAATGATTGTACTATTTCATTTACATAACATTTTTTTTATTTATTAAATATTATAAATATAGTAAAAATATTGATATATACAAGGATTTTTAAAGTAAGAGATAAAAAAGCATAATTGTTGAAAAATTTAAAAAACTTTAAATAGGTAATCAGTTCTGTGTTTTAAGAAGGCCTTTTATTGCTTTAAATATCTTACATATGCGTTATTAAATATGTTGATAAACATTTTTCCCGATATGGAGATCAAATTAAGAAAAAATTATAATTTCGCAATACTATACACATTCTTGTCTTGAGCTCCACAAAATCTATTCTGAGAAATAAAAGATTTTGTACACGCATCTTACGGAAATAACTTTGTCATTTCAAGATGGCGTCACTTTTTAAAATGTTGGTAAACATGAGTGCGTATGAGGTTCATTATAAATAAAAAAATTAAGTAAATTATTCCTGATTACTTCTTCCCTAACAATATTTAATTTTATATATACATATTAAAAAAAATTTAGAAAAGGATACCGTACGATATATAAAAAAAAAAAAATAAATTACAATTTTAAAAAAAATATCATGGTTATGTTTGTAAATATTCTTCTATAATATTATGTACAAAAATAATAATAATAAAAAAAAAATATTACGTACTGAAAATACCTCGCTAATTTTTAAAAAGTACATTAGCTTTCTGAATTCTTTTTTCCAAATTTCATTTATAAAAAGGATGATGGATCAACTTAGAATAGAAATTATTTAGATAAGAATTCGAATTTCTCCAATTAGTATTTACAAAAAGCTTCCATAAATGTTATAAAATGGAAATAACCACAAATATACACTTATAGAAGACATTATGTACTTTATTTATTTTTATTTATTTATTTTTTTTTAACAAGGACTTTGTTAAATAAAGTGTAGCACTTCTTAAACCACAAATGAATTTTTGCATACTGAACGTTTAGATTCGTCACCGTGGAAAAATTTATTACAAAGTAAGCTTGACAGCAGTATATTTGCAATGTTACCACCTACTACTTTCTCTTATTTATCTTCAAATTCTTTTTAGTACGTACCATTTACGAGATATTCACTTCTGAGAATTTTCGATATCGATAAATATGAACAGAACATGGTTTGATAGTTGCCGTATATTGTAATGTACCAAAATCCTTTTACAAAATTTTGTTATTTTTGCACTGCAATGTAAGGTTTATGAGATACTCACTATCGAAAATGGTCGACATCGTATGTAATTTGACACGATAAACTGTTTGTTATGCTACTTTTCCATAAAATGTTATTTTTTCACTAACATGCACCATTTACGAGATATTCACTGCTGGAAACATTCGATATCGATAAATATGGTTTGTTCTAGGGCAAAAATTTATTTGTGGTTAAATGCTACACTTTAATTTATCTTACGCCTCACAGTGGTCAATAACATATTAATTAAGTTATAATCCCTGTATTTAATTTTGAAGTATGACAAAAATGGAAAATTTTAAAGTTACTATCTATGAATATGAATTGGAGAAATTTTTTAATGATCTTATATGGGTACATGGAAGGCGAGGATATAATAACTGAAAATTTTCAGTATAATTTGTACAATTTTTGTTTTTAAATTGCTATATTTTATCGGCGGACTTTTTAATGGTTTGAGTCGATTGCTTGGTATGATATGAGAGGCTATGAAAGACTCATATCTAAGTCAATTTCCGATGTATCAGTGGTATTCCGATCCGATTCAACCGTCATGTTTATATTACTTAAGTCAGTGTCATCTTCAGGTGGCTTTTCCATTTCTTTATCACACTTTTCCAAATATTTGATTACTTTCTCGGTGGCTTTTATATGACAAACACTGACGGCTTCACCCTAAGAAAAGATTGATTATTAGTTATGTGGTTACAGCAGCGGTTTCCAAACTTTTTATAGTAACGCCCCCCCCCCCCAATAAAAAATTTTACCTCTGCCGTCCCCTCCCCCTCTTGAAAAAATTTATAAACAATTCGTAAATTATTTTTTTACTGAAAAAACTCATTCATGGCGGACGACAGGTCTATACGGTACTTGAGAGGAAACCGTTGATCAGACACGTATTCAATACTTACGCGCTAACATCACTCTGACCGCTTGAGAATTGTTATTGTTAAAATATTACGTACAGTAGCGAGCAGAAAGTGTTAAGGGGTTATATGGCTTTTTTTTAGCAAAAGTACCTAATTTATTCCAACTTTTGGCAATTTTTTTCTATTAGCAAATGCTTATGGCTTGTACTTGAACAAAGGGATTTAAAAAAAATGAAATTTCAACTTTTGACAGTGGTTTATACCAAATATTTTGATTTTTGGTAAAAATTTTCGTGTTTTTCGTTGATTTTCTACTTGTAAAATGAGATGTAATGAACAGAAACAGTAATTTTTCGTTCAAGTACAAGCCATAAGCATCTACTAATAGAAAAAATTTTGTTTTTTAATTTAGGTAAAAATTTCACGAGTTACTCTGCCTACGGCTAAAAATCAACGATTTTCAAGAATTAGCTGCCTAATTTTTTTTTTTTCATAAAAATTTTTTTACAGTGTCTCAAAATAATATATAATAATAGGGTAAAAGCCCCCTTTGTGGAACGGTATCTAATACTGGAACAGTTTTGACATTTACATATTTATTTCTTTAATTAAGTAAGGAAACTTTAAATGCGAGGTGAATTTAAATTGAAAAACAATCATTCTGTTAATAATAATTTTTGTTATCAGATGTTTCTTTCAGAAATAACTTCATTAATATGTAAATGTTCATAATTAGATACCGTTCCACAAAGGGGGCTTTTACCCTATGCCAAAAGTTAAATTATATTTTCTTACATCCTAATATAAAATGTCCATTATTCGGTAATTATGTTTGAGCGCTTATTCTTAAAACCATGATTTTATCAAAACGACAACGATATTTGCAATAGGATACCTGACTGTATTCAAAAATTTGTTTTAAATATTAAATAATTTTATGTATTACTCGTAAATATATTTAATTTTAGTAGTGACAAATAAAAATATTTTTAGTTATTTAAAAATTCTACTTTGAAAATGATAAATTTTAAACCTTCGTTTAAATGAGTAAAAACGCGCCATTACATTAAAATGACGTCATATTTTGTAGCAAATATGACAAATATCATAGATAAGATAAGGAACATGTAAATGATGTAAATAGTTACTATAGTTTGATGCATAATTTTTACACGTATGTTAAATATTATTTCGACTGGACACAATAAGTAATTGTAAATATTGCAAAACAAAAAGACACCATCTAACTATTGAAAATATATTTTTGTTGAAAATTTTATATTGCAAAACGTTTCCTGACGTTACAGTAGTGCGAACACACTAGTATTTGCTTGCATCAAAATGTGACGTCATCGCAAACGTCACCATGGTGGATCGTTTTTCGCACCAATTTATTCATTTAAAATTAAACTGGTTTTTTTTACGATTTTCAAAAATTTATTAAAAATTAATTATTTAATACGTAAAAACAAAGCATTTAAAATCATTTTTTAATTGCAATCAAGTACCCTATTAACCTGCGCACCCCAGTTTGGAAACCGCTGTGTTACAGAGTGTATCAAAATTAAAATACTTACAGAAGCTGTCATTTTCATAAAATTGAAGAATTTCACTAGTAAATCATGCATTGCTGTAAAGTTGTGCGTGGAAATCATTGATCGTACACGAGCCTCATACTCAGGATTGTCCATAATCACGTACCCAATTAAAAGTACGATGTATGAAGCTATCATTGTGTGTTCCATGTGTGTACCAGCTTTTTGTAACACTGGAAATAAACGAGACAAATTACGTCACACTAAACCCGATAAATTTCTCAAAAAATTTTTTAGATACCGTGTGTTCAAGGTTATTTGTAACACTAGACAATTACCTCTAATGATCTTAAACACTAGGTACCTTAAAAAATTTATAAGGAATCATTGTCTTACATTTATGTACAGTTTCCTCAATAAATTCTTCTTGAGACTTTGTTTGTGTCGTATTCGTTTCCGCGTCTTTTTCACCATCCAAAATCGCGTTAGTACGTTGCTCGGCTAATCTTGCCGACTGTTCGCGAGCATAAAATTGCTCGATTAATGCTTGTACAGCACTTTTATCACCTTTAAGACAAAAATTGAAAATATTCATAATTTATGAACATTTATAAAATTTTCAAAATTGAACTTACAGGGGAAAATACTTTCAAAATCTGCCGGTGCTTTTGCATCCAATAGTAATTTTTTGTTTTCATCACAGTGTTGAATTAAATTAATAAGCAGCATCAAAACCTAAAAAAAAAATTGGTTCAAAAAACAATTCTAATATTATTTTATTTGAGGGTACTATCTAGTCTAAACTTTTAGCACAATCTCCGTTACAATAGAATAATACCCCCCCCCTCCCCCTATCGCAGCATGCTGCATAACATAGCGAATTTCCGTTTATAAAAGTTAGTTTTTCTTGGAAACTAGTTGACATAGAATAATAGTTTAAAGACCTTTTTTATGTGATTTTTTCTCCTCCTTCCAATGGTGTAAAAAAGTTTCACAAAAATTTTTGAATAAGGGGAAATTTTGGCAAAAAACTAATTTTTTCACGAAAAATGCCCCAAAAATCATGTTCCGGGCATCGGACGTGTCTGGCTAGCGAACTTGTCCAACGGTTTGGAACTTCCAACATTTTCACCAAATTTTGTAAAAGTAGGACATTTCATTCGAGAGTTACCGTGCGGACACACACACACACACATATATATTTAATACGAAATATATATATATATATATTTATACACACATATATATATATATATATATATATATATATATATATATATATATATATATATATATATTCGTGATTATTTTCGGTTTCTAGGGACCTCAAAACAAATTTCTGCCATAGTCCCGGGTTCAAGTCGTGTCATGACAGATTCGAAAATTCGCTAAAATGGTGATCACTAAAAAAAATGTAGTTTCGAGAAAAACTCATAATTCGTTTGCTATTATCCAATATATAATGAAACACAAATGAGAACCATTTACGAAATATTCACTGAATATACACCACTTACGGTATATTTACTACCGACAATTTTCGATATCGATAGTATAATATATAGTTTAATATTATTTTTTTAATATACCGTAATCTTTGCTGCCACTTTTCTTCCAAAAAAGATTGTTACTTTTGTGCTACGACGTACCGTTTACGAGATATTCGCTATCGAAAATTTTCAATATCGATAAACATGTAGTTTGACAGCTACAGTGTATTTTTCATATGTCATAATACTTTCTGATACTTTTCCCCAAGAAAAAAAATGGTTGTTTTTATACTACGGCGTATGGTTTAAACTTTACAGGATGTCTGCTATCGAAAATTTTCGATATCGTTAAACATGTAATTTTTATTATGCTACAAGGCACCGTTTATAATTTATTCTTTATCGAGCATTGATAACTATCCGTTTTGAAATAAAAACAAAAAAATGATTTTATTTTAAATTTAGAAAAAAACTTACCAAAACACTAAGTTCAAACTTTTTCTGTTCTGGTATATAATTTGGAACTTGTAGAAGTAAATGTAAGCTCGCATCAACAATTCCTTGCTTGGAACCAAGTAAAGCACTTCCCATTGCTGAAAAGAAAAACCGTAAGTATTGAAAAATTCTAAAAATTCGTTATGAAACTTACAATTTGAATTAAAGTGATGTGTAAGATTTATGAGGACTTTTAAAGTGACCAGAAGAGCTTCCCGTATAACAGCCCCGGTTGATTCCTTGTCAGTAATATCTGTTACCGGATATAAGGGAATTTCAGCGTCACACAATCGATACAATTTGACAAGGGTGTCCAATACAGCCCCGTCATTATATTTTAAAATATACACTTGATTCTCTTCGTTTAAATGTGTTACATTTTCCAAAACGCGCATACAACGATCCACTTTTCGTAACTTATCTAACAGAGTATCAGTCCAGGTCACAACGTAATCAGAAACTTGACGACAACATTCACAAATTGTCTTGACGATATGATCCAAACCACCCAATCCCCTCAATTCCTCTTTAAACCATTCGCCGGCTCGTTTTGATGTGAGACTCAACAGCGTTTCCATAGCCAGATGTCCCACAGCGATATTATCAAGATTCAAATGTAACGCGTGCCCCTGACTCTGAATTTCCGCACAAATTTCACGAACTTTCTGTTTATTTTTTTCCAATTGTGTGGAACTTAAGCCACAATCATCCAATGCATTTTTATGGCTCGCATCCGATTCCAAGAGATTCAACATCAATTCCAAACAGTCCCGATCCAAATCCATATTTAATCGATCTTGTGATAAGACGAACATAACGGTGGCCGTGCATAGACCTAAACTTTGATCTTTTGCGGCGTCGTGTAACGCTTTAAAGAATTTTGCTACAGTGCCGTGGGCACGCACGTGCATACGGAACGCCGGCGTCATACATTTCGTGGCGAGCGTGATTGCCGATAGACATCTGGTGCTTATCGGATTGTTGTCTTGTAATGCGTCTAGAATATAATCCACGTCGTCGTTAAATTCTTGAAATTCACCGATTTCTTGAATTTGATGAGCTTTCTTGACATTTCGAACCACCGTGTAGAACTGAAAAAAATAAATAAATAAATAAATAACATTGCAACATCAGATTTTATAAATTAGAATACGGTACTTGACTGTATTTAAAATTTGTGTCAAATGTTAAATAATTGTATGCATTATCATTACATATGTCCTATTTTAATAATGAAACTTAAAAAAATTTGATAACTATTTAGAAATTTTATTTTGAAAATCGCCATTTTTCAACAAATATTCAAATTAGTGAAAACGCGCCATTTCTTGAATATGACGTAACATTTTGTAGCTAGATAATTATGTCGATTTTGATGATTTTTATCGATGAGATGAAATTGTGTTTCCTTTGAATATTTCTGTTAGCTTATACAGTAGAGCACCAATTTTGTCAAGAAAAAGTAGTCTCCAAAAGTGGTGCTTGACAAAAGTGATGCTTTTGACCAGGGACGATTCACAAATATCGTAAGATTATGTTTTGAATTAAAATTATGTTTTTTTTAAATATTAATAAAAGAAAAAAGGAAGTGAAGAATTAAAAATTATTTATCTTAGAAAATATTTTTTCATTTGTCGTTTTATTAATTTGCTTTGAAATAATTTTGTTTACATTTTACGTATGATAAAAACCGCCACAGAACAGAATACATATAGATAAACATTCTATGTACAGTAATTAAAATGTACATTCCCACGCTTTGAGGTCTGTTGTTGTTTGTCTCTACTATTACAGGTATATTTATTTGTCTCGTTTGATAAAATCATGCGTCATGGTCTATTGCACATGGATTTACTATTTATGTACTTGACATTTTTGATGCAACTTTCCAAAAGTGATGTTGACTAATTTGATGCTCTCAAAAAATTTCCAAAACTGATGTTTCCATTATCGGTGCTATACTGTATAAATATAGTAATAATAATCGGCCAGAATTCTAATTCTAATAAATACTTGCTTTTACTTTGACATTTTATGAATGTAATCAAAGTTTTGAGATTATAAATATTGACATTGACGTTTAGTTGCTTCAAACTGTGACGTCACTATAGTGAGGCGTTTTGTCCGCTTTTTTCTCATTTAAAATTGTAGGGTTATTTTTTTTTTTTGATGATATTTTACAGAATCTGTCGAAACTAAAAAAATCACTTAAATGATATGGAAAAACAATTCTTTTAGAATATTTTTTTAACTTCAGTCAAGTACCCTATTTCAGGATTCATTTAACCCTTTTTTTAAACAAACCATATGAAAAAATTTTTTTGTCTCAAAATGTCGGACTTTTTACTGCTAGTGATAAGTACAATAGATAAAGTTACAAAAAAAGAAAAAGAAAAAAATCATCAAAGATGCTAATATCAAAAAAGTGAATCGCAGGAATTTACAAAATAGAAATTATACTAAACTATCTTGATAAAATTGAACATTATTTAGAATTATACCGTATTTCGGAAAATCTGTCACAGATGGCGGCACCTGTACCAGTGAATATTAGAGTG
The DNA here is from genome assembly GCA_035578155.1 of Brachynemurus nebulosus. Taxonomy (NCBI): domain Eukaryota; kingdom Metazoa; phylum Arthropoda; class Insecta; order Neuroptera; family Myrmeleontidae; genus Brachynemurus; species Brachynemurus nebulosus. Next base: position 29,139,252 of record JAPWDM010000003.1, read on the forward strand.
CCTATAATAAATAGAGTGGTGACATGTGTGCTGAACGCTGATTGGTTCCGGCATTTTCTAAAAACCATTTAGTTTAACTTAGAAGGAATAATTAAATTAAAATTTTTTAATTGTTCATTAATTCATAACTTATTAACAATAATTATATACTTAAAAATATTTACTCAAACATGTGATAATTAATTTTGAAGCTTCCCGCTCTGTTTTGGATAGAAAATGGATGACATGTCACGACTCTATTTATTATAGGGACTCTAGTGAATATATACATATCACAGCATTTTGAGCCGCCATATTGCAGGACGAGTTAACTCGTCTTAATCATTTAAAGCGTTAAAAACAGTGTGAATATGAAAATGTCTAGGACCTCAAAGTGGGTTAATTTGCCCTGTCGAGACTTTTTTAAGGATTACAGAAATGTTTAAAAGCAATTCTTTAACTTTGAATAGATTTATTGGTCTAGCCCTAGATAGCTTGGAATCATTCCCGTCGTTAATTGGAATAACACATTATGTCATGTAATATGAAATGCCGTTTTCCGACCACTTGCTCGACCAAGTAATTTAGACAAATATTATCACTTTTTTAAGTATTACAGAAATGTTTAAAAGCATTTCTTTAACTCGGAATATATTTCTTGTAGTCTGGAATCATTTCCACCATTAATTGAAATAACGTTAGGTCGTGTAATATGAAATGTCGTTTTCCGACCACTTGGCTGAGAACGTAATTCAGATAAATATCGTCACTTTTTTAAGCATTAGAAAAACGATTATAAGTAATTCTTTAATTTTAAATATAATTTTTATAGCCCGCATTTATTTCCACCTTTAACTGGAATAACATTAGGTCGTGTAATATGAAATGTCGTTTTCCGACCACTTGACCAACCATGTAATTCAGATAAATATCGACATTTTTTTAAGCATTAGAGAAATGTTTAAAAGCAATTCTTTAATTTTAAATATCATTCTTATAACCCGGTATTATTTCCGCCATTAATTGGAATAACATTAGGTCGTGTAATATGAAATGTCGTTTTCCGACCACTTGGTCGAGAATGTAATTCAGATAAATATCGATACAATCCAGGCCGGATCATGACATAGACAAATGAAACAAATGGCTAGAGCCCGGATTTTTTGAAGGGTCCGGTCAAACTATTTTGAATATTTGTCCCAAAGTGAGTTAATCCGTCCCTGCATATTTGACATAATTGAGAGCCTCTACTGTAAATAAAATATTTTCTTTTTAATTCAAGAAAAAATTATATAAATGTCAAGATTTTCAAAATTAAAGGTATTTAAAAGAATTAAATTAAACAAATTTACTTAATCGAAACACAGTTTTCTAAATTTTTTTGCAACTTGTTCGAACCTTTATCCCCGCACCCCTTGGCGACGCCCCTGTACTGATCGAAACATGAAAATTTTGTTTGTGTGTTTTATTTAATAGTAAAAATAATAATGGTATGTATATATAGTTTTGGCCATATTACACTATTAGAAATTTAGGCGGGATAAAATGTTATACTTTTATTTCTGTGGAAGAAGTATGGTTCATTTCAAGTAATTTGATTACTTCTCTTATGTAAATTCAATACTATTAGTAGTCAACCCATTTGAAATGAATTCTAAATTACTGTTACTAACATACATTACATATCATTATTTACAGGGTGTCATGTTTTTGTTCGTATTTCAGGTAAAATGTGTTAAGGAGTTGAACTAATTGACACAATTACCAAAAATAGCGAATCACATCGTGTTTAACGGAGTTGAGAGTTTAAATTTGTTGAAGGGGGGCGGCGGCTATGAATTTTATTGCTTTGTTGAAAATATGTATATTTGTTTGGAAATATATATAAAAACTCACTTTTTAAAAAAGATAAAAAATTTTTTACGTTTCATGACAAACGCAATAAAAATTTCTGTGGTCAAGCGTGATAAAGCGTAATGAAGAAGGGATAGGAGTCCAAGCAAATGTGACGTCACGTTTTAAATAACTTGTCTTACAACTGATAAACAAAAAAACAATATCTTCCCCAAAAAATACAGTCTACAGTTGGTGAGAAAAAAAAACATTTCATTATATGTTTAATAAATCCCTTGGGAAGGGAAGTAAAAACTTATTTACACGGTGATATTATTTTTGTGATAGTACTATCATGATAGGAACCGTAATAATCATCATTATGATAGTGTCTGTTTACACGTAAATAACACTTGTGATAATTCGGTAATAGTTTTATGGATATTATGCGTGCACCTCTAGTGGCGGAATTTTGAAACTACTAAAAACATTACATATTACCATACATTACGTATTTTATGCATTATTATTATGTGTACAACGTGGAAATTTATGCTTGATAATATTTTTTCAAAAAAATGTTTCAAAATTTCTTCTTTATGATCTCTTTTTGTCCTGTTTTTATAATCAGGAGAGCTTTTTTTTCGTAAACATTCAAAATGTTGGCATTCTTCCAGAAATGCAATAATATCAAACTTCTCTGACATTATTTAATATTTTTTTTTATTAATATTAAAGTGTTTATTATTGTCAAAACTGTTCTGTTAATTTTAAATAGCAACAATCAACAAGATAAAATATGTTCTGTTGGAGTTAAACAATTTGAAATTCAGCGCGGTGGCATCATGGCGCCAGTAGTGGTGATAGTAGGTACTTAAAACCCGTTTACACGATGATAGTAACGATGATGGTTGCAATCTCTATCATGATAGTCTCTAAACTATCAGGTCGAGCCTGATAGTGTAATAGTCCTATCATGATAGTTTAATAGTGACTATCACGCTGTTTACACGATGATAGTTCTTGTGATAGTAGCTTGCATGATAGCAACTATCACCGTGTAAATACGCTTTAAGTTTTGTGACGTATTATTTATTAGATAGGGAGTTTGACAAAATGTGATGCAGCGTGATAACGGTGGAGAGGTATTAAAAATGGCCAAATTTTGCGTGACATAAGATCTGTTCCCATACTTTTTTTACCTGCTGATTTCTTTAAGTTTCTACTTTACGTAGTGGGGATAAAATATGAAAGTAAAGAAACGACTTCCTTCAGCTTACTGAATTAAAACGAATTTGACAGTTTTTTAAACTAATTAAATAACCTTCATGACAACGCCATAAATGGTAATAAATAACCCAAATAATTAAAAATCATTAACTTTTTTTTAAATTTATGAACAATGATTTTTGTTAACATGATTAATTTTAAATATTTAAATTTAAGAGTTGGAAGAAAAAAGTAGAAACTCTCAAGTCACTGTTAATTTCTATACTGACCTACCGGAGGGGAAATGAACAATTAACTGAAATTTGCTTTGCATTCACATTCCTATTGGTACGGGGGAACAGACTTATTGTTTATGGATGGCCTCTACGGTGGGAAATTTAAAATTATAGGATTTTAACTTACCCCTTTAGCCTTTTTTGTACATTTGATACTAGTAATTGCTTCTGCTTCGTCCATTGGATCCGTATTTTCACCGGGCCAATGAGTGACTCGTGTCAATTGAGCACTCTCGAAATCCATTTCTTCAATAACACCACTCTCTGCATTTGGCGTTTTACTATTATCCGAATTATTGTTTGGCGTTTTCTGTGGATCTTTATCGTCGCACCATTTATGTTTGTACAATGCATGTCGTTTCTTGGACCCGCCGATTAATGACCTGCTTTTAAAAATGCTACCCTTTTTCTTCGAAATTACCAATTTAACCGGCGGCTGTTCGTCCGGTGGTTTTTCCTCCTCCTGTTTTGTGTTGTCTTTCGCCACTGGCGGGACGGTTACAGTAGTGGATTGTTTAGTTTCTTGTGTGGTGTCACTTGGTGTGTCCTCACTGTCACTTTCGGACGACCAATCTTGACGGACGTTGTTGTTATTTGCGATTTTCTTTGGTATGTTGTTTAAGATTTTTTCGGCCGTGGTAAAATCAATTTCTGTAGATGCTAGAATCTCTTCAGATTTTTCGAGCGTTTGTAAATTTTCTTTTTCAAGTTGTTCATTGATATCGGACATTTCAGTATCTTGGGTTTTTGTCAGTCCATTCGTGTTTGGTATTGAGGAACGGTCACCTTCTGTGTCATCTTGTGAATTTACATTTTTATCGATTTGTGTATTATCGATACGTTCAGTGGGAACATTGGCTGATGAAGTTTCATTCGTATTTTGTGTTGAAGTAGTTTCCTGATGCGTTGATTCTTGTCGAACGATTGAAGGGACAGTATAAGTTGGTGATCCACCACCGAGTAAATTTTCGTAGATTGCTTTTCGTTCCAATTCATATTCCTCAGCGGGAATATATTGTGGTTCTGAGTCGAAACTTTTCCGTGGTGACATGAAAAGTGACGGGAATGGATCATTTGAATCGGACAGATCCGGATCAGATAACTGTTGATTTCGTCGAGATGATCTTGTAACGCGGCCATGTGCTGGTGATTTGGAATTTTCGGATTTTGAACTGCTTTCCGATTTCGAACTTGGCGATGACAGGCCTACACTGACAATTGTAGGGCTTGGTGTATGATCAGTGTGCTCATCTGAATCACTGAGCAACCGTGATTTGCCTTTTGATATCCGTAGGACAATTGGCGGTTTACCATCGTCACGTCTACCAGGACTTAGTGCAGGTACTGTAATAATTTTTGCTTCAAAATTCGTATTTTTCGAATTAAAAAACTTTTTTGGGGCACTGGATCGCGGTGACGTTTTTGGAACGGCAACTTTTTGAGCAGGCGGAGGTAACAGAGGTGGCGTCTGTGCTTTAGACGCTTTCGTTTTTTTACTTGATGTGTACGTAACATCAGTTTTTTGAGTATATAGAGCTGCGTCTGATCGAACACCACTTTCGGGCGGTTCAGGATTTCGACTTTTGAAGAATTTTTTGGGTTTTATGGGAACTGATGACGGGTTATTATCAAATGAAAATGGATCACTTGATTTATTTTGATCATTGTCCAAACGAATACGTTTCTGTGATAGATCGTCGCGATGAATTCCCAGGCCGTTTGCCGTACGGATCGATGTAAATGATGTGATGCCCCATTTTCCAACTGTTCCTGCCGATCGTACAGCCGATGGGCGATTACTGTTTTCGTTAAATAACGTGTCAAATTGTATACTAGTTTGTACACCACCTTTACGATTATACGATTTATTATAGCCCCGTGACATTTTCCAATATAAACTCGAAAAATAAAAACTACAATTTCTGTCAAGTTGACATTTCTTTTGCGTAATCCTACTAGATCATAACACTTTATTTTACACAATTTTCACTAAAAATGTTACACATTATTCAATTACAAAATAATATATGTCTCACCTTATACTTAATAAAATACTTTTAAAAATACCAATACAATGTTTTTTTTCATAGAATTATTTGTATTATATTATTAAACGCCATTTCAAGTTTTTGTTTTATGAATTTAATAAGTATCAAACATTAAAAGTTATGTTTTTATTTCATTGTAGTTAAATTTGAATAAAACTTTATAAGAAAACATTAAAACTAACTAAACTTTTAAAAGTTTTTTCAGTGTCGTACATTTTCAGTCACATTAGTTCTTTTAGTAAATAAAACCTCCATATGCTTTCTAAAATGCTTATGAATTATCGCTATTGTAACCGTTTTAAATCACCGAACAATAACATTCTCTTTAATCTTCTACAAGTTCTACAATAATCTATAATATGTATTTATGTCCTAAACAGTTAAACCTAAAATATATTTAAATAATTATTATTATTATTATGTATATTGCCTGTAAATTATTTTCATTTATTAACTTTATTAATATTATATCATACAAAATATACATTACAAAATATATTTCGATTTTGTATTTTTTATAATTATATAATTACATAATTCAATTGCATATTTTATATGCACGCATACAATTTTACGCAAATACAGTAATACCCCGTCTAACGCGGATTCTCCAACCGTAATTCCGATTATTCGTTATTTAATTTGTTTAGTTTGATTGACTGATATTAATGCATAATTCTTTCTTGAAATTTATTTGTTTTGGAAAATATTGTTTTCTATATAGAAAATGAAAATAATATTATATTTAACGGTGTTTGCGCAATCTTTCTAACAAGTCAGTATTGCGTAACAGCAGTGGCGGATTTACCTTAAGTGCCGCTCTAGACTCCGTGAAAAATGCCGCCCCTAAAAAGCTAAAAAAAATTTTTATTACCTTTTAATACTTTTTCTTAAAAAAAGTAAGTAACGAGCAAAAATTGTAAATTTTGCCGCTCTAGGCTGAGTGCTGGTAAATCTACCACTGCGTAACAGCATCAATATGTTGCTAAAAAAAGAACAAATCATTTTATAATATATGTATAATATAAAATGTAAAATTATATTATGGTATTATTTTATGCTAATTATATTGGTGATGCAAAGATTCTCCATCGTCGTTGCCCTGTTTTCGGGAATTTTTGATTGAATAGGGTAACAAAGTGTAATAGATTGATTAGAAACTATTTTCTTTCGAATCAAATGCAGAAAAAACAAACTCAACTCATTCTTCGATAAAAATACCTATTTTGATGTACTCGAATATCATGGATTTTACAACGTATGATTAAAAATAAGTTTACGTAGACCTACATTAATTTATCTTTTGAAGGGCGTTAACTTATAAAAGTAAATTTGATTTGTAATATTGGTGACGCAAAGATTACGCGAGCGCTCCTGGTTTTCTAAATTAGAAGATGTATCAAGTAAAAATTGTTATATACGTTTAATTGCCGATAGAAATATGTATGATATGTATTATACAAATCATGTGCGGGTTACTAGATTTTATATCACCAAATAAATGTATAAATTCATACATTTTTACTTGATACTATATTTTGTTTATTGCGTTTGGAATATGAATCTGTTCTGCAAAACAGAGAAGGAAATATGGTGTTCATAGGTATATACATATATATATATATATATATATATATATATATATATATATATATATATATATATATATATATATATATATATATATATACAGTGGCCATCCAATGGTACGTACTCCGATTTTACGTAGTGACGTCAGCGATTTAGTGGGGTTCTCCTCTCACAGATATGTTGTTGTTTGTCTGTGTTGGTGAAAATTTATGTACCAAGCCAGAGTCAGGGCCGTAGGTAATATTGTCTGAGGGTCTCGTAGCCTTTAAAAATTTTAAAATTTCACTGCAGATGTATATGCACATATTCTGCATACGTAATATGCAAAATGCAAATGCAAAATGAGTAACGTAAAATTCTAGAATATTCTAATCATCAACTAGCAGAGATATCAAAAAACAAACTTCACCGTTGAATTGGTCATTAGAAATGAGATTAAACAGTGTAGTTTGACAAAAATTCTAGAATGTTCTATTTGTCAACTAGCAAAGATATTGAAAAATCGATTGTACCATTTAATTGTCCATTGAAAAAGAGGTCAAATTACACATTTTGACAAATGTTCTGGAATATTCTATTCGTCAACTAGCAAAGATATTCAAAAACAAACGTCACCATTAAATTGGGTACCAAAAAAGAGACCAAATACCATATTTTGAGAAATGTTCTAGAATATTCTATTTGTCAACTAACAAAGATATTGGAAAATCTACTCCACCACTTAATTGTCCAACCGAAATTAAACTAATGTAAACCAAATGTCCGATTTTGAAAAATAATTTTTGCTATTTGACGAATAGAAGAATATTCTAGAACATTTATCAAAATGTGCTCTTCCGTCTTTTATTCGATGATCAATTAAATGGTGCAATCGATTTTTCGATATCTTTGTTAGTTGACGAATAGAAAATTCTAGAATTTTTGTCAAAATGCGCTGCTTAATCTAATTTTTAGTGCGCAATTCAATAATGAAGTTTGTTTTTTGGTATCTTTGCCAGTTCAAAAGTAGAATATTTTAGAATTTTTGTCAGCTTCCGCTATTTGGCGTCTTTTACGCTGATGAATGTGATAGTGAAGATGATTTTTCGACAGTTTTCTAAAAGTCGTCACTCATATTCATTAGTATAACATTCGATTTCCTTTGTCTACACAACCGAATTTTAGGTGTAAATTGTCTCTTGAGATAATATTGTTTTAAATAAATTCAGATAAATAATATTTACGAACCCCCAAAACAAAAGTTTACCGACGCCCCTGATCTTCCGATTTTACGTACTTCCCCTTAAATTTGCACCGACCACTACGTAAAATTGGATTTGTGGTATATATATATATATATATATATATATATATATATATATATATATATATATATATATATATATATATATGTATATAATATATATATATATATATATATATATATATATATATATATATATATATATATATATATATATATATATATATATATATATATATATATATATATATATATATATATATATATATATATATATATAGCTTTTTATTTTGTTTGGAATATGAACACCATATTTCCTTCTCTGTTTTGCAGAACAGATTCATATTCCAAACACAATAAACAAAATATAGTTCTAATTTTACCACCAGAGGAACGAGTGCGAATCTTTGTGTCGCCAAATGGTCGCCAATAATGTTTTTATAACCCCCCAACCTAATTTTACACCGCTGTCCTCTACAGAATATTTATCGGAAATATGTGTGCAGTATTGTGTGGTCATGTGCATATCGCGCGTACTCTTTCTCAACCTCGTATCTGGAAAGTTCCAATTTTTGGAGCACAAATAAAACGTATTTAAATCTGTGTTTTCATCATTATGAACTTAAGATTTATGCTAATTACACCCTTTGATGTTGGCTACCTACATATACATATAAATATATGTATATAGATAAGTATATATATAAATACAATATTTAATATTTTCTGTGTGTCCTAAAACATGCAGTTTTTGATATACGAGGTTGAGAAAAAGAGTACGCGCGATATTCGTGTTTATGTCTGTCAAAATGTTTAAAAATTTTTGCTGAATTGTAGTATGCGTACATAAAACATCTGTAAATATTATAAAAAAAAAGTGATGACATCATTAAATAAAGCCAAAATATACCATTTAATCAAGAGAGGTCAAATTTAACAGAAATATTTCATTTAAAATTAAAATATATAACTTCATTGTGCATTTATTTTACCAAAAAAATGTTTAAAAAAGTATTTATATTTTTATTATCCTTAACGTTATTTAATGAAGTTATTAGTGTCGAAAATAAATATACAAGCCCGAAAACGCCGAAAACTATTGATGCCGGATCAGTGAATTTAAGAACTTTAGATCGGCCGTTTCGAATGGCTAAATTAAATTTATTGTGGACGAAAGCTCGACACGTAAGTTATAAAATTTTTACTTCCACTTAAGGTACTTACTTACCATTATTTGAATTTATACAGCGTTTACCCGACACCAAATTACGAAGACTGTTCGATGATCTCAAATTACATGACAAAGAAGAAATTGAATGGAAACATATGAAAAAGGACGGTAAAGATAAAGATGGTCTTATTGAGGCCGGTATCCGAAAAAAATTACTTGCTCTGATGGAACGGTACGGTTTGACCGAACATTTTGACGCAATTCACGATAAAGAAGAACTGCAACGTCACAGGGCACTGAATGATTCGAATAAACCACCGAAAGCTATTTTTAAAGATAAAAAATTGAATAAATTATGGCAACAGGCCGAACACGCTGGATTTACGCCGGATGAATTAAAAATGATCCGAGAGGAGTTTCAACATCATCAGGATAAAATTGATGAATATCATTCGTTGTTCCAGGAAGTTGATGATCACGGGAAAGATATGAATAAATTAAGTAAGGTTAACATTTAAAAATTTGCAAAATGATTAGTTTTCTGAAAAGGGGATACGGAACCCTTGTTGTAGAAAATTTTATAAGCTACAAATTTGGTAATCATCTATTTTGTCGTAAAATCAATATTTTTCAAAATATTTGAAAAAAATTGTTTTAATATGTTTTAATTTATGAGTATCAACGTATGATTAACCATACGTTAGGTTATAATGGTTTTTTTATTAATTTGCAACCAATTAAAAGAGGGTTCTTATCTAGCGATCTTAAGATGTCCTGTATAGGGCTGGATCTAGGGGGCAGCGGGAGCGCGTGGGAGACGCCAAAATGTTGATTTGACGTTTTTTAAAAGCTTTTATTTAACTTGCTACGTTAGTATGTTGGTTTAGATCAAATCTTGGAATCAAAATTTAGACAGGTTCTAATTGAGCTAGAGGTTTCAAATTTTGCATACATGTATAATCTTGATGACAATGCAATATTGTATAATTAGTTTTGTCCTAAATCGCCCCAAACCAAAATAGTTGATTTTTAGTCCTGTGCAACTTTCTGACATTTTGAGTTGTCAAATATTGCCCATTGACTTTACATTGCAATTTTTTGTTTCCATAGTTATGTTTGATTAGGGTAAATTAACCGATTAAAATATAGGTAAAAAAATTACTTCTAAATTTTTTTTAAATTAATGTAATCGGACTAAAAGTAGAAAATAAATTAAAGTAAAAGAAATGTTTTTTAAGAAAAAGCTTTTATTTAAAAATGGGCTAAAAAAAATAAAACTTTTGAGTGAAGTTTGAAGCAATATGCAACATAATTTATAAAAGCTTGAGGCGTTTAATGGACCATTTTCTCAAATATGTAGCAATCTGTCACCAGGGCGGCGACACAGGTATTTGGGATTACATGTCTATAATCGAGATATTAATTTAACCAACCAAAAATCACCTTCTGTTAATTTCACTTTTGCAACGAAATTTTCGAATTCGGTTACCTAGGAATATTGTTTTTTTTTAGAAATTAATATTCCAACTATAGAGATGTAGTTCCGAATAACCGGTTTCGCCGCCCTAGTGTTAAACAATTTTCTTATGCGGTTCCATAGCAATTTTTAAATTAAAATTTCAGTCATAAAGATGTAGTCTCAAATTACCTGTGTTGCCGCCCTGGTGTCAGGACTTTTACATATTTTGAGAAAATGGCTCATTAAGTTTGGTAACTACTGAAAAGTAAAATAGCTACACTTATATCCAAAACAGAAATAATTAATGATAACGCCTTAAGCTTTTATAAATTATGTTGCATATTGCTTCAAACTTCATTTAAAAGTTATTTTATTTTTTTTAGCCTATTTTTAAATAAAAGCTCTTTCTTAAAAAACATTTTTTTTTTTACTTTATTTCTTTTTTGCTCGTTAAGGAATATTTCTTTCTCATTTTAGGGAAAGACAGGGGCGGCATTTTTTCACGGTGTCCCGGGCGGCACTTAGGGTAGGTTCGGCCTTGGTCTTGTGATACGTGTTGCACATAACTGTCTAAAAAACAAGTGTTAAACTGGCGTGGATTGTAGCTCTTGTAAAAATTATCTAAAAAATGAAATTTTAAAATTTTTCAATGAAATCTAGCGGAAGCATTGTGATCACTTTTGAAATATGAAATCTTAAAAATGATTTTTTGGTTGAATCTCACGAGAATCCGCTTTAAAGCTTTGTCATCGGCTCTTAGTCTATTACCTACACTTAAGCTACGGCTGTAGTCAGGGAGTCACGTCTTATTTTTATTTCAGATGCGATTGACGAAGATACGGACAGTGATGATTTCAATAAAGTTGAGAAGGAAAAGGACAAAAGACTAGAACAAAAAGCGGAAAAACTTCGTGCCAAACATAATGAAATTGTCGATGGTTACCATAAACTTAAAACGATGACTTCAAAAGGTCTATACGCCAAAGAATTCGTTGAGCCAAAAGTAAATGCATTGTGGCAGATGGCGTTACACGGCAACTTCTCCGATGAAGAGTTAAAATCACTTTATGTAAGGCAAACCATATTATTGATAATTATTTATACTTACCTTCCAAAATATCTTACGACAGTCAGTTGATTATGCTGACATTGTTCTTAGTAATATATAATTGTTTAGTCACTAAAACTCAATTTTTTTTGTAGGAAGAATTAAAGCATTATGATAGTCGACTACAAAAGTTGAAAATATTGGAAAATGAAGCAAAAATAGCGAAAGAAGATTATAAGAAAAAAGTGAGAAATAATTTAAGCGATTCAATTAAAGATAAATCGACTATTTACGCTGAGAAATTGGAAGAACACTCGAAGAAGTTAATGGAGATGCATAAACATTTAGAGCAAAAAATTGGTAAACGACATGCGGAATTATAATAATGTGTTCAAATTTAATAAACTATGATGTGTAAAAAGTGAATCTAATAAATGTACAATATAATTTTTTATATTTAATATTTATATGTAAATGGATGCCATTTTTCTTATTTTAATACAGTAATTAAAAATATATTTTAATTTTAAAAAACATATTCGCTACTTTTTGTTGTTTTTTCGAATTTAAAATTAAAGTGCGGCACCAGTCTTGTCAAGAAAAAGTGGTCTCCAGAAACGGTACTTAACAAAAGCGATGATTCACAAAATATTCATAAAAATTACAAATAGTTTAAATTTTCAGTTGAAAATGAATTTGAAATTTTCTTTTTCCCAATAAGTACGTAATTTGAAACTTGTAAACAGCAAAAACTTCTGTAGAACAATATAAAACACACGTAGTCATCAACCATTTATTCTAGAAACTATGCATCTACTTATTGAGATAATATGATCTTTTTCAGTTAAATTTAAGCATGATTCATCATTTACGAATTTAAGGAATTCCCATTTTCTTAGCTTTATCTCTATGGAGATTAGACAAGGAGACGAAACTCAATGTATTCAAAAAAGTGTCTAAATCCAAGATGGCACTCGTGTTCGTACGATACGAAAGCGGTACCGTACTTATTCTCAAATGGAAATGCGAGCTTCTATATTATCTTTGTTAGCTTTTGAATAGAATCTTCTGGAATCTTTCAATGTTCAACTCAGTTATAAAGTGGGTTTTTCGATCGTTTTTAAAATAAACTTAACAATTTTTATTTTGCGTCGCATCATTTATATTGTATATTATATAATTCGCTGACGTCACTATGTAAAATCGGAGTCAGTACCATTGGATATCCGCCGTATAAAGTAATTTAAACTATAGTTTATTTCATACATATGTAATTTCTATGTATTTCCTTATTATTAAATATCATCAACCGACATTGGTGGTTCTCAAATGGAAACACTCACTTCCCCAGTCCCGACGTGTTTACATTTGAGAATAACTACTGTATTTACATTCTGTTTTATCCGTTTTATGTTACTATATCCGCTATATTCACATCAGTATTCGGGGATTATTAACGCCACGAGTGGTAAAAAAAGAAAGCCTTATATGGGCGATTTTCGTGACCAATTTTGTCAATTCCTCTCATATAAGTAAGATCTTCATCTTATAATACTCCCTTTTTACCTCTTTCATTGTTGCAAATGCGTAAATTTTAAATTTGCAGTTTGTTTTTAGAAAAGAACAGATTGATTTGTTTCAAATATAAGATTTAATTTTTTTAACGATGACTCATGCTCAGTTGTATTTGAAACGGGGTATATCTCAATAAGTAGATGCATAAAGAAATAGTATATTGTGCAATAAGTGCGGGAAATTGTCGATTGCCCACGAAAGCGAAGTTGAGCGCACGAACGTAGTGAGTGCGCTCATTCACTTGAGTGGGGCAATCGACAATCCCGCACGAGTTGCACATACTATTTTTTATTACGAATTTCACATACTTTTTTCTATTAGCGAATTTCGAAAACTCGAAATTCAGCTATTACAATAGGTGTCATGACGCAATCTGAGTCCGGGACTATGGCAGAAATCTGTTTTGAGGTCCCTAGAATACGAAAATGATATTCACTAAAATTTATATATATATATATATATATATATATATATATATATATATATATATATATTTATGTGTTCCCACGATAACTCTCGAACGAAACGTCTAACGCTTATGAAATTTTGTGTGCGGACTGGATTCTGAATTGGCTTGGCTAAGTTCGTTAGCCAGACACGTCGGATGCCCAGAAGTAGGTTTTCTGGCCATTTTTTATCATTCGAACCTATCATAAGGCAGTTCAATTTTTACATCGTTGAAAAGGAAAAAAAAAATTATGAAGAAAATATTCTTATAATTTTCTTTCTATTTTAAGTATTTTTCGAGAAAATGTAAATTTTCACTTTTATTCTTTCTTTGTTAGTCTAATAAGTAATTTATATTTATATCTCAGTTCTTTATTAAGTATAAAAATATTTCACTTTTTTATTAAAGAATTTTGTGAGAACAAGTGAAAACTATTCACATATATGTGATATAACCATGGAAGAAGGAGAGGTATATAATATTGTAAAGGAAGGAGCATTTCCCAAAATACTGATCAACATATTATGAATATTAAACGTGCGTATTATGAATGACGTCATTTTGTAAATATACAGTAACGGTTTTAATTTAATTAAAACATTGCCATTGCTTTTAAAACAATATATTTAGTATATTTTTCTTATAATTGTGATTTCTATATAAAAACATAAACAATTAATTAATTATTTTTAATATCTGTTCTAGTTAATTCAATAATCAACTCCTTAAGAATGCTGTTCGACTATTTTATCAGTTAATTTTTCGAATTCTTAATTGTCTACTAAATTATTGTATTTTTTAACGGTGCTTAAAGAATATTATAAATTACCATAAACTGAAAACAAAAATTGCTCAAATTAATCGATTATTTACAATTTATAACAATTTTTGTAAAAAGATTACGTTTTGGTTTATAATTTTCCATCACTAATAAGACATATCTTTTTGATAAAAGTAGACACAAACATAAATAAAACTATACAGTTATTAAATTATCATTTTATTAATAAATAAATAAATACAAATAAAATACATGATCTTGAAGTTAAATTTTTATATGCTCATTAATTTTACATATAAGACGCTACTGAAATGAAGGGTCAATCTAACCTATATTTTAATTTTTACATAATTTTATTTTTTACAATATTTTTAAAATTTTTGTCGTTATTATCACATATTTTAACTAAAAAACGAATTCCTTATTTACGTAGAATGATTCCTTTTTCGATATTTCCTTTACTTTGTGTAATGTCAAAATTGGTATTTTTCCGCTTATTATAAACCTGTTTTTTTAGATGAAAAATGTAGAAAAATTAACAAATTTTCCCTAGAAATGGTTGCATTTATTGATCAATACAATATTTACTTACCCAAATATTATATTTACGGTGTATTACGTTTACTAATTTTATTTTAAATTTAATTTTTTGTAGGACTGGATGTTTAGTGCTTATTTGCACGTGTTATAGTGTATATTTACTCTTTTGTTTTTTTATTTTTTGTGGTACATTCAAAAGAATCTACGTATTCATTCTAACATATCATATTAAACTGTATCTTGTCCCTCTCTTAAGAAATAGTCTCCATCCATATTCTTCTATATCAATGGATATAACACACATACATATATAGAGTTTTGTTTCTCATTTATTGCATTATAATTAGCATGGTTCTATCCCATGTTAAAAAATGTAAATTAAACAGATTTTCTAAGCTAATGTAATGAAGAATTTTTTTTTTTTTTATTGAATTTTTAAGTAAACAAGAAATTGAAGATTATGTTATGATATAAATATTATTAAATATGAAACAAAAGAAAATATGTACAATGTACATATGTATGTACGGAAAAATATTTTGAATCGATTTTGAAAATTTTTCCACTAATAATTAATAATGTTAAAAAATTAAACCATTTCAAATGGATTTAAGGTATTTTATGTGAGGTCAAGGTTTTCGGGACCTAAAAAGGCCAGAAATTAATTAACCAATCGATTTTAAAAATTTTTTCACAGTTAGTAAGTTAAAGTATTTGAATTAATTAATTAAATGATGTCCGCAAGAAGCTTACGGACTGCCATAAGTTATATGAGATCCTTAGAACCCTTTTCTTACTGTTAGAGTACTAGACTTGTATGAGTTTCGCCAGGATTTACTGATCCCATAATTGTAAAAAATAAACTAAACGACCAATTTTAAAAATTTCTTCACTGTTACAGAGCTAAACTATTTTAGATAGATTTAGAATACATTATGTAAGGTCCGCCAGGGTCCACAGGACCCAAAAGTGTCAAAAATAAACTAACTGACCGATTTTGAAAATTTTTTCACTGTTACAGAGCTAAACTATTTTAGATAAATATCGATTACGTTATGTAAGGTCCGCCTGGGTCCATAGGACCCAAAAGTGTCAAAAATAAACTGCCTGATCGATTTTGAAAATTTTTTCACTGTTACAGAGCTAAACTGTTTTAGATAAATATAGATTCCGTTATGTAAGGTCTGCCAGAGTCCATAGGATCCAGAAGTGTCAAAAATAAACTAACTGACCGATTTTGAAAATTTTTTCACTGTTACAGAGCTAAACTATTTTAGATAAATATAGATTACGTTATGTAAGGTCTGCCAGGGTCCATGGGATCCAAAAGTGTCAAAAATAAACTAACCGACCGATTTTGAAAATTTTTTCACTGTTACAGAGCTAAACTATTTTAGATAAATATAGATTACGTTATGTAAGGTCTGCCAGGGTCCATGGGTCCAAAAGTGTCAAAAATAAACTAACCGACCGATTTTGAAAATTTTTTCACTGTTGGGGAACTAACTATTTTAGATAGACATACATTACGTTATTTAGGGTCCGCCAGGGTCCATGGGACCCAAAAGTGGTAAAAATAAACTAACCGACCGATTTTGAAAATTTTTTCACTCTTACAGAGCTAAACTATTTTAGATAAATATAGATTACGTTATGTAAAGTCTGCCAGGGTCCATCGGATCCAAAAGCGTCAAAAATAAACTAGCCGACCGATTTTGAAAATTTTTTCACTGTTGGGGAGCTAAGCTATTTTAGATACATATAGATTACGTTATGTAAGGTCTGAAGTGTCAGTAGGACCTAAAAGTGTCAAAAATAAAATAACTGACCGATTTTGAAACCTTTTTACTATTACCAAGGTAAACTATTTTAGATAGGTACAGGTTGTGTTATCTGAGATCCACAACTGTCCTGCGGATGCAAATGCGGCGTAGAATGCTACACAACGGGTTTTGAATATATATATATATATATATATATATATATATATATATATATATATATATATATATATATATATATATATATATATATTACATAAAGTCCGCCTAGAATATACGGTCGAGCTGATTTTTTAATGAGGTCCACCGGGATCTTGCAGATCCGAAAACGCCAGTAATAAGCTATCGAACCGATGCTAAAAAATTTCTCACTGCTAGAGAACTAAATTATTTTAGATGAATACAACTATGCTGCACAAAATTCGTTCGGGTTCTTGGGTCCCCAAAAATACCAAAACTAATTACCCAACCGATTTTAAAAATTCTTTTACTCTTAGAAAGCTAAACTATTTTAAATAGGTACAGGTCTTAGATGAGATCCGCCAATGCCCAAGATTTGGAAATTCGCTATGTTATGCAGATGCTGCGACAGGGGTATTATTCTCACTATTTTTGACATTTCTATTACTTTTTAAAATAATATTTTTAAGTGTTCGTCTTTTTTTTCTGAATTTAATTATCGTTTAAGTTACTTTGTTGGTGGTTTCTATAGAAATAATTATGAAATATTTATTAAATGAAAAATTAAGAGGCGGCTTTGCGTGTTTTATTGTCAATTTGCGTGTGGAAAGTTACTTTCCACACGCAAAAAAGTATGCGGGAAGAGTACAGTGGGCAAACAGCTATTTTGCGTACAGAAATGTGTGCGCCAAGTTAGTACTTCTCCCGCATGAGTAATAAAAAGTATATTTTACTTTCCTCACTGAGCAGTGAATCAAACATATTAATATATGTTTCCTAGAGATACCACAGGCATTAAATTTTGAAGCATGACTCCATTTTAGTAAGCCCAAATTGTAACTACGGCAACTTGTTTATAAATATTAGATAAACCATTAAATTAATGGTTTGACCGCCATTATAGTAATCCCATCAGTCAATTTTTTTGCCCACATCAGTCAATTTTTTTGCTTCAATTTCTTAATGTATTTGTAATACACAGCATTCTCTCTAGTCGATCCTCTCCTCAATGACTTTTCTCTAGGTCGCAATTACACTTCATAGATATCATAGATATGTATATTTGATTTCTGTGACCATAGTTAGACATTACTGGACATTACTATTAATACTTATTTGATTATAGCGGCCTTACAAAATAATGTTATATACTAAAATAATGAATCATATTTATTGCGCAGGTGTATAGTACACAACGTACATAATGCGCAGATACTTAGTCGTATTCGTTGCTTTCATCATTGGTCGTATTCACTACTCCGGAGAAAAGATAACAAACATAATGTTTTGTTGGTTCTTGTCGAAATAAAAATTATGTATATTTTGAATAAATAAAGCCACAGAATACAATTTATTGATAGAAATTTCAAAGTACAAAGTTGAAAAGATCCCGGATTCGAGTTGCAGCCGATCCAGTTTGAAGATTTTTCAATCACTATGTAATTTTTAATTAAAACAATGATTTGGTCATATTATACCAAAGTGAGTCAAAAGTTCAAGTTCAGTTTAACTGAGCATCATAAATGAGTATATAAGTATTAACCTAAAACCCTTATTAAATTCCGCTGTTTGGCTTTTTATTCGATAATTACATAAATCGGTGGTGAAACCGGTTCTTCGATATTTTTATTAGTTCTCGAATAGAGCATTCTAGAATACTGTTAAATTTTTGTTATTTTTTAGTTTTTATTCGACAACCAATCCGATGGTGAAATCAATTTTCCGATATTTTTGCTAGATCCCGAATAGAATGTTCTAGAATTTTTGTTAAGTTCCGATATTCGGCTCCTTCTGCGATGATCAATTCGATGGTAAAGTCAGTTTTCCGGTATCTTATACATATATAGGTTGTCCCAAAACTCCTGGAGCATAGACCTACCACGTATTCCAGAGGTGTGACAAGGTGTGTCGATTGGATCCAACTTACTTATGTACCAAAATGCATGTTTGCCCGTAAGAAGAGTTATATGCACTATCTTGTCCAGTACAAGACTATTAATACAAAAGGAAGGAAGACCACCTATCTAGCAAACGATCGCTTTTCCACACAAGCGACTTATTTAGAAAGCATTTTTTTGCCAGTTTGCTTGAAATTTTTGAATAAACTTGGTTCATTCCGTATATAGCAAATAACTGATCTAATGCATTATAGCAAAATATAGCAAAAAACTGATCTAATGCATTAATTAACAACATAAATGAGCAAAAAAATTTTTTTTACCCAAGTTTAATTTTTTAATTTTTCTTTATCAGTTAGGCGGTAAAAATATGCATATGTACTTGAGGCTACTTCAACTCATAGTGTTTTTCTTGGTTACATTTCCATTACATCCAAGAAAAGAACCTTTTCCAGTACCATTTCTATCATAAAAATTTGGTTGTAATAGAAATGGCAACTCTCAAAAAACTCGCATGGTATATGATACTTCAGCAAAGGATATTCCAAAATTTTGCAAAAAATGACATTGAAAAACAGGTTACATAATACCCTCATCCACTCACGTCTTCAGTTGTGTTAATAAAAAATAAAAAACTTTTAATTTAACGTAGTTGCTCTGAGATAGTCAGGTACAAAAGTATATCTCAGAAAAAAAATTTTCTTTTATCGAAAATTAAATAATGTATTAATATTCTTCAGTTATTATATTTGTATACCACTTGTTTTTTTGAATTTCCGCGCGCTTATGTCGTAGCAGTTTTAAAGAATTGTTGAAAAAACGTTGTAAAAATGTTATAAAATGATGTTTTTAAATTATATTTCAAAAACGGTGTGGTCAATAATTTTTATTTCTTAATAAATATGGTTTGTAACTTTGTATTAAATAACATATTAAATTTTTATCAAATACCTTTGACACATTTTCATTTTATTCAAAAAAAAAAAAAAAAAAAAAAAAAAAAAATAAATAAAATAAAAAAAAAAAAAAAATAATAGAATTTTTCCATCAGAGCCCGTGTTAAAATTACAAAGCTTTGAAATCGTTTTTCTCAAAATTGGGATGGTCAATTTTTTTCGGTAAGGGCTCGTATTATTGGTATTGGATTAAATAATTATCTAGAGAAGTTTCGTGAAAATCCTTTGAAAAAATCGTTTTATCGACCAACTACCTTAATCATTTTTTCTCGGTTAAATTAAATTATTTCTTTTTTAAATATTTAATTTATTTCTAATTTATTTTAGATGAACCTTTGATCAAAACTCGTGTCCCGACTCTGTTTTAGGACAGTATAGGGATTCTAACCTACAAGTACCTTCAACGCCATCTCGTGGATTATTGTACAGTGGCGACATAAGCGATATATTTTCTCACAAAAGATGGCTGTGACAAGTCCCATACCACTCTTCATAAATCTTTTATGAGAAAGGTATATCGCTTACTATCGCCGCTGTACAATAATCCACGAGATGGCGTTGATGGTACTTGTAGGCTTAAAGAGTGACAATTTCAGGTAACTCAGAATCCTGCTGCAATTTTGAAGCTTTTGGAGTGTATAACGAATAATAATTTACTGAATTGTTTTGATATTTTATATATATTTTTTCATTTGTGTAATTAGTAATACATATTTGAAAATTCCGCTGTTTTTCACCAAATTCGTTCTTGAACGCAGATGGCGGGGACATGGTCACGACGTTTAATATCGCTCTGTAAAAGGGTTTTAACGGCCCTTTTTTATTTTTTTGACTACCAGTTGGTATATCTAAGTTTTACATTTTTCAGTGAAGATTAAAGAATTAAATTAACCAAAAAAGTAAACCTATTTCATTAATTGAAAATTGAAAAGTATAGAAAAAATTAGAAGAAAAACAGAAGGATGAAAAATTGATAAAGTATAGAAAAAATTTCACAGTGCATAAAGATATATTTTAAGTCTTCATGTACAAGCAAATATTAATTACATAAGTATAATAATTTATATCCCTACATTTGATGGGAACATCGGTCTCGCCGTTGCAGCAAATTTCTCAACTTTTAAATCTAAATTGAGTGAAAGTTCATTATACGAATTAAAAGTAATGTTTTACGATTGGCCGCGTATAAAACATCACTTCACATGAACAATCCAAATGAGCATTCACTCGAACCTGCACAGCACTGCACTGCTCTAACCGTCTTATAAATAAATTAACCATTATAGGTCTCAAAATCAAGTATATGTTATATAATTTGTTCAATAATTGAAAAAGAAAAAAAAACAAATATCCTCAAAAATCACAAAGATATTTTGAATGTATTTTTCCCTACCCTTATAGATCGCTGCGCGAAAATACTACTAAATTGAAAAAACCACGTAGTTTTTAAAAAGAAAATAAAAAAATTCACTGATTTCAGTTTATAAAGCATTTTTTCATTTAAAAATGTTTCTCTAGAATTATAACAGATGTCTTAAAGCGAAAAAGTGTTTTTTTTTTTAAAAATGGGACTACAAATTCTACAACACTCGTAGTATACAATATGTTCAAAGTCATATGAGGCAACTACCACCAGTACGAATAACGCTTCATATAACTTTAAACATTGTATAGACCCGCCATTGTGTTACTCGTAGTCAACTCATTTGATCAGAGACTAAGCCAATAGCAGAGCAAAAAATCATGTTCAACAATAAGAGAATATGGTTATAATATGTATTATCATTATTTTTTTTTATCATATAATATGAATTAAATCAAAAGCTACACGGTCATGTTTATTATCTAAACTACCGAAAAAACATTTTTACTTCGAAAATGTGAAAGTAAATAATTATTTATTGGCTGCTCCATTTGTTGTTTGTCCAGCCCTGTAATCACACGAACACAACATCAACATCCATTGATCAGTAATTTTGGTATGGGTTATTTGACGATGTTGCACATCGAATTACACTCACATGCGGTTGTGTTTTGTCAGTGACATCCCAGTTCGTTGCTGTGCCGGTATCGAGTTCGGGGCCGCCAACATTTGTACCTGCACTGTACTGTTGTAATGAATGCATTAGTGACAGAGCGGTTGCCGTACTACCGTTTTGGAACGCTGCTTGTTGTTGGGTATCAATGTGCTGTAAATATAAATATGCATATTTGTAATTTTTGTAGGATTTAATTTTGGAACTCATTCACACTAAACCGGTAAGTAACAAGTAATAAGTAGAATTCATAAGTAGGTTACTTTATGTATATATCAAAGTAGATAGAGAAAGGTACGCTATATTTAAGTCCAAAATAAGCTTTTTTTGCGCAGTTCGCCATCTGCGTCATAATTACGTCACATATTTAAATTTTTAGAAAAAGACAACATTAAAATTATTTATTATTATATTTATACAGCGTGAATTTTTTGAGACTTACCATTTTTATTACAGCCAAACCGTTGAGAAGAGCTAAGACCATAAGAGCTATAAAGCTCCTGACTATAACAATCGGTTGCCCCCGTCGATATCTATAATTCTTATTTGAACAATTTTTCAATTAAATCAACAATTTGGCTGTAATAAAAATGGCAACTCTCAAAAAACTCACGTTGTCAATACGTAATTCGCCATCTACGTCATCACGATCTGCGCGTCGGCATACCTTTCTCCATCTACTTTGGTATCTACCATGCTATTGCATTTTTGTTCTACTTGTGCGTTCTACTTACTACTTTCTACTTATGTGAACGAGTTACTAATCTCGTGTTAACAAATTGTATAAAACGGCATTTCTCAACCTTTTTAGGATTTCGTAGTTCTTACAACGACATTCTTATGAATTCGTAATTTCTGTAATCGCATTAGGTGATCTACACACACTTGAACGTTTTGTAATAGTCAGTGTCGGATCTTACGTTAAGAGGCAGTCATTTTTAAAAACTATTATTGAAATTTTTAAACTCATATAGAAAGCAGAAGATTTAGATAATCATATTATTAACAAATTAAATGCTAATTTTAATATTAAGGGTATGTTCCGAAATATAATTCAGTATACTGGCCAGTGTTAATGACATCATAACTTCGATGTTATATTGCACTGGTGTGCTACCATATTGGTACTGGTGAGACAAGAGTCAGGTGTTAAGGACGTTTGCCCGGAAAAGAAATTTCAATTTATTCCATCGAGTTTGAAATATGTTAAATAATAGACGTTTGTGGATCGTGCATTTTCTTTTTTCCCAAAAAATTATTTTTTTAAATTTTTATTGCAAAACTAACCTTTTAATTACTTTTCGATGCAATTAAAAGGTTAGTTTTGTAATAAAATTTTTAAAAAAATTAGTTTTAGACAGTGGTCCGTGTTTTCTAAATGGAACACACTCTATATTTTATGTAATAGTAGCACTACACTCTCGTCGAGGCAACACGAGGCGACGCGAGGCCGAGAGTGTAGTTGATGCTCTCGTGTTACCTCGCCTCGCCTCGTCAAGCCTTGCCTCGCCTCGTCAGGTCTCCGATCTGAGTCGGTTTTTTGTCACAAGTCAAAGGACACGAGACACGAGGCGAGGCGATCAACTACACTCTCGCATATACTCGTGTGTTGATATTGCATATTATGTTGCATATCTGCGTACTATTATGTTTTTATACATAACCTAAAATCATGCCTTAAATTTACAAAAACGTTATTTTAAACTTTTTTGTGTAATATGCATGAAGAAAATTATAGGATTCAACAGTACATAGAACTGCAGCAGCAGTTATTTGAATCCATGTCACCGACATCACCCATCTTGTCCATCTATGATTGACATTTCAAACTATACGAACGCGTATGAGCAGTATGAATAACTGAGTAATGAGCGAGAGTGTAGACGGTACATACTCGTGTTGTCTCGCCTCGTTAAAACCTCGACGAACGTCTCGTCGAGGCGACCTCGCGAGAATGTAGTGCTCCTCTAATATGTATGATATGTATGCCGTACATGCTAGCACAACGCTGTCGACTTTCTCAACTGTCAGAATAGTTATCTTTGATTGGCTGTTGATTCAACGCCAACCATAGTCAAATTAAATCTTTATTTTATAGAAAAAATTTATTAATTGATATAATTTCTCATAAAGTACACATTTTAATAGAGAATATGCATGTATTTTTTTTATTGCTTAAATCGTTAGAGGAGCTAATATTATCTCTAAAAAAATATTTTAAAAAAAATATCAGTACCCTTATGTGATTTTAAAAACTCATTTTTTTATTGTTATAATCTAATGTAGTTTAAACAAGATTGCATTGCGCGCGCCGGAAATGACGTATCCTCGCATAACTAGTACTTAATCTTGACACTAGAGTTGCTAATAAATAAATATAATTAAATATACAAAGAAAATAAAATAAAAAAGAAATAAAGGAAATTTAAGCAAAATAAAAACAACCAACCTGCACAAGACATATCTTTATAACGTTTATTAGTAAATAATGAAAAGAAACGAAGTTTGTTTATCTATTGAATGTGCTTCCATTCTGAGTTACGTCAGCAAATTTAGTTTTATTTAAATTCCATTTAAAATTTTATATTTTAAAATATTTTTTTTTTTTATTAAAATTTACGAATTGAAAGGTTTCTTACTGTCACAATTAAGTTTCCATATACTACTAGAATACAAAAAGAAATATTTAATATTTATATGAGTTATATGCATATTCCCTATTCATAAAATAAATGTTGACAGTGTGGTGTTAATTCATGACGACACTGGCCAGTATGCTGGATTATATTTCGGAACATACCCTGAATAATTTCTAACCACTGAACTATGAAATTCTGACGTAAATTTTTTCGGTTGACGATTATGTTTTTTTAATTATACATTTACTTTTAATTTGGTTATTGTTGTTCATTTTCAATAATTAAATATATATCCGGATTTAAATTTGTCAATTTCTAAAATATTACTGAATTTATGGGTACGAATTTCCTTAATTTAGACAAATTTTATACTTAACGTATTCGAAACTTAAATTAAGTCATAGTGGAGTAAATATTAGCAATTTTATTGATATTTTGAGGATTATCATGACTGAAGTACTTACCGAGAATGTTGTATCCATTCCTGGTAGATCATCAGTTGGCAATCGGTTATTATAGGGATACGTTCGGAACATATTATGCCTTTCAATGCCCGTAGCAATATTTGGCCAGGAATTTAAAGCCATTTTCGTTTCATTATTCAACAACCAAATACTAGTTTCGCCAATTTCAGCACCTAATTGACTTAATGTCGGCTGTGGAAGATTATTGCTGTAATTTTTCCAGGCGCGTTCCGTTCCAATTGGACGTGGTATTTTACGATCTTCTGACAATCCGTTTCGCTGTGTATCGCTCGGCGAATTCGGTGACATTGACGGTGAACTGTTTATCACATTTATGTTGCCACCGTTCTCGAGTACGGATAAATAATCAGACGTCTGCGTTAAGTTTGTTATATGATTCATATTTGGCATGCACATAATATCTGGTTGGTAGGTGTTTGTGGCATGTTGTGGAGGCATGAATGGCCATCGCGCCTGTTGACTGTTCGCACTAGGTCGAGGTGGTGTCGGTGTTGTCTGGTATCCGGAATTACCGCCTAACGATGGTTTGTTTATGTGGTACGGGACATTATTACTGTTCATAATTAGATTGGAATTATGTTGTTGGAGTGAAGAAGGTGGGGCGATCACGTTTCCGGGGTGGTAGCCGCCGGTGTTGAACATATTCGTGGTCTGTTGCGAATTATGTTTATTATTTAAATTATGGAGTGAACTAGAAAAATCTGGGGCTCGCGGGTTCAATCTGGACATTGTCACGGTGGAGTTAGACGAGGTGCCCTGCTGTTGGGGCTGCGAGAACCCGATGTGGTGAGGTAATGGTTGCTGTTGATGATGGAATGATTGCATTAGAGGTTGTTGAGTCTCGCCGGGAACGATTTTTAGTAAATTACTAGTTTCTGGGCCGTAGGCGGACGACACCGGAGGTTTGAAGAGTCCACTGCTTGGGTCTAAATGTTGTGGGGGCATGTTCGTCTGGTACAGTGTCCGGTTGCCGTACGTGGATTGTGTGGATAAATTTAAACAAACGTCGATTCCATCGTTCGCCGTTCGAGAAACGGGTCTGGTTACTGCTAAGCCACTGTGCGCTGGCGGTGGCGCCACTGGTCCAGCTGATTTACCAATACACGATTGTTGCTCGGGATAATTTTGAAAGTTTGTCATATTTGGTGGGGTGGTACTACTGCTACTTGTTTTTGAGGAAACTGGGGAACAAACAGTTGTACCACGATAACCGGGCGCTTTGGATGCATCCACTTGCGGTGTGTCGTTATCGATGAATTTCGGTGGTACATTTGCTTGACTCACGCCACTGCCGGTGGCTGCAGCAAAATTAATCGGTTTTTGGATGTCGCTGTTTTCACGGCCCCACATTGGCTGTTGAACTTTTGGAAATGTGTCAAATAGGGAGTATTCAAGGGGAGTGACTCGACTAGGTTGAACGTTCGAGGGCCCTGTACTGGATGAAGTGTGACTTTCATGCGAATGTTGACTTGAAGGTATATGTTGCGATTGATTTTGGGTTGACGATTGTTGCTGAGATTGGTGATGCATTTGCTGCGGTGGTACAATCTGTTGTTGAATTTGTAGCGAGACAATACTATTTGTAGTTGTTCCGGAATGGGAATGGGGCACAACTGAATCAGATCCAGATACTGCGGTACTTGTCGGTTGTTCTAAACGCGCTGGAGATGGCGAAAATGGAACTTTATTATTACAGCTGTGTTGAGACATCGCTGGCGGTGCTGACGCAGTCGACAGAGGTCGATGTTTTGGTGACGATAATATCACATTCACATTATGAGAGGACTGCGGTTGCGAGTGGACTTGAGACGTTGTGTACGACGAACTCGAAGTGGATATCATTGTTTGGGATACGCCCAACGACTGAGATGTTTTAGTTTTTATCGAGCTAACTTGAGATGTGGGAACCGAATGTTGACTCGAAGTGGTTTCAGTTAATTTAGCGGCAAATGTTTGACCAGTGGTGCTAGTTACAATTTTGGTACTTCCCCGACCAGCGGCCATCATTGCTGTGGTATACGACATCGTGTTTTTAGTTCCAACTCCAGCTACTTGTGCTGCAGCGGCTGCACGCTTTTCAGCTGAAAAAAAAATTTATTAATATTATTACTGACATTAAGACCGAAATATTATTTTTAAAGTTTACGTCATCAAATTGGTTAACTCCCTTCAATGTGACGTCAGAATATTTCATCTTGATTTCACATTATGTGTTAAAATATTTATTATTTTGTTACTGTATTTTTTCATTTTGAGCTAGTGGTATACTTTTATAAATATTGGCGACACCTCTGGTGGTAAAATTAGGAGCTATAAAGTAAAAGATGTACGGATACGTTAAACTGGCATAGGAATATGTACGTATATTTTTACTTGATACAACTTCTAGTTTTATCACCAGAGGGACGAGTGAGAATCTTTGCGTCGCCAACTGGGCAAATTATTTATTAACTTTTGATTGTTTATTTAAACTAAATTAATATATTTTTATTACTCATGCGGGAGAAGTACTAACTTGGCACACACATTTTAGTACGCAAAATAGTTGTTTGCCCACTGTACTCTTCCCACATACTTTTTGGCGTGCGAAAAGTGTATTTTCCACACGCAAATTGACAATAAAACACGCAAAGCCGCCTCTTGATTTATCATTCAAAAAATATTTCATAATTATTTCTATAGAAACCAGCAACGAAATAATTTAAACAATATTTAATTAAAAAAAAAGACAAACACTCAAAAATATTATTTTAAAAAGGAATAAAAAATAGTAATAATAATGGAAAAAAGTACGTGAAATTCGTAATAAAAAATAGTATATGCAACTTGTGCAGGATTATCGATTGCCCACTCGACCGAATGAGCGCACTCACTACGACCTTGCGCTCAACTTCGCTCTCGTGGGCAATCGACAATTTCCCGCACTTATTGCATAATATACTATATTTCTAGTATATAATGTGGGATCAAGATGGAATATTTTAAGATACACAGTATAAAATATTAGTTTAAGGTCTATGTGATGTCACACTGAAGAGAGCTAATCAGCTGATGACATAGACCTTAAAGGGAATGTTCTGACTTCGATTTTGTTTGTTTAAAAAAAAAAATTGTTTACCTGCAGCCTGTAATCGAGGTGCGGTCGCTCGACTAACTGACGGTGGAAAAGATGTGCCCATTTTTACAGTCGAGTTTGATCTCATTGAAGGAATAATTGGAGCGATCGAAGCCGAACCTGGAGGTTTATTTTGTGTTGATGATGTTGAATTTAAAGTTGATGAACTGGATATCCCGGACGATTTTGTAGTAGTTTTCGATTTCATAGACTATAAAAAAAGTACAAATTATTTTATAATGTTTGTCGTAACTCGTATGTATCAGACTGATACATGCATACGTATCAAACTGATACATATTCAATATTTTAGCAATAATTATTGCTTAAGAATAAAAATACATTGTTGTGGCATCTAGCGGAGACTTTAAGTGTCTCGCTTTTGAATATATCATTCAAAACAACTTACCAAAGAAGATGTTTTTTCCCACGTTGAAATAGTTCCGACATTTTTGGCCGTTTTTGGAATAATTTGTAAAATATCTGCTTCTGGATCTTTTATTAACGTGGCGATCAGATTATGTGCTTGACGTGTTGCTTCAGGAGATCCCCTAGAATAAAATAAAAGGTTAAAATTTCCTTTTGAAAAAATAAATATATAACATACTTTATAGTTATATTTCGTTCTCCTTGTCCTTTACTTTGTTTCTCAACCTCTATATGTGCCCCAGTTGCTCCTCGAATAGCATTTATGTTGCTTCCACCGCGACCAATTACTCGAGAAATGGCATTTAATGGTACTGATACCTTTTTAGTTCTGTAAAAAAAATATTGTTCATGTGATTTTCAATTGTTTTGTATCTAAATGATACAATTTATTCGTTATGACCTTTTACCTGGAGGGGATACGAAATTTGACTACAGCACTCAAGGTGGACAAATATGTTAATTTATCTGGACGCTGTATAATTTTACCATTTTTTTTTTTTTTAAAGAAAAAGTATTTTTTTTAAAATACCGTGGTTGAATTTTTAAAACGATATCTATTTGCCAGATTTTACAAAATAACAAAAAAAAAAAAAAGTATTTGTAAGCCTTCTATCAAACGTCACTTTAATTTGAAATTTTTAAAAAAATATCCATTTTAAGACATCATTAAGATAAAATGAGCAGATGTATGGCTTGTATTAAACAAATTAAATATATTGCCCATTTTTCACATCTATGTTTTGGTGGGATAAAATTTACATGGTAAATTTTCTAGAGTAAATTATTCAGTAGATTTACTTCCTCAGTGAATTTGTTTCATAATACTGACATCTATGGTTTAAGTGAATTTACTACACCGATTTACTTAACGTCTCTTAATAAAACGTAATAATATTATTGCTTACCCTGATTCAAAAGTGGAAACAGCTTGGACTGACGATTTACGAACGACTTCTTTCCAGCCTTCCTCTCTTTTACTTGTTTGCTTGGGACTTGTGGCGGAACCTTTCTGATTCATTGATGGTATGTTATCGTTTTCATAATGTCTAAAAAAAAAATTTCGAAATTTTTAAAAACTGACTGTCTAAACTTAGCATTAGTAACTTACATGTATAGTTTCTTTCCTTTAATAGTCGGAGTGTAATTTTCATTTCCGGTTGCTTCGAAATCTTCGCGATCGCATGGATGACGTGACGCTTCAAACACTAGAAGACCCTTTCGATTCGACTGACTGCTCCGATTGGAAATGCCACTGTTTTTGATACCGGAATCACTATGATGTGAATTTCCGCTGTCTGAATGTTTGATTTTTTCGGATTTCGTATGTTCCCGCGTTTCATTAGACGTGTGAGATTTACTGGTACCAGCGTTATTTCGAGATTGCGGATGATGGTCGTGCGAGTGAGACGATATCGATTCCGATTTATTCGAACTAGAATTATTCGATTTTTCGTTTTTCTTCTTTTTCTTCTCTTTACGTTTCTCTTTTGCCTTGACGTCGTTACTCGAACAACTACCTTGGCTGTTGGCGTCGATGCCACTGTCACCTTCTTCTTTGTCCACCTCCCCTCGTATGGGTGACTCTGTTGGGGAGTTTTCACCGCTTGCTTCATCGTCGTCTTTGTCGTCGTCTAACGTGCTGTTCTTCTTCACGTCTTTCTCATCGTATGATTCATTCTTCTTATTTTCTTCGTGTAACTTTCTTTTCTCTTCTTTCTTCTCGAGTTTCTTTTTCTTCTTTCTCTCACGTCTACGTGCTGCAGCAGCTTTTTTCGACTCTTCCCGATTCTTTTCCATGTCTAACTCTTCTAGTAGGATAGTTGCATTTTTATTCGCTTTGGCAGCCTGAGTTTCTTTCGCTGCTCGAATTATCTTAACACATTCGTTACATTTTTCTAGTAGATCTTTGTCACTAACCGTTGATATATAACGCATCATCTCTTGGTCACTAGGAAATTGTGTTACATGGCCCACCATCCATTTAACAACTTTAATGTGACCCTTCCTGAACGCGGCCATCAGGCAGGATACTTTTCGATTATCTTGTGAATCGATATCGGCGCCTGCGTTGGACAGGAGTTCGACAACGTTTAGATGGCCACCATTAGCGGCCAACCACAACGGGGAATTCCCTTTTTTATTCTTCACTTCAACGGCTGCACCGCGAGACAAAAGTAACTCTACGAATCTACAATGTCCTTTATCTGCAGCAATTGTTAATGCTGTATCTCTAGAGGACGGTACAGGTGTAGCGTTCACGTCTGCTCCTTTGTCTAGGAGAACACGTCCAACGTCAACGTAACCTCCACTAGCGGCTTCCATTAATGGCGTTAATCCAGTCTAAATAGGAATTAATAATATTGATTTACTATATTAATGGTACTTATTATCTGTGGTCTAGACTTCAAAAATTTCACATTTTCATTTCGCTATATTTCAAGAAACTTTACATTTGTGTGATATTCGTATTTCTTTTTTCATTTAAGTTTATATAGTAAATTAGTTTACTTACTGATAATTAGCTATTTTTTTAAAACATATTTATAACAAGAAGGCGTGCCTCAAGCAAGTGTCTTAAGGCCGTTGCTATTTAAAATATTTATTACTAGGTATGTTCCAACAAACACTCGAATTTCCAATTCGAGTGAATCCAGTATTTCAAATTCGATAATGTCATTTGAAGGTCAAATCAAATACAATTCAGAACTTCAGTTCGGTATTTAATATAGTGATGAGCAAAATTAGTCTTCGTCTTGCAGTTTTCTCTTGGTCTTGCATTTTTTGTAAGACCAAGACTATGTATACCAAGAGCAAGACCAAGACTATAAGTATGGCTGCAAGACCAAGACAAAAGCAAGGAAAAAGCAAGAGTCTTGCTAAACTATTTAAATAGTTTCAAAGTATAATTAATACCGTAAAGAGAGAAAATTCTGATTTTAGAAGGAAAAAATTCGGTAATAAAAAAATGCAAGAAAGTGTAAGATTTTTTAGCAATACCGAGACCAAGACCAAGACTAAGACTCAAACTGCTTTGGCAAGACCAAGACCAAGACTTGGCAGTCTTGCATTTGCTCATCACTAATTTAATATGTAGGAACGTTTATATTAATTCTTAGGGATTTCAAAAGATGTCTCTGCTAAAGACTTGGGTTTAATTTGGGTTATGTATTCTATACCTTCTATACTATGAAGAATATTTACAAGTAATATATCCACTAAAAAATTATTATGTACTTTAAAATACGTTAATTAAATTTTTTAATAATAAATAACTTTACTTTATTACTTACTAAAATAATATAAATATTTACAAAATAAATAATTAAAGTATACCTGTTTGCTAATTTAAAAAAAAATATACCTATAATAGTAATTAAATAAAGTCAAAAATTTGAAATTTGTCTTTTGACAGAACAATTCAAACTTAAAATTTGTCTGTTTATTATTTAAATTTTTAAATTATAAGGTTAAAATTTAAATTTTCGTTAATGCGCATGTCTAGGATTTGAAAACTTACTCTGAAGCAAGAATTTTAAAAATCAATTCGGGTGAGTTCAGAATTAGATTTAAACACTTGCTGGAACACAGAATTTCAAACTGTATGTAAACTAGAATTACAATTCTGCCTAGTTGGAACAGTAAAGTCAACTATGCGCATGCTCATTAAAACGAGAATTAATTCGAGTGTTTGTTGGAACATACCTACTGATTTATCAGTTTATATAAATCAAGAATACTGCTCTGTGATACTTTTTACTGGTACAAAGGATCATTATGAATTACAACCGATTATTAAGTATTTATAGCAAAATTCGAAGTATTTTAGATTTTGAAATGAAAGTAAGAAATTTAAAAAAATCGATTTTCCCGACTAGAAAGTCTCGTTACTTACCTTAGCACGATGTTCCACATTGGCTTTACGGTCTAAAAGAAGGCTTACAACCTCATGGCGACCTTGGAAACAAGCCAAAGTCAGGGCAGTGTTACGATTTGTTTCAATCTGTGCATTTATGTCGCTGCCCATATCCAGGAGAACTTTAACAGCAGCTATAAAATGAGACAATTACGTGTGAAATCTAAAAAACCTTTTTTCGGGGGATTTACAAATTCCAAATCCTTACCAGTATGTCCGTTCATGGCGGCCAACATGAGCGGAGATATGCCGAGTTTACTTCCCGTACGTGAATTAATTTCAGCTCCTTGCGTCAACAACAGTTTTATAATGTTCACGTAACCACCTGAAGCAGCTAAACTTAAGGGGGTATAATCGGAAACGTTACGGTGCTCCTTGTTTGCACCGCGTGACAACAGTAATTCAACGACCTATGAAAAAATTCATTTGAGAAATTATCCAGAAGATATGAGCCGTTTATTTTCAAAATGGCATGTCACTTTTACAGGATAACATTAAGTACAATTTAATGGTATCCTTTCATTTAAAGAAAAATTACAATCAGTATGTTGAAAACTACCGCCAAACGAAGTTAATCGTACATTTCTAACCTTTACATTCGATTTTTATTCACTTTCTTACATATTAGATGATAACAAAGCATACTAACCCCAATTGATCCCTGCTATTGTTTCAATTTTCGCCAATTATATGTATATATCAATTTGATGTCGATTATTAATTTAAATAAATATATCGATTAGCAGAAAAAAAAAAATTAGCCGCGATTTTACATCCTTACTAATATTATAAATGCGAAAGTGAGTTTGTTTGTTTGTTTGTTTGACTGGCTTTCACGCCTCAACAGCTTAACCAATCAACTTGAAACTTTGCACAGACGTTGCTTGCGGGCCAGAGACGGTTATAGGCTACTTTTCATTTCGGGAAAATATTTCATTCCCGAGGGAAAATGCATTAAATTACAACAGCAAACTATTAAAAAACGGATAAATGATTTCAAACTTTGTATATTGCTAACAGAAGGGATGAGAAAGGGCACAAACTACTTTATACCCCGGGAAATTTCCCATGGGAAATTTCATTCCTGTGGAAAAATATTTTTTAAATGAAACAAAAAATGATGATAGACAAATACGGCGATATACAGCGATAAACATAGGTTATCTTTTTTCCCGATAAAATATTTCATTCCCGAGGGAAAATGTATTTAAAACGAAACAATGAAATAACAACTGACTATTAAAAAAAAGTATGATTGATTTCAAACTTTACATATTGTTTACAGAGGCGATGAGAAAGAACACAGACTACTTTCTATCCCGGGAAAATATCTAACTCCCGTGGAAAGTCTTATTCCCGTGGAAAAATATATATTTAAAACAGTATAAAAAAGAATCATTGATTTCATTTGAACTTGGCATGTTGTTAGTCTAGGAATGTTATAGTCTATTTTTAACCCGGGGAAAATATTGTATTTTTGTGGGAAAATTCCAAAGAAAAAAGTAACAGTACCTACTCGACGGGCAATAGCGACGTGATGAAAGTACACTTTATATGTTTTAACTGGATGCCATAATTTCAAATTCGCCGCGGGCGAAGCCGCGGGTAAATGCTAGTTTTTAATAAGCAAAGGAACTAAGATATGAAATTTATAATCTTTTGAAACATAAACACAATTTAACTGAATTCTGAAACAACTTAAACTAACTTAGTAGCTTTTGCACTGTTTTATTATTAATTTTTATATTTATTTTTTTTAATAATCTTATCAGTTTAAACATTAAATTAATTTATTATTAATAGCAAATATGATAAACTCAAATATAACTGTTAACTATTAATTACAATAATCGCAAGACATTATTGGTTTTTTCCCTTATTCAGTCCGTGTTTCCTAAACAGTCCTTTTTACGGTACATTTTCTCGAAAGTTGGCATTTGATTTAAAAAACAAAGTGACTTATGCCACTTTCAAAATAAACGGTTTATATTTTGTATATATCTTACCTCATATCGTCCACCTGAACACGCTAACGATAATGGTGTATCTTTAGTCCTTTCTGACTGTGCTTCCAGATCGGCACCGTGATTCAATAGTATTTCCACGACTTTCTCATGACCAGCAGTGGCGGCAAGTATCAACGGTGTGAAACCTTTCTTATCTCGATGCTCGATGTCGGCGCCTCGAGACAACAACAGTTCCACTAATTCCTCGTGGCCACCGGCACAGGCAAGTGTCAGTGCGGTGTCATGATTACTATCAGTTTCTGAGTCCACATCCATACAACTGAATGCTGTTTGTGGCGTTTGAGTGATTGTTTGCGTGGGATTGTACGCTTGGCTGGGAGTGTACTGTTGAGCAACTCCTTAAATCCAAAATAATAAAATCATTTAAGATTTTTATAAAACGAAAATTTAAATATTTATGCTTTTGGAAAAAATTAAAGATACAGGTTTGAAAATAATATTTCAGAAGTTTGGTGCTTTTATAAAGGATCCAAAAATTTGATTTTCTATGGCCAGACACTGTTTAATAATCGATTTTTATTGAACTCAGTGCCGTACAGTGTGATACAGATATTACGGGTCTCGCAATTTTTATCTTTTGTGCATTTGAAGTACACGACTTTTTCTTTAAGGGGACAATGTTTATGTGTTTGTGTTCACATATAATCTTCGTAAGAATATTTTTAAAATAAACAATATTTTTATGTAAACAAAGGCTAACTTCAAAAATGCATCACTGCTTGCATGAGGCAGAGTCAAAAGTTCAAAAACGCATCAGACGCATCACAACGAAAAATCAAAAGTTCATTTTTGCATTTGATGCGTTAAAACAATGCATCAAGAAATTTGGTGATGCGTGTCCAAGATGCATGTCATTTGTATAATGTAGAATTATAACTACTGGCCATATTATGTAGGTATTAACACCAACAGGAATAATTCCGAAAAACAAATTGTTGAAAAAGATTTACCACTGATTAAAATTGTTTAAACTATTTGAATACATCTTGCACTCAAAATAGGTATGTAAAATTTTTTATTCAAATAATTTCAATATTTTCAATTTCAAGTAAGTTCAAGTTGAAATTCAAAGATAATATACCTATACAAGGACTGTATTGCTATATTATCTATAGTCTATCTGTAGCCAAATTAGAGGCTAAATGATGCCAATATCCCGTTCAAAAACATCTAATGTGCATCAAATTTCAAGAGAGCATCAGCAGCGCATCATGTAGTATTAGACGCATCAGAAAAGTCATGATGCTGCATCGATGCGGTAAAGTTTACATTTTTAAAGTTACCCTATACGTTATACGACGTCATAAGAAACACAATATGACGGACGCAAATTGACATTTTTTTTCCATATTGAGTTTTAATTATTTATATCAACTAGATTATAGGGATCCTTTATTTCAGCACATAAAAATATTCTCATTTCCACAAAAAAATAGCGCAAAATAATAAACAGAGCGAAAAAAAACCATGAGGAGTGAATCATGCGGCTATATACAAACGGAGAGGAAACGAGAACAAACCTGCATTTGGATCGATTTGATAGGTTTGAGTGTTAGTAAACTGACCATTCTCTTGTCGTGACGATATATTGGTAGCGTGACGTGAAACCATTTGAAAACGTTTCTTCGATTTACCACCTTCATTTTTGCTGGATTTCTTCTCGGTAATGACAGGTGGCGCGGCCGGCGGCTGTGGTGTTTGTGTGGCAACCTGAACTTGATGCGCTGTACATGACGGTTGTACATATTGTCCAGTGGCAGTGGCTGAAATTGGTTGTTGTTGCACACTTGTTACGGACAAATTCGTGTCAGAGGAGGATGGTAAAGGCTGACATTGAGCAGGACATGCTGTAAGTTTTATAATTGCGCATGTTCGTTTATTTTGGTTAGTTACGCCAAACAATAGCTTTAATATTTTAAGACACTTAGAACTCAATTTTTTAAAAAAAAAAGACATTTCTTTATAGTTATTTGGTGTGTCTTAAGCTGTGGCAAAAGTATGGAAAATTTATCTTTTGAAAGCGATTAAAAAGTACTCATGAAAATTAACGGAGTAAATGATGTCTCTAGTATCCTTCAGCTTTATCCATTTTATATTTTAGTTAAGAAATATTAGTGGTTGGTGAATATAACTGAACGATCCTTATATTCGAATGATTAGTAATACTAACTACTAATCACAACTTTATAATCTACTACAAGTTTGCGATAAATGGTAAGTATTACAATATTACACTACTGTAGGGATTTTTAGGGCCGTGCTGTCTACTTAAAATTTTGTTCGTTCATATTCGTTTGAAATTAATATTACTAATTAATAACTAATTGTTATCATAATCACATCTAGAAATATTTCCATAACCGAATGATTTTATTAGTAATATGAATATTATTGTCTACCAGTACCTATTGGTGACGTAGGTCTATTATAAAAATAAAATGCCGCATGCTTACTACTTATGGCAACGGAAAATTAAATGTAATCAGTTACTTAATAATGCAAGATTACGAGAACGCCTCTGGTGGTGAAATTAGAAGCTGTATCAAATAAAATATGTACGTATACTTTTAATTGACAATATAAAATCTAATTACTCGTATTTAATTTTATTTGTATGTATGTGTCAAATCAGCTAAAAATGGTCTGATGTCATTAACAAGTGAAGCAAAATCAAACGTACAATTTTAAATTACTGTAGCTATTCTAATATTCTAATTCTAAACAAAAAGAAACAAAAAACTAGGTACGTCTAATTTGTTTCATTTATTGTATTTGCTTGGTGACGTCAAATCATTTTTAGTTGATTTGACCCATTGAGGAGAGAATCGACTAGAGAGAATGTTGTGTATTACAAATACATACATTAATAAGAAATTGAAGCAAAAAAATTGACTGATGTGATTACTTTAATGACGGTCAAACCGTTAATTTAATGGTTTATCTGTTTATAAACAAGTCTCCGTGGTTACAAGTTGGATTTAATAAAATGGAGTCATACTTCACAATTTAATGCCTGTGGTATCTCTAGGAAACATAATTATGTTATTATGTTCGATTCAGTGCTCAGTGATTTGACCTATATGATACCTATTTTCTGATATGAATTACCCGTATACGTATATGTTTTATTTGATACAGCTTCTAATTTTACCATCAAAGGCGGTATTTTTATTTTTAATAATTTTTAGGATTTCGTAGTTAAAATCTCTATTTCTTTATAATTTACTTTACCACTTTCCATTTTTAAGTCTTGTTTGCGAAATATTGAGTTGCAAAGTGGGGTGTAATGTGGCCCTTCTCTAACTTTTTAATGGTAGATCCAAAAAATTTGAAAAAAATAATATAGATAATAAGAACTATAATTGCTTTGGTTAACTTCTATTCATAAATTTTCAAGACCTAGACAAACATGAGACGTGGCGATAATCACGTCTAAAACTTGAGGCCCTCGGTAAGCATAAAAAAAAAAACAACTTATGATTATTTAAAAAAAAAAAAACTTAAATTTTTCAGGACTGTGACAATTATTGTCATGGGGCAGTTTTCTATAGATAACTAAGTTTTCGTGGAATTAACTCTCATGGCAACACATACAGTAAATGGGTGCAGAAGAATGTGACATTTTTTTTATGATAGACTACTTGTAAACGTAAACATAAGTATACTTAAACCTATAATTGACGACATGAGTGGATGAAGGTGTTATGTAACATTTTTTTTCAAAAATTCATTTTTTGCCAAATTTTGAAATATTCTATGCTGAAGTATCATATATTAAAATTTGGTTTCATTAGGTCCAATAGTTTTGTAAAAATTCAATAATAAAGATGTGCTATTGCATAGGAAGTATATGTAAATAAAACTTTCAAACGCTTCTATTGTAAAATTATAAAAAAATGTTACATAACACCTTCATCCACTCATGTCTTCAATTAATATCAAATGACGTAAAATCTTTTAGCTACGGACCCAAAGTTAATATGTGCCCGATATGCACTTGGTTATATTTTTTTTTTTTACTATACATTTTAACATTTCAATGACCAATCTTGGCTGGAAAATATGGGCTTGCTACAATCGTTTCCACTAGGTGGGAATTCAAATCAGATCCTCTACGGTTACAATTCATTCACTAATGACTGCGCCAGTTTATATGACATTCGATTTTTGCCACAGCTTAATTTTCTCATTAAAAAAAATGTGTTTATTTTTGTCGCTTAACACATTTGTTAAATAAAAAAAATCAACACTCAATTTATCAAATTTAATGTCATCTAAAAAAAAAACTTACCACCTAGCTGAGATTCTAAGTATTTTTGAATGCCTGCTTGGAAGCCGGCTTGATACTGCGCCGACGTGTTGAATCGTTGCATTCGTTGCATCTGTTGCGTGTTCGACGTGCCTCCAATTTGTAAACCGGTCGCCGATATATCGATGCCCGACGTTGTGCCAGTTCCGGTTGTTGTACCGGGAAGCTGCATACCTCCACTTGTTGCTACTTGTAAACCTGTTCATTAAAACAGGATCCATCAATCTTCCTCTTTTATTTTTCAACCAATTCCAACACACTCTAGTAGTTAGGTTTGGATATGAGTAAGGATTTCAAGAATTAAGAAATATCTTAAATAATTGTAAGCACAGCGGATGACACGTTGTCAAAATTATTCTAAAGGTTGCTATACACGGTACGTACTGTTATGTTTGAAATAATTAAGGTTTTTCCTACGCTAGAAATTGCGTGAGTTTTAAAAAGTTATCAGCAAACCAACGGAACTTGGATGACCGAAGTCAAAAAGAAGGAAATACATATTTTTTAAACCATTTATAGATTTATACAATAAAAATAGGTATATACTCAGTATTATCAAAGATGAAAAATTAAATCTGTGAAATAAATTTACAGTAACATATCGGCAATTTACCGCTCAAGGGGTTTTAGGAGTGAAAAATTCTTAGTATAATAATTACTGATTACTGATTATCAATAAAACGTTTTAGAACTTTTGTCAAATTCCTAAGTTTCTTTTCTTTTTTGATGAACGATCGATCTAATGGTAAAGTCGATTATTTGATATTTTCACTAGATTCTGTATAGAATATTCTAAAACGTTTGTCTAATACCGCTATTTAGTCTCTTTTTCGATGATTGAACCGCCGATAAAATCAGTTTTTTTAATATCTTTACTCGTTTCCGAATAGAATATTCTAGAACTTTTATCAAATTCCCCTATTCGGACATTTTTTTCATAACTAATTTGAGTGTGAAGTTGCGATTTTTTAAAAATATTTTTGCTGGTTTCCGAATAGAATATTCTGGAATTGTGTCTTTGACGAGCTAAACCCAAAAAATGCTTGAAGGGAAAACATTTTATTGGGAAAGTTAATGAGAGGAAATTTAGCGAAAAGTTACTGTACTTTATTCATAGATACTGACAGTATAGAATAAAAACAAATTTACTGAATAATCTATTATCTCTACCAAGCAAATTTTATGCGAGTGAGTGTCCCAATACATTTTAACTTTTCCTAAAGACAAAATAGTGTGTATGGCAGCCTTTAGAATAAAATTTAACTAGAGTTGAAAAAAAACTTGTGATATCTTCCGTTGTACTATTTTAAGACGTATTTCTTTTCAAAGGATGAATGATAGATATGTGAGGGAAAGCTTTTGACGAGGAAATTGATTTTATACTCGAATTTATACAAAATGCAAATGATTCATATAGTTGGAATGTAAAAATGAAATTTTGTCATTTATCAAAGTTATTAAAATTTTTACTATCCTTTTTCAATATATTAGGTAGTAGATCTTGTAAGAGATAGCTATATTATAAGCTTGTCTGCTGTGCTGTCTTACGTGCATTCCTATCGCATGAAATCATTTTCATTTGGTAAAAATATTTCTATACATGCTTAATACCTGTTGTTAACTGGTATTGTTGATACTGAAATTGTAGACCACTGGCATGTTGTACAGCAAGACCAGGTACGGGAGCTCCAGAGGTGGGTACGGCAAAATATTCAACTCTAGTTACATCCGCTTGCGATGTGTTAACAACTGTTGCAGGTTGATGTTGAATTTGCAGTTGTTGTTGATTGCACACAACAACATTTTGCCCTTGCTGCGAATGAACAGCAGCCATTGCTGACATCGCTTCCTCGAGCACTATTTGATTTGTATCAAACGGTTGACCTCGTAGTGCCGCTTGTTGGGCAGCTGCAGCAGCTACTTGTAATTTTTCTTGTTCAGCTGCTGCTACTACAAATTAAAAAGTTTGAAAGTGACTTATGAAAAGTAGACGAAGTAGAGATGAGCTAAACGGTTATTTTCTAATAACTGTTATTGCAATAAGTTACTGAAAAATAACTGTTATTTATAACAGTTATTATAATAACTGGTATGGTATTTGGATATTTTAACATATTGTAAGATATTCGA
Organism: Brachynemurus nebulosus; assembly: GCA_035578155.1. Classification (NCBI taxonomy): domain Eukaryota; kingdom Metazoa; phylum Arthropoda; class Insecta; order Neuroptera; family Myrmeleontidae; genus Brachynemurus; species Brachynemurus nebulosus. Next base: position 29,180,370 of record JAPWDM010000003.1, read on the forward strand.
TATGCGTATAAACGGTTCTGTTAGTGAAATATGCACAGATGTATAATGCTGACGGATACTAAATAATCTGCAATATCTGTTCAAATACTTGTCTATACAAGGATTTAGGCTTTATATACACAATTTTAACGATTTTATGGATACAAAATTACAAATACAAATAGATAACTGTACAATAGACAATAGTTCATTTTTAAGGGTTTTTTAAATGTGCTACAATAGAAAATGTGTAACTTGCCTGGGGCGTTATTATTTTGAAATTCTCCGTAGGTGGTTAAAATAAATTACTGTGATCCTTGCTTTCGAATATATTAATATTGACCTATGTTATCGATATTTCCAAAGGAGTTATTTAAGTAACCAGTTACTGGGTATTCCAGTTATTGACGATAACTGTTATCTTTCTATACTAGTTACAAAATAACAGTTATCGATATATCGATCATCTCTAAGACGAAGTAGACTACACTAAAGTAGACTACGCATTTCTCTACGCGTTAACAATCAATGTAAATTACGTCAATAAATTCGACGTAGGCAATGTAAATGCAAAGATAGAAAAAAAAAACTTACCATTCGCAACATCTTCAAGACTAAATGTTTCCAGCGATTGAACGACATCGTCAACAGTCGCTTCCAAATCTCTGATGGCAACTTCCTGTTTAATTTTATCGCTATCCTCGAACAGTTGGCAACGCTGTTGTTCCGTGAGCATATTCACGATATCTTCACCGGTAGCAGGCGTGCTAATTGAGCGTAATTGTTGTCCGCTTTGTTGAAGGACCTGGTGCACCTGTTGTTGCAGTTGTTGCGGTGTATGTTGCTGCAACAGTTGCATATGGGATAGGATGGTGTTTGCGGTTTGGTTGTTTGACGTGGATTGTTGTTGCGACTGCTGCTGCTGTTGCTGATGGTGTTGCTGCAGGTGTTGGATCATGGTTACGGCAGCTTGATTTGTACTGGAACCATTAGCGGATTGTTGTTGTTGTTGCTGTTCAATTTGTTGCTGTTGCTGTAGGACTTGTTGCTGCAGTTGTTGATTGATTTGATGCAGATGTTGTTGGTTATGTTGCAGTTGTTGCAACGTGGTTGGGTATGTGGTAGTCGTTGTTGTGGTGGTGGTTGTGGCCAAACTTGTAGCAGCTGACTGTTGTTGTTGTTGTTGTTGCTGTTGTTGAGCTGCTGCTGCGGCCGCAGCGGCGGCAGCTGCTGCTTGTTGTTTTCGTTGATTTTTACCTTCTTTCTTTGACACGGGTTTTGCTTTGGGTCTTTCGCTGATAGCAATATTCTGAACAAATTTTCAATTATTAATTTACCGAACTTTTAAGAACTTAATACCGTAAAATGGAGTGAATTCAAACATTTTTAACATTCACATTCGATTTTCAAACATTTTTTTACATATTAAATGACAAAGAAGAGACTAATTTTGGTTTCGGTAGCTTGTTATTTATTTTTACCATTTTAAAAATCCATTTCCGTTTTTTAATTTAGACGCAAAATTATAAAATATGGTAAATCTCAATAACCGCCGCTTTTGGAGGCAGCAGATACAAATGGGGATTAATACGAAATTTGTACAAGACTGTCAAATTTTCTTTTTGCTAAATAGTTTCAGTTAATAAATTTTATGTATTCTTTTTGAAAATATGAATTATTTATCAAGATAATTAGCAAAATTTTAATTTTACTAATCTAAAGACAAAAATATTAACACTTTTGAAAGGGAAATAAAACGAAAAATGTAAAAGTATCATAAACTATTCATGATGTAAGTTAGTTCAAAAAATATATATGCATACATTTTGAATTATTATGACTTATTCTTAAAATTTTAGTTAGCCCTAATATGTCAAATCCTATTCACACCTCATTTGTCCCTATTAACCCTCAATGCATCTCTATACACTCCAGCTGCTGACTCTATTCACCCCAATCATGTGTCAGTTTGACCTAAGTTATTAATTAAAATAAATACATCGGATATTGGTAGAAAATCAACATAATTTTACATATTTTTAATAAAATAAATAAAGGAACTATAAGATCTGGATTTTACCACTCCTAAACGTCAGCACAATTTAATTAAATTCGGAAAAAACTGGACCTAAGTTTTAAACTCTTTCATTATTAACTTTCATATTCAATCTTTTGCTTCCGAGATTACTAAAGTAGCGGAAGCAGTGTTCACTTTTGAAAAATCAAAATTTCTTCCCTCCAAAATAAAATTTTTTACGCACATTTTACGTTTTAGAGGTTCTTGAACAATTTTAGTTTGCTGTCTGTTCGTCCGTCCGTCTGTGTGACGCCAGTTTGCACCAAGTGGCCTAACTTCTGAACTATTCCATTGTTTTTAATGATATTTTCAGAAATTATGTAGTTTGGTTCCTAGATGGTCCCCTACAAATTTCATTGCATTCGCAGTAATAGTATCCACGGCGCTACCATGAAATCCCATTAAATGTCAATATCTTATTTCCTGCTAGTCTCTTCGCTCAAATTTTAAATCATTTTGGGGGTTAGTTTCTAAAATACTTTTGCTATTATTTTATAATCTAGCCTTTAAGTATTTTGAGTTACAACAATTTTTTATGAAATTTAAGGCGAAAATATAATTTCACGGTATATATTTTTGGTAGAATACAGTTTTAAAGTCTTTTATGTATGAGTACGAGGAAGCTGTGTGCCACACCCCATTGGCAGCGTATTTTATAATCTTACCATTTTGAACATTAATTTATTATTATTTATTAAAGACGTTCGTGCGCGTCCACAAAACACTACAGAATAATGTTATGTAGCTACCATAAGTTACTACAGAACACTATACCTATATGTTATGTATACAGAGCTTGTGCTTGTTCATGTGTCATATCGTCCATATGATGTGTCGTGTATATAGGTGATTGCTATACGTACCACCTATGTACTGATCTGTGATATCAACGCATACACAGTTGTTGATTGAAATTTAATGGTCTGATTTGACCTTGTATGGATATTATGTACGTGTACACATCAAAATCTACCCGAATATTAATTTCAATAATTAATATTTCATCTTAACGTTCGTCAACACAGTGTTTTTTGTGCAATTATATAAATTGCATATTTCAAAGAATATTTTTAAACATTTCTTATTATGATCTACTCTTATAATATACTTACTATAATTTTTAAAATGAAAAAATGCTGTTTAGAATGTTTTTCCTAATGGCTCTATGTTAAAAATTTGATTTTTAATCGTCAATTACTTTAAGAAATGATCTATGAAGGCCTTAAAATTTTTGAGGGAAGATAACTATGTAATTGAACTTGTCAATTCTTTAAAATTAAAATTTTTATCTACTATTAGGTTTGATGCACGAACGTCCTTAACAGTAGCTTATGCTAGATTACGCTTAGGCTGCGGTTACATTGGATACGAATTCGTACGAAAATTGATTCGTACGAGCTCGTACGAAATTCATTCGTACGACTGTGTGGAAACATTGGATACGGAATCGTAATACGAATTCGTATTTAAATTTAAACTGAAAACCGTTAATACATATTGCATGATATCAAACAATGGATCCAGCTACCGAATCTTATTTATTAGAATCATCGTTTTCAAAATTTCTAATTATAGAAAACAAACAATTCTGGGTAAACGATTATTTATTATTCATGTAAAGCAAAAAAAGCTAAGTTCTGGAATTGCTTGGAAGAAATTTTTCAAGACAAACAGAAATTTTTAGAGTACTTGAACATGTCACAAGTCACATTCAATTATATTTTAAAATATACTGAATTTCAGCTTCAATATTTAGTTAATTATTCATTACATATACTTAAAATGTTTTTGTTAGGTTAGGTTAGTTTTGTTATATCGTAATATATTTAATTAAAAAATTATCTAAACATTTCCTCTGCCACCTCATTGCACAATTTTTTTATTTAACTTTCTATTATGACAGTATTTATGTTTTTGATCCCTTAAAGACCACCTTTGTTCAACAAAAATGATTATTTTTTCTAAATCCATCATTTTTTTCGTACGAATTCGCATCAAAAAACAAAATATTTTGGTCGTATCAAAAAGTCGTACGAGCTCGTACGAAAGAGTCGTAAGCAGTGTAACCACGCATGTCTTAATGTATGCATTTGTTTAATTCATATTAACTCGGATAAACTCGTACGAATAAATTTTCGGATGAATTCGTATCCAGTGTAACCGCTACCTTAGATAAACGATAAACTAAAATTTTGACAATAAATTTTCTGTTTTTATACACTCCGTTTTACGATAGTACATTCTAATATCTTACCTGACTAACTTCCGATGAACTAGTACAAACAGATTGCTGCTGCTGCTGTTGTTGCTGTGCATTTGTTTGTTGTTGTTGTTGTTGTTGAAGTGGTGCTGGGATTGACGGTAAACTAAGATACGAATGATGCGAAGACGGAACGAACACGACACTCGAGGTATCCGTGGTGACACCCGACGACACGGTTCCGGCCAACGACAGCGGTGTACCTGGTGTTTGAAGACATGCACTTGAGACGAGCGATTGAGCGGCCGGTTTGCCTGCGTAAAAAGCATTGTGGACCGATATGTTGTTGGCTCCTTGATGAAATAATGTACCCGACATACCAGTGCCACATACCAACCCTGACGATAGATATCAACCAAACATACATACTAGCTAATTCGTTAGTAATAATAGCCTAACATGATTATGAAAGATTAGTGATAAGACAATACAATACCATACAATACCACCAATTTACACCCAAATTGTTCACAAAGCTAATTGTTAATTATTGAAAATAAGCAAAGTTCTGAATATTTTTTGAAGATATCACACAGTTTTTGCATTGGTTTATTTGGTAATACAGGTGCGAGAAAAAAAGCAATACATCTCTTAATTTTTGCTTCTGAGTCTATTAAAGTAGCGGAAGCATTATGATCACTTCTGAAATATGAACATTTCTTTCCCTTTAAAATAAAACTTTTTTACACGTACATTTATACACATATATACAGCAACACATTTTATATAATATACTGTGTGAGTTTTTCGAGAGTTGCCATTTTTATTACAACCAAACCATTGATTTAATCGAAAAATTGTTCAAATAAGAGTTGTAGATATCGACGGGGGCAACCGATTGCTATAGTCAGCAGCTTTATAGCTCTTATGGTTTTCGAGCTATGATACAAACTTATAGATTTTTAAATGGGACTATATATTAATTTTTCGATTAAACTGATCTAATGCATTAATTAACAATATAAATGAGCAAAAAAATTTTTTTTTACCCAAATTTAGTTTTTTAATTTTTCTTTAATTTATCAGTTAGGTGGTAAAAATATGCATATGTACTTGAGGCTACTTCAACCGATAGTGTTTTTCTTGGTTACATTTCCATTACATCCAAGAAAAGAACCTTTTCTAGTACCATTTCTATCATAAAAATTTGGTTGTACTAGAAATGGCAACTCTCAAAAAACTCACATGATATATATATATATATATATATATATATATATATATATATATATATATATATATATATATATATATATACATACATACCATGTATGTATGTGCTACTGTATGATGTGCGCGTTTGACGCTTTTTGAATAGGTAAAATTTTGTGAGTTCGTGTCACCGAATGTCTGTAGCTATAAGGGTGACATGTGCAACATTAGTGCTGTGTATATCTGTTATTTTAAAGTTTTAAGTTTTCGCTTCTGTCGGCAGTCTACATGACTGCATTTTCTTTTTTTCCTTTTTATAAAACGGACGAAATATTTGTTTTAATCTTTTTAAGGTATGTTGCCAATATATTATTAATATACAGAGTGATTAATATAGTAATATTATTTATAAAATAATAAATAAATCGAAAAAAAAAACAGTTTCAGTTTTTATCCCATTATTATATTTGTGCTGTATGTATTCCATTGGCAAGTTGAGGTTTTCATTCTGCATATTATCAATTTTCGTTTAAAAAGAGAAAGAAATATAATTTCATTTCTATTTATCCAAAGTGTATTAGTAAACATACCAATACAAATACTTTCACTGAAGGACTAATAAGGGAAAGTTAATATTTATTTTTTCATGGTGAGATATATGTATATCAAATCAATCGTTTTTACTCAACCGGGTTTCGAACCCAGAACTCGAGAAGCTTTTTCTTCTAGCGACCAAATATTAGATAATAATCAAGAACAGGATTAGAAGCATTTTACTTATGTATGTTTGATCCAGTAAATTAGGTCTCGATTACTTATCCATGGAAACATATACAGGAAAAGTCATCGAACAGTCCGAATAATCTAACTTCTACTGTATATGCAAGTTATTAGCGACAATCCATAAATTATATTATGATATCGTACGTAATAATCAATAAATAATCTACCAGCATGCATTTACTTTACTGATAAAGCTATTCGTCCAGAGTTAATAATCTAGTGATGGGTTATTTTGCTAACTAATTGAAAAAACTAGTTAATGTTATGAAATTACCCATCACTAAAGGTAGTCATTAAAGTTCGGATTTTTATACTTTTCCGGTCAATATAATGGTAAATGGGGTATTTGACTAATTTTGGAAAGCTACCTTGCAATAAGCATGTATTTTTAATCTTTAAAAATAACGTCAAAAATCTTAAAAAAATTAATTTAATATTTGTTCTCAAAATTTGGCGTGTGAACATTCATTAGCTGTCAATTACGTCACATTCTCTACAAGTGTTCTATAGTTAAGAAAAAAAACTACTTGCTTTTCTTATAACTAGGGAAAGAAAATGTTGATTTTGCTCTTTGTGCATCAATTAAACTTGAGTTAATTTCCATAGTTATGTTTGATAGTCGGTATTTAAAGTGGTGACCCTAGTGGTGATAGTGATGAAGTATAAGAGAATGTGACGTTGTCACAGGCTGTTTCTAATCATGTGGTTAATAGTTAAAAAATTTAATTTTTTTTTTTAATGTTCAGGATGAATTAGCATAATAAGAAATTTTTTATTATAGATTTTCATTAAAAATTGTTTTGATTGTTTTTCTTTGATTCTGTCAAATACCCCATTGTTGTAAGCAGAATTATTCCTACTTGAACTACCCCCAAATATAAATTAATAACACTGAATAAAAAGATACTATAATAAACCACAATTTTCACTTAAATTTGAAGTGAAACTGGGATAGCTTCGCAGGAAAGCTAGTAATTGGTGGTTCAAGACTTTATTTTCAAAGACAAAAAATGACCAGACGTATTCTTCTTTCTTATACAGGATGATTTTGTTAAGCTTGAGTGGCTTTATGAATAGCTAAGAGTGCCACTGGTTATTGAATTAATTTATAAATAATGTTTTTGTGACATCCGTAAAGAAAAAACAATAAAAAAAAAAATAAATAAAAGTAGTATAAAAACAATTTTACAATGCAATTTTAACTCTACCGATAAATTTTTAAAATTTGTGTAGGTCAAAATGATCTAAAAACTTACATAATAAAATAAAAAAAAATAGGGCATCTAAACTTACAAAAATTCGGTTAAGCTATGTAATGAGGGCTAATATGGCGCCATTATTGGTTTAGGTGACATTTCATGGTGTGTAGGCGCGGGGAGAGAGTGTAAACCAAAAAATATTTGTCTGATTTATACATTAATTTATTATTATTATCTAATTAAAAAAGGATAAACTGAACTACCAATTGCTAAAAATAGAAGAATTAAGAATTTATAATGTGACAGTTGACAGCTAACCTAACCTTAATGTTCACCTCAGTTCCTCGCACGTGCGCGCCATGACAAGTCCCATTTTAGTGATGTTAAAGGCCTATCACTTTTTTGAAACTCAAGTTCAATAACTTTAAACGGTGCAGTTTAAAAATTTCAATGTAGATTTTCTCAAAAACTATGCATTGGAAAAAAAATTCTATAAGGATTTTAAATTCAATTTTTTATGATTTGTTATCCTCAATAAAATCACCCCTGTATAAAATACTTGTTTCCATTACTATAGTATCTTATTATTCAATGTGATTAGCAAATAGATATTTACCTTGAGTACTGGAAGCGATCGGCTGTGAGGCGATATCGATATTCAGTACTCCTGGAATTAGGGACGCGCCGTTAGATGTTGATGTCGGCTGTGGAATTCCATCTAACGTCATGCCGTAAGTTTTCAACAGTAGATGACTCGGCGCCTTCACCTGCAGTTCACGTTCTACTCGTTGTAATTCTTCTAATATTTGTTGCTTTTGTAAAATTTGCTCTTCGCGCGAATGTTGTTGCTGCTGTTGCTGTTTTCTAGACTTGATAAATTCCATGACACTACCAGTAGTGGGCGGAACACTTGAAACAGTACTAGTGGGTAATGTTGACGATGGTGATGAGCTAGAGGCTGTACTGCCCTTATCTAAAATACTGTTATCTTCCTCACATAAAAGTTCTATCACTGAACTGTTTGTTTCACAGGTTCCACTGTTATTGTTTGTGCCAGGTTCACCAATCGGTTGCGTTCTGACTTGCTGGGCTTCAGCGGAAGTAAGATTATTATCAAAGGTGATACCACTAGAGGAACGATTTTTGCGCATTAGTGATTTTTGTTTGACGACCATCGGTTGTTGTTGTTGTTGTTGCTGCTGTTGCTGTTGTTGTTGCTGTTGTGGTTGCTGTAGAGGCTGTGGTTGCGGTTGTTGGTTACTGATAAGGGATTGTGCCTCTGCCAGTCGCATTGAAGGTGGATTAACGTTAGCCGTATTATCACTTTGCTCATCCTGTTGAGACATCACTCGAACGGCATCAGGAACTTCATGTAATCCTAAGTAGGAAACTACAAGTAAGTTTAATTTGAGTTTGACATTGTACCAAATTTTTTTTTTCAAAATAATCTCACCTGCAGTACTAGTAACAGCTGTGTCCGCCGTTATTGGCGTCGACTGAGAGGTAGGTGCGGCATGTCCTGCAGTTCCGTGTGTAGGAGTCATCATTATCGAATGAGGATAATCAAGCAACAGTTGAACTACACTTGTATGGCCTCCTTTGGCAGCTTCAATTAACATAGTGGAATTATCCTAAAATAAAAAGAAAAATATAAGGTGAGTGTAACTAAAATCGAAGTGAAAACTTCTGTGGTAATCGTGACTCGTGACAGTAATATTTCGAGAAATATTTCAATATAAACTTAAAAACTAAAATCCGACTACGGAAAAATGAAGTGAAATTTTAATCCCATGGGAATCTTTAATTATTTGTTGTTAAAGGGAACATTCTCTCGAGATAAAACGAAGGTTAGAATCTTACCTCGAGTTTAAAATATCTAATATTTTAATAAAAGCTCTAGATTAAGCATTTAAGTTGAATCGATCACTTGAAATTTTCCAAGTTTAGAATTTGAAATTTTAGTATATTATAGAGAAAGATATGATGCATTCACTGACACTATTTTGAATAATTTCTGACGTGTAGTTTAGAATAAATAAATTTTCAAAGTTAGAATTTTTAACGTACGAGTAAATGCCAAAGAATGATTAGAGGTGAATCAGTGGTATGTATTTAAGTAAGTTGTGTCATTAAAAATCAACTTTAAGATTTAAAAAACTGAAAATTATTTTCTTTTATGTTTTTGAATCATTAAAAAACTATTTTGTTCAATATTGGACGTTTAGTTATTGTAATAAATAGAAAAAAAACTACAAAAATGTCAAATTTTTATAAATGACACGAACACACCCATAATATATTTGTGTACGTGTTAGTTATTATGTGTTTGTACACATCAACTACCAGAATCAAATTTATTACTTTTAAAATTATTAAAATTAGAAGATTGAACAATAATCAAATATTAATACTGTTACATGTATTATAAAATTTAACTTATTTTTCTACACATAAATTATATTTATTTATAGAGAAAAAAATAGACTTAGTAATTCATTTGTCACAAATTTGTCAATACTGATCGATTCACCTTAAGCAACATAAGGAATTTATCAAATATTAATTTTATATCCCCCAGGAACTTGAAATTGTGATTAAAATTACAATTCATGTTAATCCAGAACATATACTATCAATGTATTCGATTTGAATTTGTATCCCACAGGAACCTTTGTTCGAGATATAATTTTCTTCTGGATGTGACGTTATAACAATTAATAGCATAACTAAATTAGACTTATCTCCACAATATAACTACCAGGTTTATTCAGTAATACTGTTAATTATTTTTCTGTCCGCCATATTGAATTTTGTGACATAAATCCAACGATATTTCATTTGGAGGGTTAAACACAAAAACCTTTTTGGATTCAACGTAATTAGGTAAAAATTCAATACAACTATGCAGAGATGGCTATTTCGCTCTCACTCGGCTAAACTCGATTCCAAAGCTCGAGTTTACCCGAATGATCATTAAACCTTAAAGCATGATGTAAACTAGAGATGATCGATATATCGATAACTGTTATTTTATAACTAGTATAGAAAGATAATAGTTATCGTCAATAACTGGAATACCCAGTAACTGGTTACTTAAATAACTCCTTTGGAAATATCGATAACATAGGTCAATATTAATATATTCGAAAGCAAGGATTACAAGAATTTATTTTAACCACCTACGGCAAGTTACACATTTTCTATTGCAGCACATTTAAAAAACCCTTAAAAATGAACTATTGTCTATTGTACAGTTATCTATTTGTATTTGTAATTTTGTATCCATAAAATTGTTAAAATTGTGTATATAAAGCCTAAATCCTTGTATATGTAGACAAGTATTTGAACAGATATTGCAGATTATTTAGCATCCGTCAGCATTATACATCTGTGCATATTTCACTAACAGAACCGTTTATACGCATATCGAATATCTTACAATATGTTAAAATATCCAAATACCATACCAGTTATTATAATAACTGTTATAAATAACAGTTATTTTTCAGTAACTGTTATTGCAATAACAGTTATTAGAAAATAACCGTTTAGCTAATCTCTAATGTAGACTTACTTACTAGCAAAACAAAGTGTTCACTTCAAAAACATAAATAAATATGGAAAAAATGACTCACCTTTAATTTATGGAATGGGTCGGCTGACTGAGAAAGAAGTAATTCAACAACAGCAAGATGGCCACCGGCGCATGCTAAGGAAAGGGGCGTGTGATCATTGTTACTAGTTTGCCGATTTACGTTGGCGTTCTTTTGTAATAAGAATTGAACGGTACATAAATGGCCGGCTCGACAGGCTTTCATCAATGGCGTTCGGCCACCTTCAGATTCATGTTCAAGATCAGCACCGTACTGCAACAGAATATTAGCAACATCGGTGTGACCGTTCTCGCAAGCGTACGTTAATGCTGTGTCGCCAGTTTGAGTTTGCGCGTGAACGTCAGCATTCGATTCTAGAAGATAACGTACTAAATCTATGTGGCCTTCTTGTGCCGCTTCCATTAACGGAGTTGACGCTCCCAATTCGATATCTGCGCCGGCTTTAATAAGAAAATCGGCCACTTCCAGAAATCCCCCGCAGCAGGCCAGTGTTAACGCTGTCTCTTGAGTCTCTTCCGTTTGCGCGTTTATATTTGCACCTTGACTTAACAATAACGCAACCATTTCTTCATGTCCTTCGCGTGCGGCTTCCATGAGCGGTGTATAACCTTCGTCGTTCACTTCTTCAATATTGGCGCCTCTTTCAATTAATAACAGGGCTAGGTCCACGTGACCGCCACAAGCCGCTAGAGTTAATGGAGATTCAAAACTATCTGTTGGCATGTTGACTTGAGCGCCGGAATCGAGTAGCAATCTGGCTACTTCTACGTGTCCATCCATTGATGCTTCCATTAAAGCGGTATGCATCTCATCTGTCTTATGTTCCTGGTCGGCTCCCGCATCTAATAAAAACCGTACCATGTTTAAGTGACCTTTGTAACAAGCAAGAGTTAATGCACTTTCTTTGAATTCATTAGAATGTGTGTTTATTCCTGCTCCGTATTCTAATAAAATCTGCAACAAACAAACAAATTCGTTTTAGTATTTTCTTACAATAATTGTAAAAAGTACCGTAAAACGGAATTAATCAGGACATTTCTGATCTTTGTATGACATAAAACATATTAGCTTTGGTTTCGGTATAGATTTTAAAAATACATTTTCTTTTTTTATTTAGCAGCACAATCTTAAAATCCAGCCAGCTCCTATTCCCTCATTCATGAGGATAATCTTTTCTTTTTGTTAAATAACTGATAAGTTATTTGTTAAAATAACTTGCAAAATAATTTTACTTAATTTTAATAATTTAAATACGAGAATATCAATATTTTGGAAGGGCAACAAAATCTTGAAAAAAAAAAAGTATCATAAATTTAATAAGAAATTCTATTCACGAAGCAAGTAAATTCAGAAAATTATTTATGTATACATTTTAGATTATAATAACTTATTCCTGAAACTTTGGTCAGCCCTGGTACGTCAAATTCTATCCATTTCAGCTATCGTCCCTATCCTCCAATTATATATTAATTTCAAGTAAATTATTAATCCACCGACACACATATCCACCGACTTATACTTCATAAATTAATTATTTTAAAGACATGTCTTATGATACAATTGATGTATTTATCTATTTTTTAATTTTTATAATAAAAATATACTTTGATAAAAAGATTAAAAAAATTAATAAATATTTATATTAAAAAATTTTTTCAAATGCAATTTTTTTAAATATTTTGTTCGCTTTGGTAGTATTGTTATGTAAAAAAAAAACATGTTTTTTGCAAATAAACTCTAAAACTGTCCGTAAAGTCCATTCGTCAAATTGACGCCGATGTATGATTAACGTTTCTCGTAGACTAACGTATGATTCTAGGGTTAACTAAATTCCCTAACTAGAACTTAACCTAAATTTTATACTTTTTCCCTATTTTGAACATTGATTTAAATTATTATTATTATTATTTAATAACAGTAGCTTACGATAAACTCAAATACAACCCTCTTCAAACTATAAACAATTTACAATGATCCGTGAATCCGATACATCCCCCTTTTTATTGTATAAAATTTACATACTTTTGACACTCCAACGTGTCCAGCGCTGGCGGCTTCCATCAGAGGTGTATGCCCATTTTCATTGTGGTCTTCGACATTTGATCCAGCTTCTAAAAGAACTCGCACAACTTCCTCGTGTCCACCAGCGCACCCATACATTAATGGTGTGTTGCCTAAATTAAACAAAATACCGCTATCATTGCTGCCACAGCATAAAGATAAAATTATCTGAGATTAAGAAAGATCAGATAAGATCAAAGCTTCTATTTATCTTCGGCCAAGAACACTTAAGAGAATCAAAAAATCAAAACTGACTCAATCTTAAGTATTCTCAAAGCCTCAACTCTCCTCGGCAAATCATCACCACTAACTAAAAAAACCGAAAACTAAAAAAACGTGTTAATTGTCTTACCAGAAGAGGATTGTGCATTAACATCGGCTCCATGGGCGATTAGAAGTCGTACAATATCTACATGACCGGCTGATGCTGCTTCCATAAGTGGTGTGCAGTCACCTTTAATACCTCGATCTTCCACATTTGCATGCATTGCAAGTAATACTTGCGCTAATTCAAAATATCCTGCACTGCAAGCTAAAGAAAGCAGACTTTCACCTTCTTCAGTGGTTTCATGTACGCTACGACCTTCGGTAAGTAATTTTCGTACCGTACCAACATCACCATCTGAACATGCCTCAACCAATGATCGTGCGTTATCCAAAACCCTAAAAAAAAAAACAGTCTCTATTAATAAATAAATAAAACCCTACTAATAGAAAATCAAAGTAGTTTTAATCCTACAGGAACCTTTAAACGAGATAGGTTTAATTATGATAAATTTGTTGTTAAAAGGAATATTTTCCCGGCATAAAACGAAGTCTATTCTATATTTTTATACGGAGTCTAAAATATCTAATTTTCTAATAAAAAAATTGGACTTAAACATCTAAGCAATAAAAAGAATTAGGAAATATAGGTTTTATATCCCAAAGGAATTTTAAATTGGGATAGAAATTATTATCCTGTACTACCAGGTTTAATCGAATTTGATGTAACTTTAGTCTCATTGAATAATTTATTTTATATCCCATGGGAACTGTTAATCCGAACGAAATTGTCCCGAGTTATTACAGGGCATTTCAACTTTTAGATGCGACGCTCTAATAATATAATTAACAGACTGATTTTATAATACTGTTGATTATGGTCCGCCATATTGAATTTTCTGTGACCTTATTAGCAAAAATTACATTCTGAATCAAAGTGAATTGACAATTTCTTTCAGTAGTTTGGACTCTACCAGATGGTCGAATAAAAAATTAAAAATCAGGTGTGCTTAAGCCTTAAGATCGCAAGTCCGAAGTGAAAATTTTTATAGCGGTTGTAATCGAATAAAACAACAGCGATGCACAGTTCAGCCATAAAAGTTTTCACTTCAAAAATATCTCACATAAATTAAAAATGAACGTACGTTTTTTCGGTAATGGTTGAAGAACGGGGGTTATCAGTACGCATGCGTGTAAGTGCTGCGGCAGCTTCGTCGAGAGCACAAGATACACTAGATGTTAAACGACGCAGTACGTCTGGATCTGCTAGATGTTTTCCATCTCCAGATGAAAGTTTACCAATTCCTGTAAGAACCATGAAACGATGACAGAAGTGAAATTTTACTGATCTTAAATTTATTCACTCACCAGCAGCTTCTAAAAGCGCTTCTAACCGTGCCTGAGTTTCTGGATCGACGTTTCTCTCCGCCTCTTCGGATGCCGATAACAGGAACTTGGTATTTTCGAGTCTGGGCTCGTCGTCCAACTCCGCCTGATCAAGTACAAACCACTCCACCTGAATCATATTGTCTCACTCACAGCACTCACTCAAAATACTCTCATCAAAACATTTCTCAAAACACGTACATGGTTGAGTAAAATATGACGTTTACAAAAACTGTATACAATTCACACGTTGAAATACCGTGACACACAAAATTATTCGTACCTTAATGATTACGAATATTAATTACAGCGTCATCAGATCAAATCTTATCAAAAATTGACCACAAACGTTATTAAATTACTACTATTAAATATTTAATAAGGTTATAAAATTATTCAACTCCCATGAAAATAAATACAAGTTTCACATTTGTTTGCTTGAAAATTATTCTAGAAACACGTCATCGCTGCTATTTAATTGCAGTTCTTATTTATTACAGATTTTACTAAAAAAAAAAAAAATAAATAATCAAGTAAATGTCTGACAGGAATTTCATAACCTTTTTGAATAAGAACTTAGGGCTTATGTTGACGAAAAAAAAATTCGCCGGGTTTGTATATCAGCAATTCTCAATTTGTTGGATGGAGCTGCTAAACTACAAATTTGACAACCATTTCTTTTTTCCTATAAAAGTAACCATTAACACCCTTTACCCTATAAAAGTAACCTCTGACTCCGCGTAAAATTTTTAGCGGCATTCGGACGGACCAATAACAGGGTGTCCACAGCCCATCATAAAAAAAATCCCTAACTTTTCCCTGACTTTAGGTTCGATTTTCTCTGACCATTACTTTTTTGTTTCCCATTAATGGTTAGAAATATAAATGTCCAAACACACGATTTTTATTTAAATTTTAATACATAGGGTAAAAGCCCCCTTTGTGGAACGGTATCTAATTATGAACATTTACATATTAATGAAGTTATTTCTGAAAGAAACGTCTGAAAACAAAAATTATTATTAATAGAATGATTGCTTTTCAATTTAAATTCACCTCGCATTTAAAGTTTCCTTACTTAATTAAAGAAATAAATATGTAAATGTCAAAACTGTTCCAGTATTAGATACCGTTCCACAAAGGGGGCTTTTACCCTACCTACATAATTTTTTATTTTATCGAATAGATACGTGTAAGATTGAAATTAAGGGATTGGGTAAAGCTAAATTAACTACATAAAAAACTATTTAAACAAAATTATTATTTACGTATTGGCCCCGAATGCGGTAGTGACTATCAAAAACAAATTGCAAAATTATTTAAGGTACTATTAATTAGCGAGTGAAGTTAAAAAAAAGACTTTTTAAATAAGTGAAAAATCGTGATATATTTTCGTGAACATAAACATTTTTCTTCATTTACAATCATTGGGAAATATATTATCACCTATTTTCCCTGACTTTCCAGAACATTTTGTGAAATCCCTGATTTTCCCTGACGCCTAAGAGCTTCCCTGACTTTTCCCTGACCTTCCCTGACTTTCCAGAATGTGGACACCCTGAATAAGGACTTTGATATTGAACATTTGAACTATTTTGTGTCTAATTTCTTTGAATTACAGTAATTTTATAAAAAATCAACAAGGTGTTAGACAGAAGATTGAACAAACTGGTATAGGAATGATAGATGAATCCAAAAGAGGGGAATTATTTTAATTTCCAAACTCCTTCAGGGTTCTTTTTTTATGGTGGTTAAATTTGAACTTGACTGATTTTTATCTATGACTACTATGAAATTGTAAGTTATGTCTTGGCGTATGGCTGCGCGTAATTCTTTACTTTACGCACAATGTGTGTAAAGAACCACAGCAGCTTATTAAATCTGAGTAAAATTTTACCCAAAAACTGAAATTTGGCGTTTGTTTCTAATATAATATGTATTTCAATTTTGACAAAATTTTAATGTACTGTATTCCTACTAAATTTATATTATTTTATGTTACGAGTATTTATTGTGAATTTCATATCAGTCGTAGATAAAGTACAGTACGAAACTCAATTGTAAGGTATATTATACACTGTGCGCTCGCTGTGCGAACTCTTGCGTAACTTTTTCGCTCGTGTATAATATGTAACTGACAATACTTGTTACGTAATATACTATTATATTAATATTTCTTGAATTTTTTTTCTGATTGCTGCGTTTGCGCAACGCAGTAAAGTTACGCAAGAGTCGCACAGCGAACGCACAGTGTATAATATACCTTACAATTGAGTTTCGTACTGTACTTTCTCTACGACTAATATGAAATTTACAATAAATACTCGTAACATAAATAATATAAATTTAGTAGGAATACAGTACATTAAAATTATGGCGAAATTGAAATACTTTTTTACATTTTTGATATTATAAAAAGTTATAATAGTTTTTAGCCTATCATTTTGGGCAAATATAATTGACGTTGATAATACCAGTGAGGTAAGCAGTAGGTAGGATGGATAATTAGAACAGAAAAATATGAAAGCAGGGTATGAATAATGTAACACTTGTGATCGGGATAGTTAGGCTTGATTTCCTGTAAATGAGTCCATCTACTATGCTTGTCAATTTGCCCAATTTTCTATCTAACATCCTGTATACTGTCAAAATTACATACATAATTATTCATATATGAAAAGTAATTAAAAAAGATTTGAATTCTTTTGTAGTGTAAAAATTAAACATTTTTTTTTTTTTTTGTTTGCTGAAACGGAAAATTTTTAGTACGTAAATTATACAGTTTTGTAAACATTCATACTCTACTGTGGGAATTCCATTATGGCAGAAAATTTTATTGATTAACCAGCACGCTAGACTTATACCATACGTTAATAAACTATTTGCATTTGATTCAAAATTTTTAAGAAATATTTACAATTTTTGATTGTATTGTTAGGTAGATATCTAGTCAAACTCTCTCTTTGTTCTGAACTTTTGTTTCCAATTTGATCTTTAACAGCACTTTAAGTAATTACTTTTAAAAACAGGTATATGAATCATATAAATTTGAAAAAAATGATTCATTTTTTGTGTGAATTAAGCCTTGAAATAGTATAGTATGTTTTTAAAATGTCTACAATATTTTGTATAAATTTTCTAAATATTTGTAGGAGTATTGGATTTAATTGTATCAAGAAGTAATGTTTACTGCAACGGTAGGCAACCTTTTAGTTTTTAATGATACGGAACAGAATAAATTTTATGTCTCGTCTGTGGGTTACAGTAATAGCCTGTTTCCTTTATCCATTTCAAAAATTAGAATATAAAAAAACTTTTGAAATTCTGTTGATGATTTTTTAATTGAAATTAGATACACCAAACATTTCGTTTCTAGCCCTTTCAGTCCCAAATTATGAAAACGATATTTGAAAAATAATTTTTCGATTTTTTCCATATATATTGTCCATTTTTAACACAAAAAGGTACTTTTATTAATTTATAATTAATTACATAATTCATAGCAAATTGTTGTTCAGGTACAACATTGGGTCTTTACGGTCTGACTATGAAGATTAGACAAGGAGTCGAAACTCAGTGTATTCAAAAAAATGTTCAAATCAAAGATGGCACTTGTGTTCGTACGATACGAAAGCGGTACAGTACTTATTCTCAAATGGAACACTCTCAAATGGAAACGCGAGCTTCTATATTATCTTTGTTAGCTTTTGAGTAGAATCTTATGGAATCTTTTTCAATTTTCAACTCAGTTATAAAGTGGGTTTTTCGATCGTTTTTAAAATAAATTTAACAATTTTTATTTTGCGTCGCGTCATTTATATTGTATATAATTCGCTGACGTCACTATGTAAAATTGGAGTCAGTACCATTGGATATCCGCCGTATAAAGTAATGTAAACTATAAGAGTTTATTTCATACATATGTAATTTCTATGTATTTCCTTATTATTAAGCGGGTTCTACACGATGCTACGAACGTTCCTTCCAACGTTCGATCGAACGTTTGAAGCAATTAAGTTCGACAGTTGGTGCGACGAATGTATCTGCTACACGGTGAATCGAATGTTTGATCCAATACGAATGATGACGTGTTGGTACTCAGTGGACGACGCTGTTATCTGTCTGATGTTATCTCTAATGTTATACACTGATGTTGTCTCTCTTCACATGAACGAGTCGTGCAGCTGCTGAGTCGAACCAACCAACACAACCAACATTGACCTTCAAACGTTCGAAGCATCCCTTTGACTCGGTGCAAAAATACCGACATCGAACGGGACACGACCAAATGCGAACGTTTGACGCTCGACATTGGACACTCGTAGGTTCGAACAACGGCTACACGATGCTATGAACCATCCAACGTCGAATGTTGGAAGGTGTTCGTAGCATCGTGTAGCAGCGGCTTTAAATATCATCAACCGACATTGGTGATTCTCAAATGGAAACACTCACTTTCCCAGTCCCGGCGTGTTTCTATTTGAGAATAAATACTGTAGTTACATTCTGTTTTATCCGTTTTATGTTACTATATTCGCTATATTCACATCAGTATTTTGAGATTATTAACGCCGCCAGTGATAAAAAAAGAAAGCCCTTATATTTACCACTTTCCTGACCAGTTTTGTCAATTCCTCTCATATGAGTTAGATCTCCATCTTATAATACTCCATTGGTCTGACCTTCCCACTAAAACAGCTTGTTTTTTTCACTTTTTAGACATTTGGGAGACACCTATCACCATCTACCGATAAAATATGAAATTAACATTTATAGTGGTGCCAAAAACCCCTGAGCTAAGTGAGAAAAATCGATTTTATATTTTCTATGTACTGTGTATGTTGACGTTGTTCAAGAACAACGCTGATACCAAAAACGTTAACTGCCAAGATTTCCTATGGATAATTTGATGCCTAAACTGCAAAAGCTTGTACCTCGGACCATTTCTTAAAATAATGTTGTTATTTACGCTTTTCTTTTAAAAAAATTTTCATAATTTGTAAACACTGTGAGAGATGTTGACCTTTCCACGATAATTTTCCAATTTTTTTTGAACATAAATACTAAACCGAAGGTCACATCTGTTATTTCTAATATTACAGATATTCCTATCAAAAGTTCTATCACTCTAAAAAAACACCTATTAATACATATAAAATATTAGATCTAAAATTCATTTACAATTTTTTCTTTTAAAATGTTTTCAAAACTTTATTGAACTGTTTCCAAGATGACGTGTTAAGTTATGGGTTCTTTTATACCTTTTTACAAAAATAAAAAAATTAAATCAGAGTTTAACTACAAATTTAAAATAAAAAAAGGTACTCTAAAGTGGTTGCCATTACGTAATGTTAACGTAATATTAGTGGTTTATGGACACTGTATTTTTCTTAGTATTTATAAAAAATTATATGAATTCTATTATCAACAGTTTCCTGTTTGACTAATTCTTAGATAAATTATTTTTATAAATGAGGCATCGGTCTGAAAGTGATCTGAAGAAAATGCAAATAGTTTATAAAACAAATAACAAACAAAATATATGAATTTTAATCAATTACGTTGTTTTTTTTGAGAAATATTTTTGTATAAAATTGTGAGAGAAATCTTGCTTAAACAACAATGTTTCAAGAATAATTAATTTTTTAAGTTAATTAACAATTTAATTTATTTATATGTACCTATATAAAAATTCTTGACATTTTTCAGATTTCATTATCTTTTTTTTTAAAACATAAGTAACTGATATTTATCAAATATAATTCAAATTATAGATGCTGCCAGGAGTAAATTTTTGAATCGTTCCCATCCACTTCCGAAACTGATTTGTCGTCATTCCCGCCCAGTTCCAATCCCGAGGAAAATTGTCAAATTTTGCCCAGTCCTACCCCCCCCCCCCCATTTACCAGTTTTAATTCCGTTTTTAAAAATTAACCCGTTCGCATTGAGACTCGGCGGGTCCAGACGAGATCTTCAGCCTGTACATCTCTAGTTCATATTCTATATAATTTACGTTTGCGAATAGAAGTTTATTGTAAAAATGATTTTTTAACCCATTATGATCTAATGTAGAGTTAATAACACGTATAATATGTAATGGTATACTAATTTTTAATGTGTCAAATTTGAGTTAACTATTCATAGAGGTCCCTTACAATATTCTCAAACTATTTAAACATTAATATGTTGACGGTCCTGAGGAATTATGACTCAACTGCTATACTATTTTGACAACCAATACACCAATTATTTTGTTATAAGGTACATAAACAAACATAACATGCTCTTTGTCTAGGCACTATAGGTATCACAGTGGTGCGGTATGACTAAACAAAAAGCGCGCTACGTTTGTTTGTGTACCTTATTGGTGTATATATGGAATTGTTGACGTTTCACGACATTGTGTTGCAGTTAGTCAGGCTTCACTTAACGTCGTACGGCGTTCATTACCATCAACGTGTTAAGTAACCAAACATAAGTAGTTACTTTTTGTCTCTGAAATAAAATACAGAACATTTTAATAATTGTTCACTCTAACAATCTTCGTTTTCTGAATTAGGTCAGTATATTATTCAACAACTAATCTGTTCAGATCATAATGAGTTAATTCGTTTTAAATCAATTTATTCTATAATGTAAAAATTAGTCTTGCGGAAACGGATGCAAATATCCGATGAATCAATAAATTAACCATAAAATTAATAGCCTTCTAAAATATTTTGACTTATTCAAGTAATAAGACCTGCTTCACCTTTATATATGGTATCACCTATGTACGTGAATTTTCATGAATTAAAACTACAAGTGTATATTTTGTACAATGACAAAATTTTAGTTGATAACTTTGCAAACTGGTAATCATTTCCTTGAAAAAAATTGTACTATAATTATTAAAAATTCAATACAGTGCGCAAATGTGGAAAAATAATAGTACTTATAAATACCATTCACTATTATATTAATTATTTATTGCTGGTCGTATTATCTACTACTCGATTGCTGCTGTTGTACCGCTGTTTGCGAGAGAAAGTTCAGACAACAAAACGGTTCCGTTCAATGTTTACAATATCAAAACAACAATGTACAGTGCATGTAAAGATTTTGACGATATTCTAAAAATTTATTGTAAAAGCGATATCATATAAAAAAAAAAAAAAAAAACTTTAAAAATCTTGAGAATTTTTTTTTGAACAGTCTCAAATATGCTCCAATAGAAATGTACAAAATACGCTTGATTCAATGCCTCAAATACTTTAAATTTGCACTTAAGTGCAACTTCGGGTACAACAATTGAGTTTCCATCATTTAATCCGGTATTACTGAACTCATAATTACTCACGCACGCGCCTAATAATGGTACGCCGATCTTTTCCATAATGTGTCAAATTTGAGCTAAGTAATTACAAAATACAGCTGATCCTTTTTTTGTACGGTGGATAGGGACGGCATAAAAAAATCGCACAAAAAAAATATATCCAAAAATATCATAAATAGCTATAAAAAGATTAGTTCGGTCCAGATTGTAAAAATTTTTTTTTTCTGCGATGGATCGGGACCGCATAAAAAAGTTTCATCGAAAATACATAACTTAAAACGCTCAAAAGCTCACAATTTTAATAGAAGTTGCTCTTCTAAACAAGATACAGCCTCAATTTACACGTAGGAACATTTTATTTAATTTTTATAATATTATGAAAATTTTGAAAAATATATTTGTAAAAAAATTAAATGATGCAATAACTTATGTTCTTATGCAATGTATTGATTAAATGCTTAAAACCGTTAAAAAGTATTTTTATCAAAGAAAGTTATTAATAGTAAATGTTTAGGTTTCTTACTGTCTCTTGATTTTGATTCATATTATGCATTTTAATGGCCATTTTTATAAACCGCATAAAAAAATCGCACAAAAAAAACCGCATAAAAAGAGGTTTAGCTGTAATGTCATTTAAGTACATATTTGCAATGAAAACTAAATCGATAGTTGTGTTAACATTCCCGAAAATGGAACAGAATTATTTTAATATAATTGTTTTTTTAATGATGTTGTCAATTAAGGAGCATTATTTTTAACAGTGTACATAATTATACTACACGTAAAATAAATACGATTTTCCAAAAAATTTTTTGATAAAAGTCGCATAATATGCGAGCAATCTCTTGGGACTGGGTATCTTTTTGGGAAAATTTTCAAAAAATCATAGCTCACTTATTATAGGACTTTTATTAAAATTTTTTGGTAAATTGTATTTATTTAAAGTGCAGTTATACACTGTTAAAAATATTATAATTCTCCTTAATTAATGACATCCTGTATGACACGATTAAATTGTACCATATTATTCGGAAACCACGTTGCAAAAAATTTCAGAAACAATTTTTTACATTGTACACCTGCTAAATTTAAATCATCCTTTTCGTTATCAAAATTTTTCAATCGGAAATAGATCTTAAACGCGTTATTCATTGTTATTAGTCACGATCACTAATTTTAATGTAAAATAAGTCTACTTTGATAAACTATAATTATGCTTAGTTTAAAATTGTGTACTGGTCACAAACGTTTTTTTGAAAACGGTTAAATTAGACACGATATTTTTCATTAACACGTACACGATCATAACCTATAATGACGAAATGCCCAACTAATACACTATGTATGGATTTGTTGACGCGGTACAGTGTTGTGTCGCAGTTAGTCAGGTTTTACTTGACGTTGTACAGCGTCCACGATCGTTAAAAATACGTATCACTTATTTCTTACTGTAGGGGAGATCCTTGTACCTCAGGACACCTTGTACTTCGGGACAAGCCCATAATTTGAGAACCAATGTACATATTGTAAAATGATTAGTAGTGGCATTCAATGAGTATTTGACACAAATACTCAAAACACACGCAGTGAAGTCGGCTCGTTTTGACTCGTTTCTTCTATGTGCAAGGTTTTGAGATTTTTGCCTTTTTTTTTTTTTTTTTTTTGTAATCCATATAAATCATCATTTTACTTGAAGTATTTTGAGGTGAGTAAATGATTAAAGATACAAATAGTTATTATACACATTCGTAACTATTTATTTTGACGTATATCACTGGATTTCCCTAACTAAAAAATATAACCACACTTTATTGTATGCAACTGAAATTTGTACCTTGGGACGATCCCAAGGTACAAGGCATTGCTTTTTTACAGAGGTTTATAGGTAAGTTTGCTTTCAATATTTGTCTTTATCTATCCAGATGCCGTGAAGTAAGAACAGTCACCCGGCCAAAGCCCAATGAAGAAAACGTTAAAAATGCCATTAAAATGGTCATTTTTTCTATAATAAAAATGATTGCAAATAAAACTAAACAATTTTTATTGTTCTTAAAAAAAAATAGAATATATATTCTGCTTTTAGGGCTTAAAATGGCTTGCATAGTTTGTTCCAAGGTACAACCATTGGTGTCCCAAGGTACAAGCTGTGATTGTGCCTTGAATGTGCCACCAAATGAAACACAATATTGTGATGTATTGTATCATAATATTAAGATGTTATTGTGTGCTTAGAGAATTTTCAATATTCGAAGTCATACATTAATTTTTACTCAAGTTATGAAGTTTTAAACGAAAGTGTCCCCTACTATAATATATTTAAGTTTCATCAAAATCGATACGTCTAGCCTCGAGACCTTTACTTGTAAGCTAAATGCTTTAGTTACTGAACGAAGTGTTTTCAAACTTTTTACATGAACTGTATATTATGTACATAAATAATATGTATACGTATGTACGTACAGTTAAGCCGTCCGGCGTCCGCGAGAACTATTTTAATTCAACTTTCAATTAGTTAAATAGTCATTGTTGGTTCAGAGTACGCATGCTATCGTAAAGTAATAAGTATATATGTACGTATTTTAGACGTAGTAGATATTTCATTATATTTACAATATAAGTGATGACTCAGTTCGTAAAAACTAAAATTGTAATATTTTTATTCTAAGGAAAAAAGAAAATTTACATACGTACACAATGTTAATCGTGCGTTCTGACTTGGCTCGGCCCGACTTTGTTAACTATTAAGAAATAGTTTAGAAAAGAACTTTCTATAAAGGTGATTGATAAAGAACAAAAAAAAAAAAAAAAAATTGAACCGCAATACCGTTATACGCTTATTCGCTGTGTTTATAAACATTACTTAAGTGCTTATTGACGCTCGAACATCATCAGTGTAACGAATCAATTTTTCTATTGATTGTTTTAGTAATTTTTTGCAATTTTTTTTTTTGTCGTTAGTGTACAGTTTGGTCCAAATAAGTTAACACACGAGTAACATTTGATTATTGATTTTGCAACTATGTAGAAGTTTTTAGTGTTTGTCCTAAGTACATAACGGACACTTTTCCATTAGAATGTTGAAAAAAAAAAATTGTTACATAAAGAATATTTTTTGTTGCAAACGGCTTTGCACGCAAAATAATATAATTACTTTACATTATTACAGGGAATCCCCGAGGGATATAAGTAAATCAATAAAAACATAAAAAAACTTAATATTATTCTGAACTATTAGGAACAGTTGAAAAAGTTTTTCCTGCAAAATTATAAATTACTAGCTTTTATTCGCGAAATCATGACATGGTGGCCACAGATTTTTGAAGATCAAATTCCCTGACTTTTCCAGGTTTTCCAGAAATTTTATTAAAAAAATTCCCTGACTATTTTGTGAAAAATGCCACCCCTACTTTATCCCAAAAAAGCTAAAAAGAAATTTCTGACGTAAAAAAGTAAATGACGAGCAAAAAAAGAAAAAAAAAATACGTGCTAATTTTTTAAATCTAATCTCAAAACAAATAAAAATTGATTGAAGTTTTATCCCTAAATATTAATTAAAATTCATATAGTGTTTTGAAAAATTATCAAATTGGATCGGCTGGGACTCGAACCCGGATCTCTTGGTTGCTAGCCAAGCGCCTTACCAATTAGGCCACCGAAATGGCCATTTGCCAAAGCATGTACATCGAGTGTTCAAGTATCAGCTAAAGCTGGACATTAAGTGAACATATGAATACTGGTGTATGTTTAAATACGGACAAAAGACCGCCATACATTAATAATGTTTCACAGGCACTCAATAACATTTGAGATTAAAAATATCCCTAAATATAAAAATCAATTTTTTCCAGTCTTCTGGTAAAATTCCCTCACTTTTCCAGAAAGTAAAAATTCACTGACATTTCCAGGTTTTCCAGTAATGTGGCCACCATGTATGAGAATAAGTTAAATTTTAAATATTTTTCCGCATGAAAATTAGATGTTTTTTCGGAGATAAAAAGTAGCCTAAGTCCTTTTCGTTCGCCCTTTGTTAACAATGTGAAAAGTTTAGTCAACTGTAGTAATTTCATTGAACGATTTCGTTTTAAATACACTTTTCCCAATGTTAAAAAGTAGCTTATGCCCTTCGATGTCTTCTCGCCTATCACTATGCAAAGTTTCAAGTCGATTGATTAAGCAATTGAGACCTGAAAGTGAGACAAATACATTTTTCCTCGGGAATGAGATGTTTTCCCGTGATAAAAAAATTTCACACCGATTGACTAAACTGTTGAGGCGTGAAAGCAAGGACAAATAAACAAAATCACGTTCGCTTTTATTAGTTAGGATGACTTGTATCTGTAAAAGCTTTATACAGATGTAAAACAATAACTATACCTGGATTAGAGTTTAATATTTAAGAGATCAACAAGTAATAGCTTTAGCATTCAGTTGGAGGTTTGCCAAAGTCGCTTGTTGAATTGACTTTTTGTTAATATTTAAATGTACCTATTTAGAATAAGTTGAGATCAACGAAATGAAATTTGTATCACTCGAATAGCCACGCTTTTTCCCTTTCACACAAAATCGGTGTATGTTAAATAATGTCTAATTAAAAAATTTCGTAAACGATTATTTGGCTTTCTATGGGGGTTATAGTTTTTACTGTGTTAGATAGTGACTATAATCACATGTAGTTATCAAATTTATTGCGTGATATGATATCGTTAATTGCCAAACTGTTTTTTGTATTTTATAAATTTGTTTAGTTTGTATGTAATTATTATGATAGTGAAAAAAATTGTGATAAAATAGGTAGAAATAAATAAAATAAATAATTAAACTTAATAATATGGTTATATTTTGAGAATTTACTTTTGATTGACAACTGATAAACGATTTACGGTTTTTTGAAATTTAGAATGTTTTGATAAAAGTGGCTATTCAACACGCTCCTGTATTAGATATGGACACATTTTAACTTATTATGATCCAACGTATGATTAATTTTTACCTATTACATATTCTTACTAATATTATAAATGCCAAAGTGAGTGAGTTTGTTTGCCTTGCTTTCACGCCTCAACAGTTTAACCAATCCACATAAAACTTTGCAAAGAGATAGCTTGGGAAACAGAGATGATTATAGGCTATTTTCTATTCTGGGGAAACATTCTATTCCAGCGGGAAAATTCCCCGAAGTAGCAAATCTCAGTTATAACACGATTTAAGTATATTCTATACGTATTAACATGATGTCATAATTTCAAAGACCACTTATGCCAAAAACCGTGGCTAAATGCTAGTTACCATCTCTCAAAAATGCAAGAGATATTTTTATTTAGACAAGTTAAACAAAAATATAGGTAGACCCAGCCGAAAATGAACTGAGAGATGTGCAAAAACGCATTTTAAAATGGATCCGTCTAAGTCATTTTGAAGGTAAGATCTATATCTGTCAAATACATGTGTCATGAACCATAAGACCAGTGAGTTGATTTAGTTTATCCTCTCTACCTGCGCAAACGAAGGAAGGTCTCTTATTTCAAATCGTTTGGCTATAATACATATTTATTATATACAAGTTATTTACTATAGAGTAGGGATGTTACGGATATGAAATTTCGGATACGGATACGGATATTTAAAAACATTTTTTTCGGTTTCGGTTACGGATAATTGCTTTCAGTGAACATTTTTTTATTAGAAAAAAGGGTAAAATTTTACCCAAAAAGTGAACGCCAAACACAAATCAACAGAAATCTATCAAGGGAAATATATGTAGCAAAAGTTTGCTTCGATTTAACCTCAGTTTTCTAACGGCAGTTGTCTGTTATTATCCGAAACTTTTATTTTTGGATACGGTTTCGGATATGTAATTATTTCGGATATCCGGTAGTTTCGGTTACGGTTACGGATATCCATAACATCCCTACTATAGAGCTGTGCTAGGCCAACTGTTAAAGTAACATGTGCTACCCATAGGTATGGATAGTGAGGTGTAGGGTTCCAATCCTGGTATATATTATTTAATTCTTTTTATATAAATTTATTTATTAATTATGCTACAAAATATTTGTTGCAAAATTAATGAAACAAATAATTTTTTAAAAAGCTTTTTCTTTTTTTCCGATATGAGTAAATAACCCAAAGACACAAATCAATTACATTAAAACTTTTACTAGTTAAACCCAAAAATAAAGTTGGTGAGCAAACAAAATTTCATTATACATATGTTTAATCGATCTCCACAGAGCAATGAACACTATTTTATTATACTACTAGACAAAGCGTAAAGCCAGTTTCTAGGCATTTTTTTTTTGAAGCAGGTAACAAGGGTGAGACGGGTGAAATTTAATGAAATAATATAATGTCAATTTTTGAGCAAATGCGACTATAATTATTGCCTGACATAATTTGTATACGTAGTATTTTGAAAATAAAGCGAATACCACTTTTCTTCTTTCAAAATTTTGCAGTTTCTTCTCAAAAAAGTAAAATTTTATTATCAATATTATATTTTGACAATAATTATTTGAAAACGTAACTACGGATACGAATCCATTACTATATAACAGAATACTATTGAGGTCGGAACTTGGTCGTAACTGATTGCTTCAATTACACATTTGTATTATCAGTCTATATAATATATAATATGTTCACTGGTCTGTGTCGATCCCTTTTTTCAAGTTTACATGACAACATTAGATACGGGTATAACAAAATGTGATACAGTGTGACGATGTGGGAGGTCGGGGGATTTAAAAATGATGGAATTTTGCATAACGTAAGTCATGAAAGGCTCCCAAGTCCTAAGCATTCCTTTGACACCCAACACGATGCTTTTTATACAATTTATTTAATCTTCAGAATTAAAAATTCAACATGTATGCTTCACGTTTCTATAATTGGGTCACCATATTCGATTTCTGTGCTAAATTTCAAATTTTTATGTCGAACAGTCTCAGAGAAAATTGCCTGTGGTAGACAAATGGACGGACGAACACCGAAATGATTTCATTAAACTGTTCTGTTCTACCAATTTTGTGGTACAAAACACTAATAATAATATATTTTTGTGTTACAATAATGCAAAAACATCACAATTTTTTTTGGCAGAGCAAAAAACCAGTTTAGTTGATATAGATTTTTTTCCGGCTCACGCCATATTTATACATGAATTAACCATTAATAGCAAATAATTATATGATACTATTTTGGTTTTGTGTATGGTAAAAATAGATAGGTACATATTTTATACCGTTGAATGAAATTATAGTCAGTTCGTGTAGGGAAATGCACAATATCGAACAAAAAAAACCTTGAATAAATAAATGTAATTAACGATTTCTTAATCGGTTAGCTGTTTAGTTCGTGGTTCAGTGACAACTGAAAAAATTCATTTGAGAATGTTATTGAAAAAAATTTACCAATTTTTAGACTTTCTAACAAACCATCTCACAATCGGCTACATTCGTTAATACTTACGTATTATGTTCAACGGAAGTTTTATATAAAATAAAACATTTAAAAATATTTTATGAATTAAAATAAAAATTAAATAGGGTTTTTGTTAAAAATACAAGTATTTCCGTTGTCCTTGGCGTAAGTTAATATAGGTTTATATAATGCATTCGGGGTTTCTTTATGACAGGAGCTGCCAAAGTATGGATTGCGACCCACTGGTGAGTCGCTAAAAACTTGGGCAAGATAATTTTTGCAAGGCCTACTAGTTTCTGATTTAATCGCTTTATCGTTTTATTTACGGGTTTTAAAACACTGAAAAATTTTAATTTTAGAATTTAATATTAGAATAGAGCAAACATATTATGATATACCATCCATACTCCCTGCTGATTTAATAAAATGTTGCACTTTATGTTAGGGCACATCATGTACAATGATGTCTAAGTAAAGTCTTGTATCATGTATCACACGTTTATGCTTACTGACATGCTAAGCAAAAAGGGCATAATATAGTAGGGTCACAGTGATAATATTAGCTTGCGATAATATATATATATATATATATATATATATATATATATATATATATATATATATATATATATATATATTTATTTAGTTAATACATATTGCCAGTGGCGTAGCTAGGCGTCGACGACGTGGACCCTCGTCCACGGCTTCGCGACGCCCCTTTAAATGCGATGCCTCCAGACTTTACCACAGATGACTAATTAATTTGATCACTTTTACGCTCGAAAAATAACGTCACAAATTTAAAAGCGTATTTGTTTGGGGTCTGGCAAGAAGCCCCTCTTAAGTGCGACTCTTAAGTCATTAGGTTTATATCTGAGGTATTTGCGTGTAGCGATACCTAATTTATTTTATAAAAATTATTATATACAATCATATAAATGTAATATGTATTAAATAAAAGGAATAATATATATATATATATATATATATATATATATATATATATATATATATATATATATATATATATATATATATATATTTATATATACAGGTAGCCAACATCAAACGGTGTAATTAGCATAAATCTTAAGTTCATAGTGACGAAAACACAGATTTAAATACGTTCTTTTTGTGTGGTCAAAAATTGGGAGTTTTCAGATACGAGGTTTACAAAGAGAAGTAGCGATATATTTTTACTCTAATTGTGCCATATGGCATAAACTACCCTTTGTCCATTAACAGAAAAGAGGTAATACAACAAGAATTTTTGGAATTCCCAGATTTTGTCTAATTGAACAATCATACGTAAAGATAGTTATAGAAAAAAAGTTCCTGAATATCCAGATGATAGGTACAAAAAGGCAATAAAATACAAGACAAAAATAACTCGCATAAACAAGAAAAAGACGGGTACTAATGTCATTTAGAAATTTTTAAAGTGCGTGTTTGATGCGCGAAGTGATGACAAAGTACTAAGATTCCGAAATGGCTTCGGAACCCTAATAAAAATTGATACTGTTTAAATAAATCAATATTATAATATTATATTATGAATTTTTACCCTTTATTTGTCAAATGAGTCGCGAAAAATTAACAGTGGGTCATAAAAGTTTGGAAACCGATGACTTATGTAGAAACCGATGAACAGTACATATAATCAAAACTGAACACTCACAACGAGAGTCTACTGTACATAATTATAACTAAATAAATAAATTGATTACAATTAACTATTTTATAATTTTCCGTAATTATAGACAAAAATGGCCGACGTATCAGCGGTAAACCGAAGCACTATTCATTTATTCATCAATATACCATATAGGAAAAAAGATTATTTCTGACAGAATAATTATGGACACAAGGATAAATAACAATTAGAGTATCAGGAGAAAAGAGAGGTTCGATACTGTCTGTTATAGGTCAAATCAACTAAAAAATGATTTGACGTCATCAAACAAACGAAGCAAAATTAGACGTCCAACTTAGGAATATCAATCAAAACAAATTGTTAATTTTAATGGTGTGATAAATGTGTAAATTATTAACAGGGTTCATTTTGGATTTATAATCCTTACTAATATTGTAAATATGTGAGTTCGTTTGTTTGTTTGACTCTCTTTCATACCTCAACCGTTTAACCAATCGGCTTTAAATTTTTCTCAAAAACAAAAAACTAACAGCTCATAATAGTGACACGATGTAAGTATACTTTGTACGTATTGACTTGATGTCATAATTTTTCGCCAGTCTCACTTTTAGTTTAATAATAATAATTTAAGGGGTTATACCTAGTTAGAATTTTCAAAAAATCGATTTTTTTTTTTACATTTTCAGAATATATTTGAGTGTATTCTCTGAAAATTTCAAATCGATCCGACAAATATTCGTGAAGATATATGTGTATTCGTAGACCGTCTCCGTGCGGTTGAAAGTAGACGAAAGAAACTTTAAATGCGTTTTTCTTAAAACGGTCTTTTCAAAGTCGGTGAGCACGATTTCTCCAAAACTGCTTGACCGATCGGGTTCAAATTTTGACACAATCTTTGTCAATATATTCCCCAGGTATTAATCGAAGGAATCAAATTTCTAACAATTATTTCGATTTTTTAGACCACTTGAAATTGGAAATTTTTCTTGAAAATTGAAACTTTTTTTGGCAAAACCGCCATTTTATCAAAAATCAAAATTTTGACTATTCCTTCGATTAATACCTGCATTCATGTATCCACTAAAGAATTTTCTTTGAATTTTTCATTTCTGATAATCCGAACCAGAGTTATGTTGCTCACCGCCGGACACTTTTTTTTGAAGGGCCTCCAGGAGATCATCTACAAGAGTAGTAAAATATTGTATTTAAAAAAAAAACTATGTGATTTCAAAATATAAGAAATATATTAGGGGGCGTCCATAAATTACGTGAGATGTTTAAGAGGGGGAGGGGGTTGAGTCAAATCTCATCTAATCTTACGTTGGAGAGAGGGGGGGTCTCGGCAAATATCACGCAATTTTTTTTCTGATTGAAACAAAAAAAAATTATACTATTTTGGTCCATTTAATCCAGATTGTACATGCTTTAAGATTTAATCTTAAGCGTAATCGTAATACGATTGAGATCATTTACTAATTCGTTCGAAAGAAAATAATTTCATTCATACTTTTTGAAACATTTTCAGACATTTTGAAAAATCTCACGTGAGATTCGGGGATGGGGGAGGGGGTTGAATAAAATCTCACGAAATCTCACCAGGGGGGGAGGGAGGTACAGAAAATTCAAAAAAACACCTCACGTAATTTATGGACGCCCCCTTACCTACATATGCTTTCCATAGATTTATCGAATAAAAGGTTCCTTCAGAAAAAAATTTTATAAAAACGCGTTTTTTTGGGCTCGCAACTAGGTATAACCCCTTAAGTTCTCTTTCGTTTCTATATTCGCTTAATTTTTTTTTTTTTAATAAAACAGCAGAAGACGTATCTTTTAAAATTTGAGAGGGAGGAGATGGGTTTAAAGAAGGTGAAAATGGAACCACGTAGTTTATGGAAGATCTCTTAACTATATATCTACTAGGAAGTTAGTAATATGAACCTCCCGGGTCGCACTCATATCATACTACTTTCTAAGTAATCTCTAACAAAGTCGGACTAGTAGCTTAATGTTTAACAAATTGGTCCCAAACCTAAAATCTCAAATTACTGGTTTAGATAAAAACGACAACTGAAGCTGAAACATCCTGTAATTGTCACAAAACTTGTAGTGTCATTGTTCCCCGAAACTTTGCAAGTTTGCTAACATTTGATGAAAACCGAAATGAAAACACTAACTACAATACAGATAACCATCGAAGAACACGATTAATCGGTTCCATGTTTTTTGAAATAGTGTTGTTCGAGACTACAAAAACGGGATTCCGTTTCAAGTGTGAAAATTAAAAAACGTGTAATTCGAGGGAAAATATTCGTGCTCTTCGAAACTCATGTTCTTCGGGGGTTACCTGTAATGTAAGACAGTTTATTAATAGTCCATTATGGGTATTTATTTATAAAAATCGTTACTCAGACATTGCATATATCCGATTCGCAAACATATACGTGTAAAGCGGCCTCAATACATGTCATTTTCACCTATATGTATTGCATATTATACTACATAGTACATATTGTACTTGCAGTATTCTGAATGTTTATTATGAATAGCACAGCAAGGTCAGTATATGTAATAAGGAATGGAGGCAATTGTGACACATTTTTTTTGCGATGGATGTACAACACAACACAAGTAGACAAATTGTACGTATGTGTACTAAAAGTGCGTTATCATTCCATTATCCTAATTAAGTGGAAGTAAAGTATTTCAATTATTTATGGTGAACTTGATCAGAGCCGGTGAAAATGACCACGAAGAGTACAAGATTCTAAAGTCTGTTTTATAAAAACATATAATGATACCTAAATAATTTATGCAAATAATATTATGTGTTTTTTAACCCTTTAAATATGATTGGGAATATTAACGAAAGAAAACTATATAGAAAGATAAGCATATGTAGCAGAAAACTACAGTAGTTGTATTCTCAAGGGTAGAATGCTAGTTACATATCGATTTACTGACCGAAGAAGGGGGTGGTAAGTATTGAAGAAAATATATAGGGTGAGTTTTGTAAAAACTTCTAACAGCATTATTGTTTTTGTTGCACTCCCAATCATCAGATTCCGTTATACTTCTAATTATTACAGATTTCGATAACTCAAATAGAGTTTTCATTTCTAAAATATTTCAGAGAAAAATTATAGCTCTATCCGTTGAGACTGTTAATTGATTACTGTAGTTAGAAACTTTGTAATTCTTAAGATTTTCCAGATGTAATATAAATTTTTTTAAATGATGTACATATTTACAAAATTGAAATTTTAGAACATGATTCGTAAAAAAATTCAACAGAATATACAGCAAAACCTTTTTTATGATTTTTTTTTAAATAAATGCTCATTAAAGTACATAATGTGAATAAAAAACAAGAGAGAGAAAGTCAGAAATTTAAACACTGATTTGCAGTAATTTATCGATAAAATTACTTATTGATTGTTTTTAAGCATTTAATTAGTATATTGCATAAGAATATAAACAAGTTATTGCATCAGTAGGTTCTTTTATCAGATGTATTTATCACAATTTTTATAATAGTATAAAAATGAAATAAAATGTTCTCATGTGTAAATTAATGCTTTGTCTTGTCTAAACAAATCGTGAGGTTTTGAGCGATATAAGTGATGTATTTTCTATGAAACTTTTTTTATGCGGGCCCGACCCACCGCATAAAAAAAGGTTCAGCTGTATTTCAGATTTTAACATGACGAATAGTTTTATATTATGAACTAATAATGTAAAAACAGTAGAATTAAGAAAATCGTACATTTCCCAAGTTTGGTAAATACTTCTTGTATAAGTCTTTTATTGATATCTACATTTTGTAATTTTTTTTAGAAACAAAATCTTTGAAAGAACTGTTGAAAATTATCATGATAAAAATACAAAATCAATGTATTTCTCAATAATAGTTGAGAATAGATACTATTACAAAAGACAACTAGCACTCAAAGGGTTAAAAATGTTTACAATTTTCACTGATAATGGCAAGAAGTTAAACCTTACGAAGTTCCTGTTTAATATAAACAGAAATATAATACATCTACAGTAGCCTCTCGTTAATTCAAACCTGCGATAATTCGAAACTCTATAATTCAAAGGTATCACGAGGTCCATACAAAATCTCTTTATATTTCGAACTAAAACAATACATTTTTATACAATTGGTAATTTGAACGAAAAAATCATTGCTACGTAACAAAACGATGCGTTAATTCGAACTCATCGGCGTCAAACACTCGACAATTCAAAGTTGCAGAGAGAAAAAGACAGAAAGATTGTAAGTACATTTTGAGACAAATTCAAGTTCATTCATCGCAAATGCTTAAAAAATTAAAATTGTTACCTGCGATAATTCGAACCTCTCTATAATTCGTAATATTTTAAGAGTCCCTCGAGTTTCGAATTAACGAGAGTCGACTGTATACAAAAATATATGCATTGTGTTTGAACAGTAACGATGTCAGATGTCAGCACAAATTGTTAAATTATTTAATATTTTAAAATGAATTCGAAAACTGACGATTCAGTTTATGAAACTTCAGTGAAAAATTTACATAATGACTATTTTAAAAAAAGCATGAAATTGTAATAGCTATTTATGCAACAAGTACATAATGAA
This sequence comes from Brachynemurus nebulosus, assembly GCA_035578155.1. Classification (NCBI taxonomy): domain Eukaryota; kingdom Metazoa; phylum Arthropoda; class Insecta; order Neuroptera; family Myrmeleontidae; genus Brachynemurus; species Brachynemurus nebulosus. The sequence continues at coordinate 29,216,151 of JAPWDM010000003.1, forward strand.
AATCTTTATGAACGAGCCGTGTTTATGGCTGAGCGAACTTGAGAGCGAGGCCAATAAAAAAAAGGCAAGTTCATAAAGTCAAATTATGTGCAAGTTGCATACAAAGCTTTATGTACGACTGTTAAAATTCCTAGTTATCGATAAAAATCAAATTTATAAATCTCACATCTATACCTACTTTAAATAAAAAATGTATTTTATATATAGTTGGCATAGACAAATTTATTGTGTTTAAAATATGCTTTGGTTATTATCTGTCATCTAAAGCTAATAAAATATTGGAGCATTTTTAAAAGATTTTTCAACAAAATTTATTAATATTTAAAAAAGAAAGGAGAAAAAGCGGCCTGGAATAAATATTAATAAATAATAATAGTTCAGATTGTGTAATTAATATTAATTATGCCAACATTTATAAATATGGTATACAAATAAAGTTAGTGTGTTTTCTGTTTATTGTAAAATTGAAATTAAAATTTATCAAGTTGACTATTCTTTATGGCACTAGTGCTTTTTACTTTTCATTATGCAACTAGTGCCAAAAAGTAATACTTTTTATATTTGTTAACAATGTAATAAAATAGGCTTTTATGATTCAGTTGTACATAAAGATGTTTATTTCTATTTTTAAAAGTTTTTCAATAAATTTTAGAGTGTACAATTTCGAACACTTTAAAAATCAATATTTTTGACCTAGTAAACTGAGTTGTGTCGACAAAAGAAAATGCTCGAAGTACAATAGTCTCTCACTGTCGTTGGCTAGGGGAACAGTGCGGGAAATATGTCTCCACAAAAAAAAAAATATCCTCATTTGAACCCTAAATTTTATCCCTCAAAAACTGTAATCGATTCTCTCGATACTACCACTCTTATCTTCATAAAATTATATATTTTGTGAACAGCGGTATTGGAAGAGTCATGCCAATTCTTATTTATTTAACAAAAATATTTCCGCTATTAGGGATGTTATGAGTTGGAATTGAAGATTTCTTACTGAACTTTGCGGAATCGGAATTGGAGGTGGTAGAATTAAATAAATAAAGTGTGAAGTTAGGAGAAAGAAATATTTGTCTGTAAAAATCTACACGGGTGCTTGGGGCTACAGCGAACCCAAATTTGGTAACGTTATGCTTACTCGAGCTTGCTTCGATCAATCTTGGGAGGAAGGGAGAGGCAGCCTGCGTTTGAGGGAATGAGACCATGCAACAAGAAATTGTCCCCACGCACTTGTATCTTTCGAATCATGCTGGTCAACACAGCCGTTGTTGTACATGTGAATTAGCTGTACGATTATTTTATTTTTATTACTCATGCGGGAGAAGTACTAACTTGGCGCACACATTTCTGTACGCAAAATGGCTGTTTGCCTACTGTACTCTTCCCACATATTTTTTTGCGTGCGGAAAGTAAACTTTCCGCACGCAAACTGACAATAAAACACGCAAAGCCGCCTCTTGATTTTTCATTTAATAAATATTTCATAATTATTTCTATAGAAACCACCAACAAAGTAATTTAAACAATATTTAATTCAGAAAAAAAGACGAACACTCAAAAATATTATTTTACAAAGTAATAAAAATGTCAAAAGGGCCACTCTTTTTAAAACCAACCAAAAATAAATGATTTTCAACCTGACTATCACAGATTTTTTTGAAACTTTGGTTAATTATACTCTTTAACATCCTGAATTCAAATATAATTTTTAAAAAATTTTAACTCTTATAGTTTTTGAGTTATATACTTTTGAAAATTGAAAAATACTCTATTTTGTTACTCAATCCCAGCATTATAAAATGTTCTAATTTCAGTTCTATAAGTCCTAGAGAGTTGTATGACTGTTCATTTTAAAGAGAAATTAATGGGCTTTAATTTGATACTAATCTTGAACACCTTTTGGGAAAAATATTTTTTTTTGGAAAGCCTCAAAACTTGTTTTTGAAAAGTTTTTTGAGATAGTGTTCTGTGAAAATTATGAAAATAATATATATTTATAATAGTCACTTGGGGAATGCACCATAAAAATTTCAAAGTGGGACTATGATGGGATCAGCAGTTATGATAAAAAATGCATTTTAGTGTATAGTATTTTAACGTATTCTGACATAAGAGCTTATATTTTAAAAATTATATTTGAATTCAGGATGTTAAAGAGTATAATTAACCAAAGTTTCAAAAAAAATCTGTGATAGTCAGGTTGAGTGCCTTGTTGGTTTTAAAAAGAATGGCCCAAAAATAGTAATAATAATAGAAAAAAGTATGTGAAATTCATAATAAAAAATAGTACAATATATGCAACTCGTGCGGGATTGTCGATTGCCCACTCAAGCGAATGAGCGCACTCACTACGTTCGTGCGCTCAACTTCGCTTTCGTGGACAGTCGACAATTTCCCGCACTTATTGCACAATATACTATTTTGATTATCTCATCGACTAGTGTGGATGTTTACACACATGTTCATTTGAGTCCTCTATTATTATAAAATTTACGCAATGACACCTGTATTGTGTATATAAAAATGTAAACAAACAACATTTACAACCTATTGCAACATAAATGACACGTAACGTTTGGGCTATCATTCTGTGTCATAAGCCGTCTGTGCAGTGTAGTTAATTTTTTTTCCCCATGACCAAATTTCTCTGGTTTTTCCAGTTTTTTTTTTATCTGACTTTATTAAAAAAGTTATTCCAATTGAAAAATGAATTTTCTTTTATTTTAGACAAAACGACGTGCTATCGAATCACCTCGCATCGAGGCTATCAGTGGCACCTAAAACCCTAAGAGAGTCCAAATTTGTTTTATATTTTTATTCAGTCATTTTGACAGGGCATAAACTAGAATTTTTTTCAATTTTCAGTAATTTTTTAAAAATATTATCGAAAAATAAAAATTAAGAATACAGTTGAACCTTTTTTTATACGGTGGATAGGGACCGCATAAAACAATCGCATAAAAAAATATACTCAAAAATATCATAAATAGCTATAAAAAGATTAGTTCGATCCAGATTGTAAAAAAAACTTTTTTTATGCGGTGGATCGGGACCGCATAAAAAAAGTTTCATTGAAAAAACATACAGTCGACTCTCGTTAATTCAAACCTGCGATAATTCGAACCTCTCTATAATTCAAAGTTATCACGAGTTCTCTACAAAATCTCTTTATATTTCGAACTAAATCAATACATTTTTATGTACTTGGCAATTCGAACGAAAAAATCATTGCTACGTAACAAAAGGACGCATTAATTCGAACTCATCGGCGTCAAACACTCGACAATTCAAAGTTGTAGAGAGAAAAAGATAGAAAGATTGTAAGTACATTTTGAGATAAGTTCAAGTTCATTCATCGGAAATGCTTAAAAAATTAAAATTGTTACCTGCGATAATTCGAACCTCTCTATAATTCGTAATATTTTAAGAGTCCCTCGAGTTTCGAATTAACGAGAGTCGGCTGTAACTCAAACCGCTCAAAACTTCACAATTTCAATAGAAGTTGCTTTTCTAAACAAGTAAAAGCCTTAATTTACACGTAGACTAACTGTCTCTTGATTTTGATTGATATTATGCATTTTAATCATTTTTTTTAAAAACCGCATAAAAAAAATCGCACAAAAAAAACCGTATAAAAAAAAGGTCTAGCTGTACTTAAGAATACTAATTTTTTTCTGACATCAATACTGAAGATATGAAGATAATAAATTTTTCTGACAAGATTCAATTTTTTTTTATATATTAACGGAAGTGCCGTTAAGCTGTTAGTACCAAGGCTATCAATGCCACCCGAAATTCTAAAAAGGCTCAAATTTTTAGATTTTTTTATTCGGGATACTACATTTCCCTACCGTTTAGGAAAAATGAATACAATGAATGTGGAATACGATGAAGATTTCACTACTAGTATGGGACATTCATCAGAAAATTGACATTTCCCTTTTCTTTCCTTAATCAGAAAATTTTTTTGATTTTTCGCGGTTACTCAGAAAGTGATCATCCGGAGTTTGAATTGGAAGTTTCAACCTTTCGAAATCGAAGCTGAAGTTTTCAACATTCCTATTATGTTACAGTACTCTAAAAACTAATTCTATGAGTCTAAATCTAGACGATACAGTCAATTACTGACTATCCGTGTTAATTATGGGGAGAACAAGCACAAATAAATCAAAATCACAATTAATTCAAAATCAAATTAAAAAAATTTTTAATGAAAAACCTGAACAATTATATACTTCAAATTAGTTAAAAATGGTATGACGTCATCAAACAAATGCAACAAAAGTAAAATTAGATGTACCTAGTTTTTTGTCTCTTTTTTTTGTTATTTTTATATGAATAACTTAAAGCTGTACGTCTATTTTTGTCCCATTTGTTAATGACGTCATATCATCTTTAGTTAATTTGAAGTATACAGAAATTTGAACATTGATATTTTGAACAATTTGTTTATGAATTGAACACTGAAATGAAATTTACTTTAAAAAGGGCTTAAAAAAATTTATAACAAAGAACATAAAAGGTTTAAGTTTGAGAGAAGTCTGTAGGGACAGTTTGTTTCTCGAATATTCTTTCCTATTTAAGAATGGATATTCGTAACTTCCGCAGGACCATTTTGTCACTAATGAGACCTGAAAATTAACCCACCACCGGATAATCGAGAGTTGACTGTAGTTACAAATACTGAAGGAAAAATGTTCAATGAAAGTCAATACCAATCTTTGATTTTATCAATTATTTTAAAACGCACCCATATTATTTTTACTGGTCAGTTAATTTTTTCAGATTTTTATTGTCAATTTAAACGTCGAGTTTTGCCAGTGACAATGCGGTCAAATCGCATTCCACAATATTTAATGTACACACGTCTTTATTTATAAACATATCGAAATGATTATCATAAATAAATTTAAAAAAAGGAAAAGACTTATCATGTGTTGAATATGTTAATTTATTTAAAAAATATTATTTTTCACTGTTTATATCAATATTTAAATGAAAAATATGATAAGAATTAGTATACTTTGAAAAATTAAGGGGGTCTTCTGAAATATTTCTTTATTTCACCTCGTAAAATTTTAAAATACAGATTTTTAATATTTTCTAAGTAACGAGACCCTTCGCATTTAAAAAAGATAATTCTAAGACATTACTCATTGCTCACGAAATGAGACTGTAAACTCTGAGACAATAGGTCTAACTTTCAGTTGGTGGTCGGCTTCAAAACGAATTATAATCTATCCTATCTAGAGCCTCTCGAATTCACGCATTCTGTACCAAAGTTATAGAAAGCTGTAAACCTTTTATAATTTGGTAAAATTTTATAATTTGGTTTATTGTGTGCTGCCGATCAAAACGAATTAGTAAGAACATATTTTAAAGAACCAAACACACCAATACGGAATTGTGTACGAACTGTTCACATGATTATAAAATTTTATTGTATTACCTGAGTAATATCCAAACACAAGTACCTACGTAAATCAAGTAGATATTGGTTTTGTCTAAAAAAAATTTAATAGATGTTCACGTTTCTTTATGTATACAATATAATTACTTTATAAACATCCGGACAGTTCGTCCGGGCGTTCGTGTTGGTATGTTCGGTTTTTAATACTGACTTGATCAAAAACAAAAATGACATAAATCAGGAATTCCTTAGAATTTTTTATTCTCGCTGAATAGAAGCCTATTTAAGCGTGACCTTTAAAAATTTGTAAGCATTTTTTAAATATTAATAAATACGTAGCAAAATGTAATACATAAACAACTTCTATTAGCTTTTTTTACAATGAAAATATTACCAAAATAATTTTATTATGCTAGAACATTTTCTTAATGTATAATGTAAAAAAGTAAAACATGGAAGATTCTGTAACCTTTTTTTTAAACGTCAATTGATAGATTTTTCGAGCAAAATATCAAATACATATTTGAAAATAAAGAATTTAAAGAATTTAACAAAAATTTAGTATTTTAAAAGCAAAAATGTACTAGAAAGAATAAAGAAATGACATAATAACTAAAATGCAATTAATTATAGAGTATATTATCCAAGCTTAATCGCAATCTTAGAAAAAAAAAATTAGAAAGGAATACCACCATAACAGATAATTAGACATAAATATGAAGGTACTATTTTAACGATATTGCATATAAAAATATATACAGATGTAAAATTAAACAATACTAATGATTATTTATTAATTGAAAAGATTTGTTGGCATTCGTAAAAAAAATATTGAATACTTTTCTCTCACCTGTGACAAATGCCAAGAAAACAACAGTTATAATGGCAGCACTCACCATTCACATGGCAAACTTTTATTCACCCATCATAATCAATAATCAAAAACGAATTAAAATAAAATAATTTTATCAAAAAATTCAATTGATCTAATATTTAGTAGGGCACCCGTTAAACACCAAAACGTTTTTATTGCAAGTTTATGTTTTTTCGTAAAATTAAAGTGATTTGCAAATATCACAATATTAAAATATCTTTCCTATATTTTGAAACTTATATAATAATTACAATATATAGTAAATAAATCAATATTTATCAAAAATATTACCTTTTAAAAAATAATATTACTACTTTTTAACTGAAACAAATAGTAAATTTAGATAAAAAGGCTGAGGGAAGGCATTATGTCGCCTTAACATGTCTGTCACAAGATGTCTCTCACAAGTTCATTGAAACTTGGGCCTAAGGCCTTGCTAGTTAGAACAATTAAAAGGCTCTTACATACCTCAGAAACGCTATCTTCTTCACTTTCCGATGAATCGGACATAAATCGTGGTTGTTCTGAAAATGTTTCAGTTTCAGATTTCGTTGGACTCGATATGTTGGACTGGGGAGTAGACGATTTTCCTACACCGTGCTGTCCATTCACTTTATCCTGTTTTTGATTATCTACCGTGGCTCCTTGTGCTACATTCTGCATTTTTATCTATCCTCAATAACATACGACATTAATTTGTATTTTAATAACAAATACAGTCACGATAAAAACACAACTTAAACAATATTTTCTATCAAATTACATTCATTCACTATAGTTAATACCCGCCATGTCTATATGGCGAAGTTCCCGGATGCCTTCGTCTGTCGTTTGTGCTGCTATCTGACGTCAACCTTGTTCAGAATACAAATTGACGTAGTGACATAGAGCCATCTTTTGAATTAACCTAATAAAAATCACGTACCGCGTTCTTTAAAATGAAAAATGAAAACTAATAATAATTATATACAATTATAGTATTTGTATAATTATTTTATTATTGTATCTATAAATAAAAGTAATCCAATCATGATTATATGTATATAAATAAAAATAATCGAATCAAATAAACGAAAAGTTCAATAAGAATAATCTAATCATATAGGTAAACTGTTTATTTTTTCAATTAAAGAACAAAATTAGAAAAAAAGAAACTATAAGTGTAATTTATATGTATATTTAATACCACGCAAATATAATTATTACGTTTGATAAACTAAATACTTACTATATAAAAAATACTTTCCTATATTTAAAATTATGTGACGGTATTATATGTACTTTTACGGGTAATTTATATAATTATTTTTTTTGTATTTGCTTCAATGAGGTAATTGTCATTCAGTTCACAGTTCAAAAATCATTTTCCTAACTGCTTATAGGCTTATGCGTTCTACATTTATGTATTTGCCTGTCATTTTGTTTTTATCTGAATAGGTGACATAATAATTACTTACATGTAATGTCAATTGCATAAATCTATAACAACAATTAAAAAATGTTCTGTAAATAAATATACCCTCGGAGGTATGAATATACCATTCATTTTCTCTTGTACGCGTTTTTATTGTTGACTGTTGTATTTTATACTTCAAATCGTTTTCGATTTAAAATACTTCTAACTAGATATATATTGAAAAGAGAGTACCTAATTAGTGTAATTGGTATAATTAGTAAGGTCGTACGTAGAGGGAAAAAACTGATCTTGTAAAAAACTGATAAGACGTCTGTGGATAAGTTAACCCATGTAACAATGAAAGCTGATATTTTTATAGTCAAAAACTAGTAACACACCCACTAAATCAACAATATGTTTAATAAAGATGTTGATTGTAATATAATAAATTATTATCAATATTATCAATATTATCATTTATCAGTTTATTATAAAAAGCAAATCTCATTTACGAATTACGTATGTTACCAGTGGCGTCTCGCGACCTAAAATTTCACCAAGCCTAACATATTTTCCACGTTATATAAGAGTTTTAGTAGAAAAAATTAAATAAGGATTAAAAACTGGTAGTGAATCTATCTCCAAATTTATAAAACTGCAAACATGTAAAAAGTTAACAATTAAAGTAATTATTGAATAATAATACCAATTTGAAGCAGAGCGCGACGCACACAATAACGAATGTGCCCCATAAAAAATAGCTCCAAGTTATGGTTCCAAATTTTATGCAATGTAAATATTACAAATAAATTTGTAATAATGTAGTATATTTACGTCGATGAGGTTTATTCATTTTTCTTTCGGGACCCTGAAAGCCTCAAAGCACGAGACGTCACTGTATGTTACATTTCTTACAAGAATAATAATTATGCTGATATGATGTACATTATATGATTCAATTTTATTAATTTTCCTTTTTAAAACAAGAAATTTCTAGTAATGACGTTGACCTTTTAATTATTGAAAAACAAACGTCACTTAATATATTTAATATTTATTAAAATTATGACATTAATTACTGTAATTTTATAAAAAAAATAAAATATGTAGTTTTTGATTGTATTTAAATAAGATTACTTAATTTTTTTTTAAATTTATAATTGTTTACATATCTTTTGAACTTGTTGATGATTACTATTTTCAATTTTATATCTATTTCATTTTGCCAACAATTTCTATTTAGTTTTCCATTGTTATGGTTTAGTTTTTTTTCTTTTTTCTGTACATATTTTATTCTAGATATTTATTTGATTAGATAATTACGTACATTTTATAATTTTATATCAAATTTACGTAAACATTTTAGTAATATATAAAAAAAATTATATTTGATTCAGTTTAATAATTAGGTATATCTTTCTCTTGTGTGATTTAATATTATTAAGTTATACCTATATACTATTAAAGACTACTAATTACTTTAACAATGATGATTAGGACGGATATAAGCAATATAAGGGATATAAAAAAGAGTTTTTGCAAATTGTGTCACGGTAATTTTAAAATAATAACGTAATTTGAACAATTTGCGTATGCGCTGAATTCTCTGACGCTGAAGTTCCGTAATTTAAATATATGTACCATATAATATACGATCACAGAGTATATAACGTTTATAATATAATAAATTATTATACGATTTAATAAGATAAAATTTTGCGAAACGTTTTGCTGATGATTTTAATTGCAACTAATAATCATATTTAGCCAGGCCGGATTTACATAAGAGCATTTGGGGCACGTGCCTCCATAAAATCTTAAAATAGAGGAATAGAATAAAAATAGTAAGAGGGTTTTTGTTTTTGTTCTTTTTTTTTGCTCGTCAACGGTCAACCTCCATCTTTGAAAATTTGAAAAATCACCAGCTGGAAGCCTCCAGAAAAGTACTCAGAATCAGAAACTCCCATATGTGAAGTGCTCAGGGACCACCACATGAAAAGTGCCCTGGAGCCTTCACAAAGGTAAATCCGGCCCTACATATAGCTGATTTACGGTAAATAAAATACAGTAATGATCATAATTATGTAATAAGTCGTGTATACCGTAAAAAACTTTATAATATTGAGTTAGTTAGAAACTAAATAGATTTAGATGGTCTAGATACCGAATTAGCCATCTAAAGTCTGGCCACCAGCTTCGTAATGTTTTTCCCTTTGAGAAAATAGTTAAGTACTACCCTTTACGTACTTTTGACTTTCCGCCTTGTATATTTATTTATTGTTAGATATACAAAGCTTTCGTACGTGATTACATATTCTTATTTTACATTAATTGTGTCAATATCAATAAGGAAAAAATATATTATGAGTAATTCTTTCAATGTTAATAATTTATTTGTTAGTTATTACGTTTAAAAAAAAAAAACAAAAAAAGATTTGCAATTAATAAATTTAAAAAAAAAAATGCCCTCACGATAAATTTATTACACGTTATTATTGAATTAGATAACAGATAAGAAGACGACACGTTTTTGAGATTCGATTGTGTAGATCTATGTAGATGGATAACTGATTTGTAAGTAGCCATAAAAATTCCTAAATTTCGGTATTTTCCCCAAAAATAACATAGATGAGCAAAAAAAGCCTCATTTCCCTTTTTCTGGGTTCGTTTTTCCGAAATGTTTCCTCAAAAATAACACTTACGAGCAAATAAAAAAAGGTGTTTTCTTGTCTCCGGATCCCTTTTTTCGAAAATTTACAGCAAACATAACCAACTAGGAAGGACTGCGAATTACGAATAGTGCAAATTTTCCATAAAAATAGCATTCACGCGCAAAAAAAAACGTCGTTTTGCTTTCTTCCAGCTCCATCTTTGAAATTTTTCTCCAATCATGATCAGCTAGGGGGCCGCGGCCCCTATGCCCCCGAGTATGGGCGCCCTTACACTCTTGGGCCCTAGACAGTTTCTTCTTATCGGGTCCCCTTTCTCTCTCCTCCGAGCTGGATTTATCTATGGGTGTTCCTGAGGCGTTTCTCAAATGAAAGATTTTCACTACTACTTTTGTCAAAATTTCCCCGAAAAGTAGAATTGAAGAGCAAAAAAGAAAACATTTATTATTTCTATTCTACTCCTGTTTTGAGGGATTCATTATCATTTTATGCGGCTTCTATTGATTGTGTGAAAAAAAAAAAAAACAAATCGTAAATATTGATTCAAATATTCACAATAGATAGTTTAACCGAGCCCTTCAAAGAATCGGGTCCTAGAGATTTGTCTCAATTGTCTATTCGGTGATCCGGCCCTGAGCGTGTATAAAATTATTGTCATGAAGTTTCCCACAAGTCTAATTAGTACTTAATTTATTGAGAGTGAAAAACATGATCCGAATAATGCCGAACATTTCACGAACGGAGTTTTGGTTTCGGTCGTAGTCCGGCTGTTTTGCTGCCGAAACCAAAACTAAACCGAAACTCGAATTTTTCGCCGAAACTGGCTGAAACCGAAATTTCGGTCGGATACTAATTATTACAATGAAGGAATCATGGTAACCCTACATTTCCTTAGTGGGCATTTGACATGAAAGATACTTTAGTTGTTTTTAATTTAACTCATTTCTCGGAGTCGATCGCGCATAAATAAGAAAAATTAATGTCAATCATACCAGTATTTAGTTTACCCACCCCTGATCTAGATGGTCTAGATAGAAACAGAATTTCCCTGTGTGGATCATATTTCTACACCAAATTTCGACACTGGTTGAAAAAAATGGGAAAAAATTGTTTTATAAATGTTTATCACTAACATATTTCTACAGTCCGATGGCACAGCATCTGTGTCATAACCAGAACAACCGTAAAGGCGGTAAAGGCCAATCACAATCAGTTATCAGTGTATCTGTCGTTGCCACGCTTCCATTTTCGCACGATAATCACATATTCACATCATTACTCGATTACTTTGTAATAATGTGACGTTAATTCATAGTGTTATTGATAACTTCAAGGGCATATTATATAGTTTTTTTATTATCAGTGCTTAGTGATCTAATTAAATAGTATTTGAAATCAACAGCAATTTTATTATTAACTTTCCATTGGAAGTTATTGTAATGGGTCCGATTTTATGAACCGCTAATTTGGGCATATCTCTACGTTTCAAGGTCACTAGAATCCGAATCCACCGGTTTTAGCGTGATGTCTGTATGTGCGTTCAATAATTTGTTCCTTCGTTCGTTCGTGATTTTTTTTTTCGTCTCGCATATCTCGAGAACAAATGATGATATTAACTCCGGACTAATTTCATTAGATGCGTAATTAAAAAATGAAGACCGGGTAAAGTTTTCAGCAACAAATTCGGATTAGTGGTTTATTTTTTGTGATAAAAAACGGAATTAACTTTATTAACACAACATAGTTATAAATCATACAGATTTGTTACTATGTCTTTATTATGGCCTAAAAACCTAATTGATGTTAAAAACACCAGTAATATATAAAATTTAAAAAAAAAAAAAATAAACACGAATAAAGAAACTTTTTATGAAATATTTTTTGTCTCGCATATCTTGAGAACAAATGATGATATCATTTCTTTGAAAAGGGTCCCCACTCTTTGGTACAGAGGGCGAAGCTCCCGGTGTGGTGCAAGGGGCAAAGTCTTTATCGGGGGCCCAGGGGAGGAGTCCCCTGAAATGAAAAAAGAATTATTTATGTACAGTAGTCTCTAGTCTTTAAGAACACCCAGTGGGAAGTTGACATTGTGGGTAGACCTGTCCCCCAAATTTTTTATTTTTGGAATACAAAAAAGTAAAATTGTAAGTGTGCTTAAGATCATACGACCGAAGTGAAAACTTCTATGGTGATCTCCTAACTATGTAATTCGAAGTAACATAATTATATTCTATAGATAAGACTTTATTGAGCGAGTAGCAGTTATAGATGAAGGTGTGAGCCAATAACAAAAATGCGAAAAATTGGAAGCAGAATCGATAACTAGAATTGTCTATTTACCATAAAATAATTTATGTTAGAAGGTTGGGTTAAAAATAATACAAATATTTAACATCAACTAAATACATATTAACACTTTCAGTCCCACGGCTTCGGCATCCGAAACCAAACAAAACATCCCCAGAGGCCGACCGCGATCAATGATTAATTGATTAGTTGGTTACGCATTATGTGTGCGATGTTTATCATCATTAATCACACGGATGTGTTCCTACTCACACAAATACATACCAACATACACTACTCTTTTGGTTTCTATATATAAAAAAACGCCGTGAGCAGCGGGGCCCCATCACGGTAGTCGAATTTTCCCCTTCATCTTCGGTATTGAATGTTTACAAGCGAAATGTGATTGAAAGTCTACAACCGAATTGTCATTTTGTTGGTTTCAAAACTGGTGATGAGTGTTTGGCTGATCGAGGCTTTAAAAAAAGGTTTTAAGTATTTAAGGGCTGTATCTCAGTAAATTTCAATTTTGTGCCGAAAACAGGTAGCAGAAAAAAAACCAACACAATTCGTACGAGGGCATTCCTGCCCATGTTTATCCGCTAATTGCCTTTATGTTTTAGTTTTAAATATTAAAAAAGGACCTTAAATAGTAAACTGGAAGGCCTTTATAAAGATATTTTTTCTTTCAAAAAAAAAAAAAAAATAAATAAATAAAAAATAAAAAAAATAAAAAATTATTTCTTCGGTATTGAGTGTCTACAAGCGAAATATAATTGAAAGTCCACAAGCGATTTGTAATTTTGGTGGTTTCAAAACTGATAATGAGTGTCCGGTTGATCGGGGCTTTATAAAAAGATTTTAAGTTTTTAAGGGCTGAATCTCAGTAAATTTCAATTTTGTGCCGATAGAAGTTAACAGGGAAAAAGCCAACACAATTCGTACGAGGGCATTTCTATCCATGCTTATCCGCCAATTGCCTTTGTGTTTTACTTTTAAATATTAAAAAAGGAACTTAAATAGTAAACTGGAAGGCTTTTATGAAGATATTTTTTCTTTCCAAAAAAATCCAAAATTTCTATTTTATAAATAATAAAAATCCAAAATTCCTAAAGAATAATTAAATAAATAAATAAACAGTGACTTTAATAACATTTGCAAATTACTTAATATGTATGTATTTCATTTGTTAAAAAATTGTATTCACTTTTTTTTAAATTTTTTAAAATTACTATTCGCCTACTTGTATTTACAATAAAAGTAATGCATTTAAAACACATTTAACAATAGCATTCAATTCCGATGTAAAAATGGAAGAAGTGGGGGGAAAAGTAATGTGGACTCACTAAAAGGTACTAGCTGGATACTAACTGAATACACGTACAAAATTTCAGCCCTCTAGGTTTCCTTATGGAGTCTCTAGACGTGTTAGAAAACAAGCAAAAAAATTAAGGAAATATTGGCGTAAAAATCGTGGGGGTAAGGGTTAAAAGTTGAAACCTCCAAAAAACAGTGTCTGGCTATTAGCTTAACCTGTACACCAAATTTCAGCCCTCTAGGTTTATTTGGGGAGATTTTGACCCGAACGAAACTGTTAAAAAACAAGAAAAATCATGTTCTTTTGGGTATAAAAATGGTGGGGGTAGGGGTTAAAAGTCGAGACCCCCAAAAGGCACCCCCTTGATACTAACTCAATCCGAATACAAAATTTCAGCCCTCTAGGTTTATTCGGGTGACCTGTGCGAGTGGTACAAACTTCGAAAACGTCGAAAATGCATGAAATTGTAGCTTAAAAATGAGGGGGGTGGGGGTAAAATATTAAAACCTCCAAAAAGCACAACCTAGGTACGAGCTTTATCAACACACCAAATTTCAACCCTCTACGTTAATTCTGGGGGGCTGGGGGCCTGTTAGATCCAGCGAAAATCGTTTTTCTCCCCTCTACTCCCACCATATCATCCTAGGAAGCTGAATTTTGGATATGTTGTAGATAATTGACCGAAACATTATTTAAGACCGATTTGGAAAAGTTTTATTGCTTTTCCGCCCCCCACGACCCCCTTAAAGGTCGGGTCCGAAAAAAAATTTGCCCAAAATTTGACCCCACTTTGATAGTATTGTTGTGCATCGGAATAAGCCCCACTTACCAAATTTCATCTCTTAACTTCCATAGGGGGGCCCTACACATATTAAAAGGTTGCGGGAAAATATATATATATATATATATATATATATCAGACATCTTTTTTTTTTACATAATCGTGTTCTACGGGTCCGAAAACGGATAGCGCCCCTGGTCTCGCCTCTCGCAGCTCTTATCGTATAGACTGTATAAGTCTAATTTTTCGGAGAAAATTCGACTAAAAATTTAAGATAAACAAAAAATACATAAAAAATATAATTTATATTTTTAAATAAAATTGATTTGAATGTCAGTGTATATGTAGTATGTACGTATCACGTACGTATGTTTACAGTTTTACACATACATGTTGAACTGTGTTGAATCTATTCAGTGTTTGAATAATTTTATTTTATGTATTTGTTTGTATAAAGTTTGTTTTTAAATATTGCCGGCTTCCGGGGAAGTTTACTATGAAAGTGCTCGGGCCTCATAGTGTTAAATGCAATTTCAATTGTTTTAATTTTAAAATTTATTTTGATTTATTTTGGTTTGATTTTTCTTGGTTTCCATAGATTTGTTGAATTTTACTAGTCTGGCAAGAACAAAAATTAATTGATTGATAATAATAATGAAAGTAAATTTATTTTTATTAAATTTTTAGTGAATGGGACTATCAATTTAATCGTAAGAATGATCGTAGTACGTAAATTGTACATTTATTTTAAGAAAAAAATCATTAAAAATAAGATTTATCGGTAGTGACATGCTACTGTACTTTTACTATATATTGATCGAATTAAGCTCAAAGTAAGTTTAAATAATTTGAAAAATGATCAATGATCAACAAATCACTCTGGCGTTTGTTTCATTTTACAGCAATTACAAATTTCATTACAACCAAGGTATTATCAATTTTATTACATTCCCGACCATTACAGATTTTATTACACTCACACGCGGAGTTACCTTCGCTGTAGAAGTTTTAAAAACTATGTAGTCCTTGGTAAAATAATTTGGTTATTTCTCTCTGCGTATAGGTACATATAAGAGTCTAATTATTGGATTTCCATCCTATCAAATAACTTCTTTTTCGAGTTTATAATTTAAAATAGCTGAATTTTTATAATAGAAATTCGTTAAAAGGAAAATTCTTATTACTTGATGCGTTGACCAGAAAAAAATATTTTGTAAATTAACACGCGTTAAATAGTCGAACTATGGTTTTACGATTAATTAATTTTCTTTTTTAATCAGAGGCCCTGGTTTGTAACGGTGCAGACCGTGCAGACTCTGTTTTATAACATTACGAAGTATTCTTCTCTAACGAACACATAAATTAATTTCCGCAACGGTTTATCCTATAGTCTGTTACAGTCGTTAAAATTTAGAATTTTTAAGTATAGATTAGTTACGTGTGGTTATGATATAGATTTAAATCAATAAACCATTATAATAAAAGCATAAACTATCGAAACTGATAAATGTAGATCTCGGTTATATTAGTTTATTTTAGTATATGGGAAAAAATTATTATTATTTTTTTGTTAAATATTCCACTTTCTCTACAAATACCAGTTTTCTATTGCGACATTTTAAATTTCGTAATAAATTAATTTTTATTAATTACCATTTAAGAAAACCAAATATGTAACAAATTATGGTAATTTTTTAAATAATTACATTCTTATTTTGGTGTCGATCAAAACGAATATTAAATGCGTAGGTAAATTTTTCGTTACAACCCACTTGTAACCAGGGCCGGATTAACCCTGAGTGCCGCCCCCAGGTACCTTGAAAAATGCCGCCCCTACCTTTGAAAAGATCTTAATTTTTTTACTTCTTTTTCAAACTTTCTCTTAAAAAAAAAAAAAAAAAACGTCAATTACTAATTCTTCCGCCCTGTCTTTTCCCGCCCCTAGGCCATGGCCTAGGTTGGCCTATTGGTTAAGCTGGCCCTGCTTCTAACTATGATTTACAAAGGGTTAATTACAGGCTTTAGTCCACTTTTAGCGAATCTCGAATTGGAAATTAAGCTATTATAGCCACTTTCATGATGCGATTTGAGTTCGGGACTATGACAGAAATTTGTTTAGAAATACCTAAAAACCGAAATTAACATTCACTATCATCTATACATATATGTATACAGCCGACTCTCGTTAATTCGAAACTCGAGGGACCCGTAAAATATTACGAATTATCGAGTGTTTGAAATATCAAAAACAAAGGCTCGTGTACGATGATATGTACAAGTTAAAACTTGTTTCAAAATGTACTTACAATCTTTCTGTCTCTTTCTCTCTGCAACTTTGAATTGTCGAGTGTTTGACGCCGATGAGTTCGAATTAACGCGTCGTTTTGTTACGCAGCAATGATTTTTTCGTTCGAATTACCAAGTGTATAAAAATGTATTGATTTAGTTCGAAATATAAAGAGATTTTGTAGGGAACTTTGAATTATAGAGAGGTTCGAATTATCACAGCTTTGAATTAACGAGAGTCGACTGTATATGTATGGGCCCGCACGATAACTCAAGAACGAAACATCTTATTTTTACGAAATTTAGTGAAAACGTTGGAAGTCCAAAACGTCTATATTTGTAAATAAAAAATTAAATGTCAATATTTAATTAGCGTGAATATTTTTTTGAAAATTCTATTAAAAAATTAAGGAAAATAGTTTGTTAAACTATAATATTAGTGAAAATAATGAAATGTTGTTGACAATGCTGGTAAGTTACATTTTTCGAACGTTTGTTTATATCCATGGAAAGCAAAGAATAACAATGCGGTAAGTAAAATAGGTGCGCGGTAAGTGAATAGGAGTGCGGTAAGTGAAATTAGCTTAAAAATGATTGTAATCATTTATCTATATTGAAATTAAAAGTACAATTTGAACAATTAGGAAAATTAATCGATTAATATGAAAATTTTCACTAGTTTGTACATTATTATTATTGTTGTTATTAGTCTTCATATTTTATTGACATTTCGAAAGGTTGTTCAGTCATTAAAATTTCCTGTAGTATTTATAATCTTCCTTTCATTTTAGGAGAATAAATTTGCAGCCAAAGTTAAAATGCTTCATCAATTTCATTATTCTCACTAATATTATAGTTTAACTAACTATTTTCCTCAATTTTTTTAATAGAAAATTCAAAAAAATATTCATGCCAATTAAATATTGACATTAAATTTTTTTATTTACAAATATAGTTGTCAATTGTCACTACAAAGATTCGTATTATAGTTGCTATAAAAATTTATAATATTTATTCATGGCATTCTATGTGATAACATAGAAATATAAATTTCACCTATATTATCCGAATTTTATTTTTTATTTACTATATTTTTATTCTTTAATTATTTTAAATCGATCGTGCAAAAAATATTATACAATACACGATGCGTTGAGTGCCTTTACTGATCTCGAAAATTGCAAAAGCTCGACCCTACGTGTCTCGTTTTCGCAACATTTCCTCGATCAGTAAAAGCAACTTACCGAACTTATATTGTAAAATACTATTTTCTAATCCTACTATTAAAAGTAACATTTTGCGTACGGGGAACTATATGTAAAAATTAACAATTGCCCACAGCGTGCGAAATAATAATATCTTACGGCTTAAAATAATAATACCCTTGTCGCAGCATTCTGCATAACATAGCGAATTTCCGTTTATAAAAATTAGTTTTACTCGGAAACTAGTTGACATAGAAGAATAGTTTAAAGACTTTTTTATGTAATTTTTTCTCCTCTTTTAAATGGTGTAAAAAAATTTCGCAAAAATTTTTGAATAAGTGGATATTTTGGCAAAAAACTAATTTTTTGCAAGAAGAAAAACCATGTTCCTGGCATCCGACGTGTATGCCTGAAGAACTCATCCAAGATTTTGGAACTTCCAACATTTTCACCAAATTTTGTAAAAGTAGGACATTTCGTTCGAGAATTATCGTGCGGGCACATATATATATATATATATATATATATATATATATATATATATATATATATATATATATATATATATATATATATATATATATATATATATATATATATATATAATATATATTAGTGAATATTATTTTCGGTTTCTAGGGAACTCAAAACAAATTTCTGCCATGGTCTCGGGCTCAAGTCGCGTCATGACAGTGGCTCTAATAGCTGAATTCCATTCTGGAAATTCGCTAAATACATTGTATTATGTATGTTGATTATTTATTATTGTTTTCATAGTTACAAAGTATGCTTTGGCAAAAATTTGAGCATCTTACAACTGACATGATAAATTTAAAAATTTTTTCCTAATTTAAATAAATATTAATGTAAATTTTACGAAAAAAATGTGCTCGTAGAAAAAGTATAGTGTAAAATACGTGGGAAAAGCTTATTTTTCATTTATTGTACAATAAGTAGGTATACTAACTATACTAATTGACGGTAAACTTTTATGACTTTTCTATTTTTTGTAACTATAATAACAACCAGAAAGTAGAATGGCAAAATATGTTGCCACTGATCAAGTTATCTGCTATGTAAACGTCAATTTACGATTCAAAAGGTTGAAAAAAATAATTTTTAGTAACAATTTTAGTATAAGTACAATAATCAGGATAATTAAAAATAATAATTAAAAAACATTCCATCATGAATCTTCTTGTGTTAACCCCACTTCTTACAATTATATTATTTTTGTCTTCCCGGCGTTTCCACCACACTGAGTATTAAATGTGTGTAATTTTCATTGTTTCTTGCAAAATAAGATTTTGCACTGATATTAAAGAATTTATTCTATTCTTTAAAATATGTATATCTCGTTTTATGTATGAAAATTAACTAATGGATACATAATTGTATTACAAACATTTAACGGATTTGTGTCGGAAAATTTTTTGTTTATTAAATAATAAAATCGACAAATTTTTAATCAAAATATCACAAATAAACATGTTTATATAATTTTAATTTATTGCTAATTAGTAATTACTTGGTAATTACATATATTTTTAATGGAAATAAAGAGAAACACAATTCTTGTCTTTTTCTAGAAACATATGGGACGTAAGAGATGTATATCTTGTTTATTGTATTTGGAATATGAATCTGTTCTGCAAAACAGAGAAGGAAATATAGTGATCATAGGTATATATATATACCTATATATGTATAACTTTTTATTTTGTTTGGAATATGAACACCTGGAATGAACACCATATTTGCTTCTCTGTTTTGCAGAACAGATTCATATTCCAAACACAATAAACAAAATATACCTATATTTTTTATTTTGTAAAGCATGCACTACACTTCTCGTGAAGTAGTGGTAGAGAACTTTCGATAGTTACCGATGGTCAGTCGTGAAACTATCGATAGTTATCGATAATTTATTGATAGTTTTTGATGATAAGTTTTTGTTGCTAAAATCATATTTCATAGAACTTTTGGACTAATACAATGGACCAATTGGTTATCCAGACCGTACTTAACTAAAATCCGACTTTTTCGAATTTACTATATCTCCCAAAAAAAATTGTATTCTTGAGAGATATAATATATATAAATGCATCAATGCGTGAATATCCACTGTCACTATTGATAATACAATAATGCGACGACAATTTAAATATGAAAGTTAAAAGTAAATTTCGAAAGTATCTAAAATTAAAGGAATTTAATGGCATTTCCAAGTTTAGGTAACTGTAATACTTTATATTGTCTACTAACAATAGGATAAATTGGTAAATTAAATGATTGGATGAAAAAGAGATACTACCGGAAAGGAACAAGGGAGATAAATATTGAATAAACATGAAACATACAATTTGGAAAACAAACAAATTTTTGTTACCTGCAATTATTGCCGACAAAAGCTTTAATACACAAAAATTTCTTTGCTATACAGCTGAACTCTTTTTTATGTGGTCCTTTTTTGTGCGATTTTTTTTTGTGCGGTTTCTTTATGCGATTTGTAAAAAATGGCCATTAAAATGCATAATATAAATCAAAATCAAGAGACAGGAAGAAACTTAAGCATTTACTATAATAATTTTCTTTGATAAAAATACTTTTTAACGACTTTTAAGCATTTAGTCAATACATTGCATAAGAACATAAGTTATTGACAAAAAATGTTTCTACGTGTAAATTAATGCTCTATCTTGTTTATGGAAGCAACTTCTAAGGAAATTTCTAAGTTTTGAGCGTTTTGAGTGATGTTTTTTGTACAATCTGAATCGAACTATACTTTTTTGCGATTTTTTTATGCCGTCCCTATCCACTGCACAAAAAAGAGTTCAGCTGTATTTAATTAATTTTATTTATGTAATTGTTTGGCTGAACTGACTTTTTTATCCAATTGTTTAATTTCTTTTGTCATTTTAGTTTATTTTGCAGAGTTGTAACTATACCTGTTTTTGGAAATTCCTTTAAAATGGTTGTTTTTATGTTTCTGGTTTATAATTTCTACGAAATTTTTATTATCTCTAGTATTTATAAGTAAATGAAATGACTGCAAAAAACTATCGAAAACTATCGACAGTGAAAGAAAAAATATCGATTGTTTTCGATAGTCAAAACTATTGATAGTTATCGATAATGCTATCGATAGTTCTCCACCACTATCGTGAAGTTGTATAGTAGAAGGTTACTTCATACTTCCTCGCTTCGCCTTTGTCAGTTTCCACTCCCAGTCGATTTTCTTGGCCGAGGCAAAGGGCCCGAACTCTGAGCACAAAGCGACTCACTACACTACTCGGTTTACTTCGCCTATTTCAGTATGCATTTAGATGTGTTCAGATGTCCTCAGTTTACATCACTGAGATCCTCGTCAAGTTCTACGAGTGTATGGTGACGCTACTCGGACCTCGGTCAACTTCAGTGAATAGTTTAGCGAAGAACTTCCATCAAGAGTGTAGAAGAAGCATTATATTATTAAAACATCTACTACAATCTCAGTCGAAATTCTCCGCCAAGATACTCAGTAAAGTTGATCGAGGTTTAAGTAACGCACTTATAGAACTTTGCGAGAAGCACAGTGATGTATACAGTCCAGTGATTCTCAAAGTGCGGCTAGCGATCCCAGAGGGGTCGTGAAATTTATTTGAGGGGGTCGCAGAAACAATTGACAATAAATTACAAACTTTCTTATTTTTTAAACATTTCCTACCCATTTCTACATATTTCGGGGATCTTTTGAAATTTTTAAGTACAAAGGGGAGTCGCAAGTTTGAGAACCATTGAAGTAGTCCATGTAGACTGTATGCATGTACACTACACGGAAAGAAAATTCCTATAAAAATGACTGTGCTCATACTACAATCGACGTGTAACAGGCGAACATATCCAATTTTACCGTACAAAAATTGGATATGTTCGCCTGTTACACGTCGATTGTAGTATGAGCACAGTAATTTTTATAGGAATTTTCTCTCCGTGTAGAAGACATCCGCTGAAGGCATACTAAAATAGGCGAAATAGGTCGAGTAGTGTAGTAAGTCGCTTCTTGCTCGGATTTCGTGTCCTTTGACTCGGACAAAAAAATCGACAAGAAGTGAAAGTTGTCCGAATCGATACAAAGAAATTCAACCTATTTCAGTCAACTTCGTGAGTAGTGTAGTGGATGCTTTATAATTTGCGTTTTAGATCTCCGTTTTAGTTGATGAAAATACCAAATTAATTGCATAATATTGTATAGGACACATTTGGGAAAAGTCTAAAATTACGGAATAAGGATTTTTTATGATTATTTTTTGTTTATACATCTCATATATTTGGATTTTTTTATCTGTATATTCTGTATCTTACGTCAGCGGTTTCCAAACTTTGTGCACTAACGACCCCCTATAAAAAATTTTACCTCTGCCGCCTCCCTCTTGAAAAAATTTATAAATAATTCGTAAATTATTTTTTTACTGCAAAAACTCATATTCTTGGCGGACGACGAGTCTATACGACACTTGAGAGGAAACCGTTGATCAGATACGTATTCGATACTTACGCGCTAACATGACTCTAACCGCTTGAGAATTGTTATTGTTAAAATATTACGTACAGTAGGGAGCAGAAAAATCAGTGTTAAGGCGTTACATGGCTTTTTTTTAGCAAAAAGATCTAATTTATCCCAACTTTTGGCAATTTTTTTCTATTAGTAAATGCTTATGGCTTGTACTTGAACAAAGGGATTTACAAAAAAAAAAAAAAAAAAAATGAAATTTCAACTTTTGACAGTGTTTTAAACAAAAAATTTTGATTTTTGGTAAAAATTTTCGTGTTTTTCGTTCATTTTCTACTTGTAAAAAGAGATATAATGAACGGAAACAGTAATTATTCGTTCAAGTACAAGCCATAAGCACCTACTAAGAGAAGAAATTTTGTTTCTTATTTTAGGCAAGAATTTCACGAGCTACTCTGCCTACGGCAAAAAATTAGCGATTTTCGAAAACTAGCTGCCAATGGCTTAATTATTTTTTTTTTTAAATTTTTTTACAGTGTTTCAAAACAATATAATAATAATATGCCAAAAGTTAAAATAAATTATATTTTCTTATAGTTATTGTAAAAAAAAAAAAAAAAAAAATTGAAAAAATAGTGTTTTTTTGCTAAAAAAGACCCATGTAACTCCTTAATATAAAGTGTCCATTATTTGGTAATTATATTTGAGCGCTTATTCTTAAAACCATGATTTTATCAAAACGATAACGATATTTGCAATTAACCTGCGCCCCCTGGTGAACACTGCGCGCTCCCCTGGGGGGGGGGGGGCTGTTTGGAAACCGCTGTCTTACGTACCTTTTTAATGGTCTAAATTATTATCAAGATTTAAATTACAATAGAAGCAGTCAATAATGTCAAAGAGGAGTAACATTTTAGGAAATGCCATACCTTTATTCTAATATTGCGTTCTTCGCCTTCATATTTCGTTTCAGTCCTTCTGAGTAACGACAGCGATTGAAAAGATAAAAAAAAATTGATCAAATTATTGTTTGGTGTAGGCAGGATTTGACTTATTCATTTTTCAACTTAACTGCAATTAAGTATTTCTATCATGGTATTATTCAGATGGAGTGAATAAATTCTTCGCTCAGAAAGAAATTGTGTACATAAATCTTAATCATCGTGACGTTTCGTCTCATTCCTTTTAAATAATGCCTGCAGCAATTAAAAAGAAAATAACTGTTTAATTTTTGTGATTATTTTCCTATTTGCATGGCATGTGACTGAAAAATACAGATTTTTTTTTTGATCGTCGCCTAATTTTTAAGAGAAATTTCAAAAAGAAAATTAAAGAGGGCCTCGCAAAAGTTACCTTGACCAGTTCCCATTTTGGTCTTGCGACGCCACTGTTTAGAAGCAGCAGAAAATTTTAAAAACGTTCAAGTGTTTTCAAATATATAGTAAAAATACGCGGTTATCGACGAATAATTTTCTATTTAGCGGGAAATAATAAAAAATTACCATCGCCGAGAGATAAGTCAACAGTCATAACTACACGACGCGGTAATTTATCAATAGAAAATAGAGCATTATTTCTTTGACAATTAGTTTTACAAACAATATTTTTTCACTATTTTTTTTTTTTATTATTTTGTTTTTACTTTATTATCAACTAAAATTTTCCAAATTAAAAAGATTTTTTTTTTTTTAAATTTGATAAATTAATATCCGAAAAAAATTGATAATCTACATTTTTGACTTCAAGATTTCTAACAATATATACATACATTATTGATTTACTATTCTGAAAAAAAGCCCTAAATCTTGTTGTCAAATTATATTTTTGACTAAATGCTCACTGAAATTTTTAAAATTTTAATTATTAATTATTTATTTATATTTTCTTTTTTTTTTACAGGAAATGTTTATATGTTCGTAGGCTCGTGGGCATTTAAATAATAATAATTAATACGCATGATGCAACTTATGTCGAAGACTTGTTAGATTTCGGTTCGTTAATTTAGGTATTAACTTTTTTTCAGGCTGATGTAATTCTCAAATGTTTGAATGTCATTTACACGTGTGGCCGATGCGACGGGGCATATAAAAGTTTATAATATGGTTTGTATGTAGATTTTCTGATGTAATTTTTGAACTATACAGATTATACATTACATATCACGGCTATAAAAATGTCGATATATATTGTGCTACATAATAGACGTATATAAATAATTTGAATTGACCATGAGAAAAAAATGCATCTTGGTGTTTTTCTTTTTTTAGATTCATTCAAATTTTGATATAATATTAATTTATACGCAATTTTTATAATTAACATATTTTTCAAAGCGTTATCCAAATAAAATTCACAACAACTAAAATGAAATGAAATTAAATGGTAGCCTTCACGTAAGAACTGAGTGTGCCCAGACTTACTTCTATCTGAGAATAATTTTGAATTTCTTATGAGCCCATCTAGAAAATCATTTCTGTAGACACACCTGATTCCACGTTGGTAAAAGTTCTAATCAGTTAGGGTAAAATTTGCAATCAAAATGCTAAAATTCTATCAATCTAATTTCCGATAATTTTACTGCTTTAATTTTGCCAAAATTAGAGTAATAGAAAACCATAATAAGCCGTAAACACTAAGCCCGTTACTTTAACTGGGAACAATATGGTTTAAAAATTAAGTATGTATACTTGATGACGTCATTACGATGAATTTTAATTTATTTAAGTACAAAACATTATCCAAATATCTTCTTATGGATTTCTTGATGGATTTTTAGTAATTTGGGGGTAAATTTCCCATTTCTGCAATCAAAATGTTGAAATTCAATGTGGAAATACGACTTACACTTCTGTATTACATATTTAATCAATTCTACAGTTTTCATTTTGTCAAAAACGTATAAAGCAATAGCTAGACCTAAACGTCAAGTTTCTATCACTTATATTAGGAATTTTAACCTGAGACAATTGAATGCCCTTAGTGACGTCCTAGAAATTAATTTTTTGTTTTTTGAGGCTAAATTTCTATTTCCGCGATCAAAACTCCGAAATTCCATTTGGACAACATAAAAACAAAAATGGAACTAGTAAGATTCATTAAATTTGTTGCTATTCTAACGTTCCTCTGATTGTGTCTTAAGTAGTATCTGACCGAAATTCACTGCCGCGGTCTAAATAAACAAAATAATTTATAAGACTTAATTTAATAATCAAAATAGCTTAATGTTATAGTATGAAAATAGAATATTTCAATCGTTTTTTAAATCACTCATTCCACCTTCAACATCGACCGTTTCTTCGCCTAAGCTGAATGTACGGCCAAAAGTACAATTTACGACTAAAAGTACTGGAAGCTCAAGCTTTGGTCTTAAAGATTGATTGTTGACTGTTATTGTTGAAAATTTCCGAGAAATAATTAACACGTAATTGAGTATTGTAAAAATTGTTTTTGAAAATTATTTGCCATTAACAAAAACAAATAATTGTTTATAAAAAAAATTGTTTGAAAACAACAAGAAAAGACAATAAAGCCGTCAATATCACCCCTCCCGTCGAACGTCTCTGATCAAAAAATATAAAAGCATGTCTCATAAATTTCTCTAGTGTCAAGACATTTTACTTCAGTTCAACTGTCTATCTTAAAAGTGATACAATTCAAATCGTATACAATAGGACACATTGTTGTCGAGACAGTTACATAGTTCGAAATATTTCAATTTATATATTGTTACGCGAGCGCAATTTTTTTAGTCCATTGTTGTAATTAAAATTGAACCGTGTATTTTAAATTATTTATTTATTTCAAATAAAATTTAATTAAGCAAAATGCATGTCGGAATTATTGGTGCTGGTGCATCTGGACTGTGTTCAGCTCGACATGCGTTAGCAAATAATTTAAAAGTTACCCTTTTTGAACAAGCTGGTGAACTAGGTGGAACGTGGGTTTATACTGATAATGTGGGAACTGATGAATATGGAATGCCAATCCACACGAGTATGTATAAAGGATTAAGGTACTATTCAGCCCTTTTTTATTACAATTGAAAAGTATTATTTTAAAATCTTCCAGTTTATTAATTTATTGTTGCCAATTGTTGGGAATCTATTGTGTTAATTTCTGCATAAAATTTTCATTTTATATTCTTCAGTTAGGGTCAGTTGGGGTAATTTGGGTATATTTTTTACCGTTTTTTGAAGTCAAAGCTTTCTAGTTTTTTTTATGTTGATTTTTTTGTTGTCATTTTGTTTCACTTTAACAATATGACTTTCCCCAATAGTTTGATACTACATAATCAAATACTAAACCTCTGTTATTGCCATAGTAAGTATTTGTTTATGTATACCCAAATTACCTCAGGGTTGGGGGAAAGTGGGTATAGTATGTAGTATACATTTAAAATTGGCTTTACAGACATTACTTAGGATTAGTTTAGGTAATATTAGAAATAAAATTAGCATAAGAATTGGGGAAGATTATTTATTTATCACGTAAAAAGATTATAAAGTAATATAAACAAAAACTAGTTGTTGTTCCAATTAAGCTACATGAGATTAGGCTTTACTTATCAAATTTGTAGTATCTTCCATTGAAAATAGAGACAGGAAATACATTTGACATTTGGCCCACATCCACCCACTCAATATCATCTTTTTCGGGAAATATGTAAAGTTGGCTTTGTTAGTTTACAGATAATTAGTTGTTGTACCCAAATTACCCCGTGATATTAAAATGAAATTTATTTAAAATCCTCTTCATGTACACCTGTAAACTTTTTTTAAAAATGTTCCTAAAGGATGTAATGTACACATACCTGAATTTGTTAACTGTACTAGCACTCTTCTATGAACTACAAACGGTTGAACAAAGAAAATCAGTTAATCAGACTTTCAACAAATAAAAAAAAAATTTTTTTTTCAAAGCACTAGTGTCACCAAGATAAAATGTTTCGAAGATATAATACCTAATATTGCAACAAACAATATATATTAATTTGGCAGTGAAATATGGTTTGGTACTAAATATATAAAAAAAAATATCACTTATACCCAAATTACCCCGACCCACCCTATTTATGATTATTTCTAAATTCTAAATTGTTAATATTTTGCTTTATTCTATTCACTGTATTTAATGTAAAATATAAATCCTAACTAATATTACGAGTTTGTTTGACTGGCTTTTGTGCCTCAACAGCTTAACCAATCAATTTAAAATTTTGCACAGACATAACTTGCGGGACTGGGACAGTTATAGGCTTCTTTTTAGGTTTAGGCGACTATCAAAAAACGAACGATTAATTTCAAACTTTATATATTGTTAATAAAAGGGATGGAAAAGGACACAGACTACTTTTTATCCCGGGAAAAAATTTCATTCCCGTGGGAAATCTCATTCCTGTGGAGAAATATATTTTAAATGAAACACAAAAAGATTCTTTGAGTTTGTTTGAACTTAGCATATTGTTAGCAGAACGAACGATTTACAGCGATAAACATAGGTGACTTTTTACCCTGAGAAAATGTCTTATTCCCGAGGGAAAATGTACTTAAAACGAAACAATGAAATAACGACAACTGACTGTTAAAAAAAAGGATGACTGATGGGGAAAACATTTTATTTCTATGGGGAAATTCTCAAGAAAAAAGTAACAATTTTCAATAGCAAGGCGATGAAAGTACACTTTATACGTTTTAACTAGATATCATAATTTCAAAAGCCATGCGGGTGAAGCCGCGAGTAAATGCTAATATTATATAATTCGTAATCTATAATTCGTAAGTTTAACAAATTCAATGATATCCAGTGACCCTATACACCCAAATACTTCCAAATTTCTTATCTGATTTGTCCGAAAAACAGATAAGATTTTTTCATAAGGGTCAAACTTATATAACCTTCATTTTAAAATTTAGATACGAGTCATTTAAATCAATATTTGATAGATATGTATTGGAGGAATAACTGTACAGATTTAAATTTAGAAAAACATACTGGATTATTTAACTATGGTCTGACCAAAAAAACCGAATGTAAGCTTATTTTTGAGAAAAATTTTTAGTCCAAAAATTTGATATTATTACAGTAGTTATTTTTCATCGCATTCCGTTGTATTAATTGTTAGTACAACAAGATCTATCTATTCCGTGGATTATTAACTCAAAGAGGCTTCCCTAATGAAACAAACTTATATTAGCAGTTTATAGATTCTAATAAAATCACTTAGGATCCTATACGATGTGTATTTCTCAATTATTTTGTAGGAAGCTATAATTTTTATGAATTCGTATCCTTAGGGTTCCTTAATAAGGAATTTTCAAGATCAGTTTACTTAGTACTGCACCACTAGGTCGACAGGAAACAAATTATAAGGTTAAAATTATGCAATCTTTATAATAAATAGACTGATTAATTTTAGTTCAAAAATTAGATTATATGTATATTATGCATGTCTGACATGCACTAGACGAAATTTTTTTTTTATGTGAAAAAAATTGAGCAGGAAACTTTATCATTTTGAGATAAAGGAAATTTGTAAGTCAAATTCCGGCAACACACATAAAAAAATTATCATTTAAATATTTGATTTAAGAGCAAAGGCCGCTAAAAATGTACTACTTTTTTATATTGAGATACAGTGTGTTTTTTGACATAAATTTGTATGATATTTTGTAGCGTTTTCTAGATTTCTATACAATTTTCTAAAGAAATTTAAGTTATAATCTAATAAAAGATTCAAATTTTGAAAATATCTTGGGGGGGGGGTGGATTAGATTTACGTAGATTTAAATTCTGGAATTTAATTAATCTAACAATAAGTTGGTCTTCATAGATCTACAAAGATGAAAGTAGAAATAAAAATTTCATTTTTTAGATCGACCAAGGTCCACTTAGATCTAGTTAGATTTCACGGATAGTTTGCAAAGTTGGTAAAGATGAATTACAGACCTAGATCCCTTGTAGAATAAATTTTAAACGCTAATAAATTCAATGAGACTTGATGGAAAGAAATAAACAACATTAATAACGGAGTTTAACGTTTGTTTTTCAAATTCTTTGTCTATAACAGACCTGATAGACGCTATTGGCACCATTACTTTTTTTATATTTTGCAGTTACATTATATTTTTGTGGGAAGGGGGGCAATAAAAAGGTGCTAGATTTTAAATGGTCTGCAGCGATCTTTTTTCCAGTATTTTTAATATTCATTAGAATTCTTAAAATTATGAAGGGAAATTGCAAAAAACCTTAGTTGGTCTGACCTCATTAAACAAATGCAACAAATGAAGCAAAATTAGACGCACCAAATTTTCTATATCTTTTTCTTTTTGTTATTTTTATATTAGAGTAACTATAGTAACTTAAAATTATATGTCTAATTCTGCTTCAAACTCTCGTTTATCATAAAAAATTTTTATCAGGAACTTGCATTTTTTTTCATTTGTGCCCAATTTTACTGATCTCATTGTTTACCTATAAGACGCGTGGATCCCAACATAATTTATGGAATTAATCTAACTGTTCTTATGTTAAATTATATATTTGCTGAGACTGACCCTATATCGTATATCATAATATCCAAATTTTAATATAATACTAACCTCTGGGTTATCAATAATTTAAATGAAGTAATAACCGGCTTTTATAATTAACATTTGAACTGTAAGGTTACAAATTTGAGAAAAATGTTCTACATAAAAAAACTGTTACATTTCTTTTGTTGCTAATTAAAGTTTTAAAATTAAGAACATTTTTTTTATTTCATGTTAATTATTTTTTAAGAAATGGATTAACTTATATCGTAGACGTATATTACAACTTTACCTATTAGACACAACTTGACCATACCCTCAAAGATTAAATATTACATATATTACATATAAAGATAGATAAAAAACTTACGGAAATCAATATCTTTCCATCAGCTATAAGCTGGACATTTATAAGTTTTTTTTAAAATTTTTTATAACTATGTTATATTTACTTTTTGATTGTATAGTAATGTTCAACAGATAAAGTTATATGCGTCTATGGTTACGGTTTTTAAACATTTTAGTAAACTTGATGACGTCATCAAAATAAAAAACCTTTTTTTCTGAAATCAAACTTTATAGAAATGATTTTCATTAGGTTGATTGATTCAATTAGGATAATTTGTAAGTAAACTTTTCAATTTGGCTGTAAAAATGACGTAATTCCTCTTAGAAATATGACTGATTCAAGAGAAGTTATTTTTTTAGTGGTCCTACGTGGTTAATTTTGGTAAAAATGAAAAAAAAGACTGCAAATCTGCGGCTATGAGATCTATAATAAAAAATTATAAATGACTGACTTTGTGGAAATCTTTTTCAAATATATTTTTAATTGTTCTAGGACTAATTTACCTAAAGAAATGATGGGATTCCCCGATTTTCCTGTTCCTGAAGACAAATGTTCTTATGTTCCACAGAAAAGTATTCTCAACTTTTTAGATTTATACGCACAACATTTTGGTGTTAAACAACATATAAAAGTAAGGCAAATTTTTAAAATTTAAAACAAAATTAATATAAGGAAAACTCATTTTCTTGATTATTTTTAGTATTACAATCATGTAAAAACTGTTAAGCCAATTGGTGATAAATGGGAAATTGTTTCAATGGACGTTCGAACTAAAGAAGTATCCAAGTACATTTTCGACGCTGTTATGGTCTGTAATGGACACTATAACGTACCAAATATTCCACAATTAAAAGGCATATCAAATTTCAAAGGTGAACAGGGCCACAGTCATGATTATCGTTCACCAGAAATGTTCGAAGACAAATCAGTTCTAGTCATTGGTGCGGGACCTTCTGGTCTCGACTTAGCACTTCAAATTTCTCAGAAAGCGAAAAAGGTTATCCTAAGTCATCATTTTGAAAAATCAATTGCATTCCCCGAAAATATTATTCAACATTCTGATGTAGAATGCGTATATGAAAAAGAAATCCAATTCACTGATGGAGAGAAAGAAGAAGTGGATGTGATCTTTTACTGTACTGGTAAGGTTTGAAGATAAATTTCATTTTTATTACGACTAAATCACAGTAGACCCCCTGTAATCCGATAAATATTTTTGCATAGCGGTATCAGATTGTTGGATCTTTCGGAGTATACAGTACTTTTTATAATCTCGCCATTTTTTACAGAAAAGTATCTTGTAAGACAATTCAGTATTAAATAAATTAAGAGATTTTATCCAAGAAACGACACTGCTTAGTCTAATCGATAGATCGTAGTCTGTATTTTAGAATATAAATACCGCGTCCAACATTTAATGGTTTTAACTTTTTCTGTAATCTTGAGTTTTTCACTTATTTAATGAATTCCATTATGTATTTACGCTGGCCTAAAATCACTTCGACATATTAGTCAACCTTACATTTTGAAATACCGTATAAATTTTGATATCGTTTGATTACAGCAGTACGTATTTGAAAAATTTCATTTTTTAAATGCAATTAAGTATACCTCGTTTCAGATACATTTAATCATGAGTTTTCGTTAAAAAATTAAATAATTCTTATATTCGAAACAAACCAATCTTCTATTCTTTTCTAAAAATAAACTGCAAATTTAAAATTTACATAAATGCAATAATAAAAGAGATAAAGCCAAGAAAACGGAAGTTATTTAAATTCAAAGTGACGAAGCATGGTTAAATTTAACTGAAATGAACCATACTTAATAAAATCAAGTAAAAAAAATGTTTTTTAAGAAACAGCTTTTATTTAAAAATGGGCTAAAAAAATGAAATAACTATACTGAGTGAAGTTTGAAGCAATATGCAACATAATTTATAAAAGCTTGAGGCGTTATCATTAATTATTTCTGTTTTTGATATAAGTGTAGCTATTTTACTTTTCAGTACTTACCAAACTTAATTAAACGCCTCAAGCTTTTATAAATTATGTTGCATATTGCTTCAAACTTCACTCAGTAGTTATTTCATTTTTTTTAGCCAATTTTTAAATAAGAGCTTTTTCTTAAAAAACATTTTTTTTACTTTATTTTATTTTCTACTCTTTAGTCTGATTACAATTAATTTAAAAAAAAAAAATAAAGAAGTAATTTTTTTACCTATATTTTAATCGGTTAATTTACCCTAATCAGACATAACTATGGAAACAAAAAATTGCAATGTAAAATCAATGGACAAAATTTGACAATTCGAAATGTCAAAAAGTTGCATAGGACTAAAAATCAACAATTTTGGTTTGGGGCAATTTAGGGAAAAACTAATTATACAATATTGCATTGTCATCAAGGTTAGAAACGTATGCAAAATTTGAAACCTCTAGCTCAATTAGAACCTGTCTAAATTTTGATTCTAAGATTTGATCTAAACCAACATACTAACACAGCAAGTTAAATAAAAGCTTTTAAAAAGCATGAAATAAATTAATGAAAATTGTAGTAATTTCAGTAACGCAGATTTCTGTGGTTACAAAAATTACTTTTTCTCGAAAACTTCCTAATTACATAGGATAACGATTAAAAAGACATATCTTACGTATTTTATCCGCTTTTTACAATTCGAAAAACATTTTAATTTTAGTAAACTTTGACAAGAAACTTATTTTTATTAAACAAAAATGTCCAAAATACCCAGTTTCAGGTATCGGACGTGAGTAGCTGTAGAACTCATTCAAGCGTTTGAGACTTCCAACGTTTTCATTAAATCTCGTAAAAAGGAATGTTTCGTTCAAGAGTTATCGTACGAACACCGAATGTAAATTTTAGTATCATTTTTGTGTTCTAGCAACCTCATAATAACTTTATATCATAATCTCGGGCTCACCTCACCGCATACAGCTAAACCTTTTTTTACGCGGTCCTTTGTTATGCGATTTTTAAAAAAATGGCCATTAAAATGCATAATATAAATCAAAATCAAGAGACAGTAAGGTACTTAAGTATTTACTATAATAACTTTCTTTGATAAGAATACTTTTTAACGGCTTTTAAGCATTTAATCAATACATTGTATAAGAACATAAGTTATTGCATCATTTAATTTTTTTACAGATGCATTTTTCAAAATTTTCAGAATATTATAAAATTGAAATAAAATGTTTTTACGTGTAAATGAATGCTTTATCTTGTTTATAGAAGCAACTTCTAAGGAAATTTCTAAGTTTTGAGTGGTGGTTTTTCGATAAAACTTTTTTTATGCGGTCCCGACCAACCGCATAATAAAAGTTTTTTTTACAATCTGGATCGAACTATATTTTTTATAGCTATTTATGGTATTTTTGAATATATTTTTTTTGTGCAATTTTTTTATGCATTCTCTATCCACCGTACAAAAAAAGGATCAACTGTATCTTGATTTTTTTTCGAAAATTCGCTAAAATCTTTTAAACATAAGTTTCCATTTAAATTATTCCAAAAAATCATTAGTCCTAGAAATTTGATAA
Organism: Brachynemurus nebulosus; assembly: GCA_035578155.1. Lineage (NCBI taxonomy): Eukaryota > Metazoa > Arthropoda > Insecta > Neuroptera > Myrmeleontidae > Brachynemurus > Brachynemurus nebulosus. The sequence goes on from JAPWDM010000003.1 coordinate 29,250,303, forward strand.
TATTCTTTATAGGTCTCCTCCTTTGGTTGGTATCCATATTTGTTGTCTTTTTTTTCGATTAAATGAGTATTTTTTTTTACAGGCTACAACTACAGCTTCCCATTCTTAAGCGAAGAATGTGGCATCACCGTTGATGATAATTACATAAAACCCCTTTACAAACATATCGTCAATATTGAACATCCCACGATGGGCCTGATCGGCGTGCCATTCTACGTATGCACCTTCCACATGTTCGATTTACAAGCGCGTTTCTTCATTGCCACCTTAACCGGGGGCTTAAAATTACCGTCTAAAGAAGAAATGCAAAAGGACACGGACGAAGAGATGGCATCACGTTGGGCGCGTGGTTACACGAAACGACAAGCGCATATGATGGGCCCAGCGCAAGAGAAATATTACGCAGATCTTGCCACGATGGCAAACTTAAAACCAATTCCACCGGTGATGATAAAACTTCACAAGGAGAGTATGCGACGACTAATGGAAGATTTTGTGAATTATCGCAATGATAATTATCGTATTATTGACGAGAATAATTTTGTACGACTTGATATGGGATCGTGTCGATGTCAGGCCTCAATAGCTTGATTTAAATAATTAGTTTAAGATTTTAACGATAGGTGACACTTGAATTGTTTTTAGGAATGTACGGAGATTTTATAAATCTTATAAATTATGATACTTAAAATAAGTTAAATTTAAGTTTATTAAATAATTATTTATTTTATTTTTTTGTAAAAACATAATTTTTTATACTGTAATAAATTACATAAAATTAAAAAATTAAATTAGATCGTTTCCATTATACAAATGGTTCTAAGTTGATTTCTAAACATGAACATGGATTGGTCAGTTCAAATTTATGTAAAACCGTTGGATGAAGTACACCGATCTTTCCAATAACTTTCCCGTTGCAAATTATTTCAGCGCAACGTTGTGGGAAAAAGGCGGGATCTACAAAAAAAAGTTTTTCAAATTCTAATTTCATAATTCTTGTTCGATTTCTTTTTTCGATTTATACCTTCAAGTGATTTCAAATAATATCCAATGTTAGTTTTATTTGGACTCCAAGGAATGCTTAGCAGTTCCATGACGCGATCAAGTAAACCATGAACAATTTCAAATCCCGCAGTTTTATTACAATTGACAGCACATAGATGTCTCTCATTTCTTGCTTGTGTTTCTAAAACAAAACAATTAACTCTTTTATTTTAACCATAGAGAAAAAATTGTTTGGTCTCAAAATACCGGATCTTTTACTGACAGTAACAAGTACAATAGATAAGGTTACAAAAAAAGAAAGAAAATCAGAGACGACAATATCAAAAAATGTCAACCCTAGGAATTTGCAAAATATAAATTAAACTAAGCCATGTTGGTAAAATTGAACATTAATGACAAATAATAAACAAATATTTTACTTCGCAAAAATACCACTTTTATTTTGAAACTGTGACAATATTGTTTCGAACCGTCAGTTCATTTTCAAACAGTTTCTGTTTGAAAATGAACTGACGGTTCGGAACAATATTGTCACAGTTTCAAAATAAAAGTGGTATTTTTGCGAAGTAAAATATTTGTTTATTATTTACAAATATGGAATACCATAAAGTAACGCTCAAATCTATTAATATTAATGACAAAATTGAACATACCGTATTTCGAAAAATCTGTGACAGATGGCGGCACTTGTACTAGTGAATATAATATACAGTCCCTATAATAAATAGAGTCGTGACATGTCATTCATTTTCTGTCCAAAACCGAGCGGGAAGCTTCAAAATTAATTATTACATATTTGCGTAAATATTTTTGAGTACATAATTATTGTTAATAATTTAAAAAAAGTTATGAATTTATGAACAATTAAAAAATTTTAATTTAATTATTCTTTCTAGGTTAAACTAAAAAAATGATTTTTGTTAAATATTTAATTTATTTTCAATTTATTTTACTCAACTTTGGACAGAAAATGCCGGAACCAATCAGCGTTCAGCACACATGTCACGACTTTATTTATTATAGGGACTCTAGTGAATATATACCATGTCCCTGCCACTCTCGATATATCCCATTATAAAAAATATACCGTTTACTGACGCCGCTGTAACTAATATACCAGATGGTGTTGATGGTACTTGTTCTAAAATAGAGTCGGGACATAAGTTTTGATAGTTCGCTATTTTTCATTAAAGATTCATCTAAAATCAATTGGTAATAAATTAAATATTTAAAAAAATACTTTAATTCAATCTAGAAAGATTAACTACATCAAAAAATGTTAATTCTTCGTTAACACATAACTTGGTGACGATACTTTTGTTCTCAACCATATGATAATTAACTCGTCAATTCCCAGTGTCACCTCTAGGTGGCAGTGATTTGTGAATTTATTTTACAGACAATATAACAAATTTTAAAAATAAATGTGTTACGACTAAAATGTTAATACTTAGTACTATTTATGGTTTTAATTTGGCAACACTGAAGTTATGTTAACGGTCAAATTAATTCTGTTGTTTCAAACGATTTGCTATTTTATTGCGCGTGAGTGTATCTTGTGGTATTTTCGCTGTTATAAAAATGTCTAAAGAGTCGATACTGTATGCCAGAAAATGCCATTAGCGCCACGTATCGAACTGTGACATTAAAAATTCGTCCTTGAAAACAAGTGGCAGGGACATGATATATACATATCAAAGCATTTTGAGTCGCCATATTGTATGACGAGTTAACTTGTCTTAATCATTTAAAGTGTTAATCAAAATGCAAACTTGTATCACGGAATTAACATATTTTTTTAAATTTTACCGCAGACTACCATCAGAACTTATTGAAAAATATTGCAGTGGGTGATTCTATCGATAATTCCGGTCAATAGGTCTGATTTATTATTAATAGATTTGAGCGTTACTTTATGGTATTCCATATTTGTAAATAATAAACAAATACTTTACTTTGCAAAATACCACTTTTATTTTTGAAACTGTGACAATATTGTTTCGAACCGTTAGTTGTTTGAAAATGAACTAACGGTTCGAAACAATATTGTCACAGTTTCAAAAATAAAAGTGATATTTTGCAAAGTAAAGTATTTGTTTATTATTTACAGGTCTGATTTATTTTAAAATACAGGTGTAGTTGTATTTAACTTCTGATGATTTTAAAACTTTAATAGACGTACATCTACGCTATTAAACTATACCAAGGGCTGGAAATTTCATCGAAAAACATTTAAAACTAGGTTTCTGTATTAAAAAGTCCTTACCTGCTTTAGGATCTTTTAGAATTACGTCAGAAATCTCGAATAATTTAAGTGGTAAGGGAGATTTTTTATTGGAAGCAATCGTTTTCAATAATCCCGGCAACAGTGTTGTACGCGCCACTTGAAATTCCAACGTTTTCGGATTAGCGATATGAACAGCTGGTAAATCTTCAATCTTGTATCCAAATTTCGCGGCAATATCGTCCCTTGAACACTAAATATTTTTGACATTTTTATTAAAATATCGGGAAATTTTAAATTTTTTTTTTTTAAAATCTTACCAATGAAAATGTTAACCCTTCAGTGAAACCCGCTTGAGCGATTGGACCACGTAATAAGTCCGTTAATTTATTCACAGGCAATTGGTGACCGATTGTGTTAAAAGTGGGGAGGGTTCTAGGGATTTTATTGTAGCCATAGGCGACGGCCGCGTCTTCGTAAATATCACAAACATGAATAATATCGTGTCTCGTTGGGGGAATTGTGATTTTCAGATCTTTATTATCAACTTCGGTTTTTAAGCACATCCGGGTCAATAATTTCGCCAAATTATCAGGTGATTCACTGAAAAATAATTTTTTTCAAGTTCTTTTTTTCTAAAAAAAAAAAAGGTGATGCGTCTTACTTGATTCCCACGCAACTATTGATTTGACTTGGTGCAACTTTTCGAGTACGATATTTCAATTCGGGGTAAACTTCTGGTTTTTCCGTAGCTGGTCCCTTAACTTCACAAGCTTCAATTTCGTACTGATTCTTACAATATTGGCTGAACATACAGCATACGGTGTCTAAGACTATTTTAGCCTAACAGTGGAAATTACAGATTTTTAGATTTCTGTAGCAACAGAGGGAAAGTCGTCATTTAAGCCAATTATTTTTTTATTAATGCTTTGAGTGCCGTGTTAATGAAGGCAACCCGACACCCAAGTTTGCTTGTAGGGCCATGAGCATCTTTTCTCACATGTATTGGAGTCGTGTATTATGCGGCCCGTACACGGTTCAACTTGTTGTACTACCTATATATACTTGTTGTCCAACTTCAGTTATTCAAAATTTTTGAAAAAGAGAACTTCGTTAAAATTATGGATAAAATTCTTGCCTTAGCAGTAATTGCAGAAATTAGTAAAGAAAGCTTGAGTAAACGAGAAAAAAGAAAATAGAGCAAAGAGTGGTTGGGAAAAAATTTTTCTACTGAAAAACTATTTAAAAAAATTAGTGAATGTGAACCAGACGATTACAAAAACTATATGCGAATGAACGAAGAAATTTTTAATGATATTTTAGTAAAAATAACACCTTTAAGAAGCAAAGAAGATACGTTTATGCGTGATGCAATTTCTGCAAAAACACACTTGGAAATTACATTAAGGTTTCTTGCAACGGAAAATTCTTTCAAAAATTTAAAATTTTCAAATGTGGTATCACCGCAAGCTATTGGAAATAACAAACAAAATCAAATATTTAAACTTTCCAATAGTTACCGCTGTAAATATTTTGTTGATTACACTCTTTACAGCATATATGTACTGGTTTTGTTGTTCAACTACCCCACACACAGTACAACATGTTCATAGACCATTTGCTCCGCCCACGTAAAAAATAAATTATAAATTAATTAATAAATAATATATTAATTAATATTAATAAATAAAATATAGATACACGGTTACTAATACTATCTTAATACACGGTTTATATTAATATTTGTTCATTTATTAATTGTAATAAATAATATATTAATTTATATGTATTGTAGTAAGCTAAATAAAAAAGAACAATATCGCATCACTATTAGTAAACAACAGTCTTAAAATTATTAAATAAAGAATTGCAATCTCAAAAAGTTATTTTTATTTTATTTTTAATTTAAAATATTTATTACACCAACTGCCCCACACACATTTCAACATGTTGTACAACTCAACCAGGTTGTGGGCCGCATTAGAATCAAATGGAGACGTGGTTTAATATTTAGCCTACCGGCAGTAGTTTCTTCATTCGTCACCCAGATGGCGTAAATTGACAGGTAAAAGAATGGTAGTAATTTGGAATTGTCCGTTTTTAATTAAAAAGAGTAAATTATTATGAAAAAATTAGAATGGCATTCAAAAAACTATACCAGTTTGTATTTTGTAAACTAAACAACATAAATTTTGTTAATTGTCAGTAATGTTATTATCTGGTAGTGATTATTACCCAATTGTCAGACATTCTAAAATCAGTATACGTGATTATACTTGTGTGGAATAACAAATTTGTGTCGGCCCTTCGGAAAAGTCATGAAAAACTAACATGGCCTTCAAAGAGTTAAAGGAATTCAAAAATATAAAATAACAATGGAATACTTTTCCTTGAACCTTTCTCTTTCTTCACATTTAAAGTTATCGTTTCAACATTTCAGGCTAAATTTTAATAAGTATTTTTTTTAAAAAAAAGGTCCTGAACAAACGATACAAGTTACCACAAATATTTGCATTAATTTTTAAATATTATAAAATTTCAATACTACGTATATAGTCCGCACGTCTACACAAAAAATTTTCCCAGGGGCCAACAATATTTTTAACATGTTGACACAACGTTATATTCCGTATAAAGTTGCCTAGTTACCATGAGTGATGGGGCGGTGCGATGTGATCTATATGTACATTACGTATTGTGCAGCGGACTTGTTGTAACAACTATGCACATATTATATTATTTAATATGTATTAGGTATGTTATTCGTCTATAACGTTTATAGAAATTATCACTATATTGAAAGTGTGTTATCCATACCCGTCCGCGGTAGCATCATACAATGTGTGATCACGGATGGCGATTGGCCTCTACGATTGTTCTGGTATAGTATAAATGACATAATTTGAATAAAAAGAATGCCAATTCTGATCCTGAGTATCATATACAATACGAACCTTTGCTTTGATCCTGGAAAGTATATGAGGATCCACACTGGGAAGTCACTTAACTACATAATAATCTTACTCTGAATTTTTTCGTGAAATTCTATTAATTTTTTTTTTTTATCAAATAACAATAAAAATGTTTTAATTTGTAATGTTCTTTAATAGTATACTGTGCATTAAGGGCGGAAAATTGTCGACAGCCCACGAGAGCGAAGTTGAGTGCACAATCGTAGTGAGTGCGCTCATTCGCTCGAGTGGGCAATCGACAATCCCGCACGAGTTGCACATACTATTTCTTATTACGAATTTCACATACTTTTATTATTATTACTATTTTTTATTACTTTTTAAAATAATATTTTTGAGTGTTCGTTTTTTTTTCTGAATTAAATATTGTTTAAATTACTTTATTGGTGGTTTCTATAGAAATAATTATGAAATATTTATTAAATATAAAATCAAGAGGCTTTGCGGGTTTTGATCAAATTTTGCGTGTTTTATTGTTAATTTGCGTGCGGAAAGTATACTTTCCGCACGAAAAAAGCTTGTGGGAATAGCAGAATGGTCTAACAGCTATTTTGCGTACAAAAATGTGTGCGCCAAGTTAATATTTCTCTAGCATGAGTAATAAAAAAAAATATTTTAAATAAGAAATATTTTTATAAAATTTTAAATACGCGTCGTTATTAACTGACATAATAAGGCATGGAAACATTTGAATTACGTAAGCGTCATTTACTAACAGATGTTTTACACGGTGCTATTTAGGTTATTGTGATCCACCTTTCCGTCTATTTGTTTTTCTAGGACATTTGATACAGTCAGAATTTGTTTTCATTTAATATTTCATAACATATTTTTACCAATTATTTATCGTACGGTTGAGAGTACTAGCGTCTCTAGCGGCAATGTTAAGAACTAAGTATTACATTTTACGTCACGAAACGCGCGAAAATGGCAAATGCTTAAATTATAGTAAAACAAAAACAAAAAACTTTTATTGATGTCAAACCTTAGTTAAATCAGTAGCAGTAACTTCAATTAGTACATTTTTCGTGTTCAAAGTGATTTTGGAATGGTCGCCATTGATAATTGGAGGCAATGATAGAACTACGCCTTTGCTGTCGTAGATAATCGGATAAACTGGACTGTCACGGATAATAGGTAAGTAATGTTTTAATTGCGCGTGCGTCTAAAAGGAATTTTTAGAAAAAATTAGTATTTTAACCAATTTATCTTTACAATTATTAACAACTAACCGAATATAGTTCCATGATCTCTGACCCCGTGTATTCTTTTGTTTGATTCAAAGGTTTAAATTTTATTTTATTTGGTGGTAACGCATCGTAGGTGAATGGTCCTTGAATAGTGTCTAAATCGTGAGTTCCGATTGAAACTAGGGTCCGTTTTCGACCGATATTCTGGTGTAATTTATCTTGTAAATCAATGAAACTATCATATCGTTCTTGCGTAAATGTGATATTTCTCAATATTGCTGCAACAACGAAGGGTCTAATTTGAGCTGTCGTTTTTGTAACGTTCATTCGTTGGACGTTTTCTTTTGGTGTAACAATTTTGTAGAGTGGAAACGATTTTTTTTCAAGAAACACCAACAGTCCAAGTGAGAGACCTTCCAAACAGAGCAAATCATAGCGATTTGCAGGTATATCAATTCTATAAATTATATCTTCCGATGCATTTTTCGATGCAGCCCCTTCACCTTGTTCTTTGGTTATCATTAATTTCTCGGTAGTCTAAATAAAATTTTTTTTTTCAATACAACCAATTATATAAATTAATTATAACAAAAAAACTTACAATTTCGTCTAGTTCTAATCCGAATTCGAAACACAGCTTTTCAAAGTTGTGATCAGCTGAAATGAAATTCAAATGAAAATTTTTGAATTTAATGTTTTAATAACAAATACTCACAATATTTTCTGCCTAAAGCTTTAAATAGTAGATCTCGCTTAATATTAATAGTAGGCATTATTAAGTAATTATTTTAGTAATTAATACAAGTGAATTTCTTTTACAACGTGGGCAATTTTACAATTTTGCAGGTTAACTCAATTAGGTAGCGGTTAAAGCTTAATTCATACCATAAAATTAAACCTGCAATCAATATTTTAAAATCTATTTCATATGGTCAAGTATGTATATGATCAGCATGATCACTGATCAAGTAATCACTTTTTTTTTTTTTTTAAAAAAAAGTGAAAATTCAAAATTTTATTGGCTAGATATTGGTTAATTTTACTTTATATTTTTTAAGCTGTATCAAGTAAAAATTTTTGTATACGTTTAATTGCATAGGAATATGTATTATACAAATTATATGCAGATTAGGGATGTTATGGATATCCGTAACCGTAACCGAAACTACCAGATATCCGAAATAATTATATATCCGAAACCGAAACCGTATCCAGAAATAAAAGTTTCGGATTTGTTTCGAATAATAACAGACAGCTACCGTTGGAAAACTGAGTTCAAATCGGAGCAAGTTTTTGCTGCATATATTTCTCTTGATAGATTTCCGTTGATTCGTTTTTGACGTTCACTTTTTGGATTAAAGCTTTCCCTTTTTTTTTCTAAAAAATTATGTTCACTGAAAGCAGTTATCCGTAACCGTAACCGTATCCGAAACATTATCCGATATCTTTACCATTTTTACAAAATCTAGTAATCTGTACTAGGAATGTTATGGATATGAAATTTCGGATACGGATACGGATATTTAAAAACATTTTTGTCGGTTTCGCTTTCTGTTAGGCTGGTCGTCCATTGGTTGCGGACAACCTGCGATATTTGATTCAGATGATTACGCACGTTTGTCGTTCGTCCGAAATGTCTACTGTTCGTCCACTAGCCCAATATTCGTCAGTATTTTTCTATTTAATTTTCTTTTTCTCAAGCTATAGATCCTATAAAAATACGTAAAAAACAATTTATGGTACGTAATATGCAAAGGTACACAGTTATAAAAGTAATTTACCTTCAGTTTCATTTCAATAAAAATAAAAATCTCATGGATGGTCGTCCATTGGATGCGGAAACGTGCGATATTTAATTCGGACGAATACGCATGGAAACGGACGAACGATCCAAAAGCTGTGAAGCTATACATGCTATACATCCTTGTCCATTGAAAGCGTCTCGTTAGTCCGTTTCCGTGCGTATAATTGCAACGTGCGAGCAAATCCAATTTTGTTTGGATTTTTTCGCGCGAAGAAGTCCGTTACATGAGATTTTTATTTTTATTGAGATGTAACTGAAGGTAAATTACAATTATAACTGTGTACCTTTACGTATTACGTGCCATAAATTGCTTTTTACGTAATTTTATAGCATCTATAGCTTGAGAAAAAAAATTAAAAAGAAAAATACTGGCGAATATTGACCTAGTGGACGGACAGCAGATATATCATTTCGAACGAACGACAAACGTGCGTAATCGTCTGAATCAAATTTCGCAGTTGTCCGCAACCAATGGACGACCAGCCTAACAGAAACCGAAACCGAAAAAAATGTTTTAAAATATCCGTATCCGTATCCGAAATTTCATATCCATACCATTTTTAGTGCAGATTACTAGATTTTGTATCACCCATTTATCGTATATGTATATTTTTACTTGATACTAGTTCTAATTTTTGTACCAGAGACGCGAGTGAGAATCTTTGCGTCGCCATGTTTTTAAAGTTTGAGGTCCACTGGTTTATGATAACTGACATCACTGACATGCATCTGACAAGTGACAATAATGAACTTATGAACCCAATATTTAAATTGTAAAAAGTAACATAACCTATAAATTTTTAAATAATTAATTATTGTATAGATGTTAAATATTTAAAATAAATAAGTATTTAAAATTATGTAAAATTGTATAAGTGAATTTGCTTGTAAAAAATTAAAACAGTTATTATTAGTGATATTAAAATAGTATTGATAAATAGTTTTAGAATTTTTTTTAATCAGTTGTGAAGAATTTCTATAATTTAGGAAAGATATTTTTTATAAAGTTATATTTTAAAACTGAATGAAATAATACTGTAAAATACTTGAAAACGATTTGGAATTACTTAGTTTAAGTTGTAAAATATTTAAAACGTTTATAAATTATTTTTTGAAATTTTAATTCACGTACGTTAAAGGTATAATAATGACACAAAAAGATCTCTCTATGCAATAGGGTTTCTGATCTCGATTCGATTTTATCGAAAATCGATTTTTGGAGGGTCGATCTTCGATTTTTTGAATCGATTCTTTGAAGACCAAATCGATACAGAGATCGTGAAAAATTTACGGGATCGGAGATCGATGTTTTTCAAATTTAAATTAGAATATTTTTTATAAAAATATGATTTTTTAAAGTTATTGTAGAATATATTTTAACTATTTATGTTGTAAAATAATTTTACCACTTTTATGATTCATTTATAGAAAATTGAGTCAAATTTTTGATTCGTGTGACATTTTTAACGCAAACTGGAAACCACTTGAATTATATTTTATTTATATTAAATTCAGTAATTCAACTTCAAAGGAAATTGAAAATTTTTTGAAACTGATTTGTGATTTACTAATAAAAAAACTTAATTAAAACTTTTATATTTCTTTTATTTTCTGTAAGTACAAAAATTGAATCGATTTTTGTCAATCGATTTTTTTCTCCTGCATCGATCTTTGGTTTTGGCCAGAGATCGGAAGCCCTACTATGCAATAATACCTTCTTACTATGAAGTTGTAGAGTGTGGTAACAAAAGTATTTTTTTAATCAAGCCAGAAAGAAAAAAATGTCTTCAAATATTAGTACCGAGGAAAAATTACTTTCTATTATTGATGATATTGAGCTCATTTCCAAGTAAATTTCAACCTTACGGTTTATAAAAATAGATTTTTATTTACTGACCATAACATTTTTTTTTTAGGGAATTAATAGAAAATGCCATTGCACCAAAACAATCCAAAATATCGGGTCCCGAATACGTTTTATTAACTGATCTTCTCGTCGCCAAAGATAAACAATTAAAAGAAACGTTAAAATTAGCGGCAGAACAAGCTAAAATTGATCAAAAGATGAATCTCCTAAAAGCAGAAGTAGATCGTCAAGATCAAGAAATAAATCATTTACAAGCTCAACTGAAAGAGGCCGAACAAATTTTAGCCACTGCTATATTCCAAGCGAAACAAAAGTTAGCCTCTATTGCACGTGCAAACAAACGACCCGTTCCATCCGAAGAACTGATCAAATTCGCTCATCGAATATCCGCCTCGAATGCTATCTGTGCCCCGCTCACGTGGCAACAGGGTGACCCGCGACGACCGTATCCAACCGATATCGAAATGCGATTAGGATTTTTAGGACGTTTAAGTGACCCAATTAACGGCCATTTACCGCAACAAAATAATCTTTCGGATTTGCATCGTGCCGGCGGTAATCATTCAGCGGGTGAAATTCCCGCTTCGCAACAAAATCAATTCGCGTGGCATCCGTCGTCGGGTGATCTACATATTTCCGTGGGGCAGGGTAGCGTACCGATGGACACGCGCAATCATAAACAGGAGAATGAAGATGTTGAAGTTATGTCGACCGATTCGAGTAGTAGTTCGTCAAGTGATTCCCAGTGAATGTTGAAAAGACGTCGATTCGTAAATAGGAAAATTAAAAAATATTTGAAGAATAAGAGATTGTAATCGAATTTAAATATTTATAGTTATCTGGACTAGTAATTTTTTTATGCGAGTTCAATTTTATAACATTTTTTTATTTTTACAGACTTAATTATATTAAATCATTTTCATGTAATAAATAGTGTTTCATACTGGACATTAAAAACAGAACATTTTTATAAACTTGAAAAACTTTATTTGTTAAAGTGTTCTTGAAAAAAAATGTAGATATATATATTTTTGAAATGAAAACTTCTGTTGACGCACCACGCACCCATTTTCTTAGGGGTAATAAGTCTGAATTTTCACGCTTTGACGTGAAACACTTATTCGAGTAAATTCAGATTAAACAGCCGAAGTTAGCCGACGAGAAATAGAAATATTCATTATGTATTGGTACCATGGTACCATAGACCAATGAATACTTTTATATTATAGTAAATGGACAGCGCTCTTTCATGGAAGCCCCTAGCGGGTTATAATATAATTAACTCAATGTTTGTCTAATATTTAGCAAACAGGACTATATTTATTGCAAGACATGATTTGTATACGTATGTATTGGAAAATAAAACCAATACAAAATATAAATAAAAAGTTAAATTTTATCATTAGTATTATATTTTGACAATAATTAATTATTTGAAAAGGCACTAAAGATTACAAAGTAACAGTTGATCGTATTTTGAGACTTCATTTATTCATTGATATACTCCGTCTATGGACTATATATTATATTATGTTCATTGGTCTATGATTGGCACATTCCGAAATTGTTTATTCAATTCTACGAAAACGAATATTATAATTTATTCAAATGGAAAAGCCATCTGTAGGCTTCGTAGCTAGACATATTTTTGTTGAATATGTTATACATTGTACTCTTAAAGAAAATAAAATGATTTGTAATTTTGTAACAAATATGGCTAACAACTCTCCTAAAAGTCGTATTTTTACAAATCAGTTAAGTGATTTTTTATTTTCGATAAATTCTGTAAAAATTATCAAAAAATAATTAAATTAAATGAAAAAATTGACGCGAGAAACAGCTCATGACGTCACGATTTTAAGACAAACAATCTTTATATTCAATATGGAGGGTAGATATAAGGAGGACAATGTCTGTATCAAAAAGTGTCCATAAAAAGGCTTAAATAATGGCGGCGCTACTGTAGCAAGAGGGTAAATTCTGGTGAGTTTTTGAACTGTTACTTAATACTTAAAACGGGACACTTTTTGAACTATTTTTCTATTGTTTTCCGTACAAGATTGTCCTCCTTATATCTACCCCCCATAATATTCAATAACTACTTATAATACAATTTCATTTCACCGATGAAAATTATCGATATGTTTGTTTGTCCTCCTTATATCTACACAGGACAAGAGGAGGACAAGATTCTCCTCCTTATACCTACCCTCCATAATATTCAATTACTACTTATAATACAATTTCATTTCACCGATGAAAATTATCGATATGTTTGTTTACAAAACGTTACGTCATTTTCAAGAAATATGTTTCCAGTTATTTGAATCGTTGTTGAAAATCGACGATTTTCACAATAAAATTTCTAAATAATTACCAAATATTTTTATGTTTCATTATTGAAATCAAACATATGTAATGATAATTTAGATAATTATTTAATATTTGACACAAATTTTAAACATAATTAAGTACCCTATTGTGGAAAAAATATTGTACGCAAGACCGTCGGAAATGGTTTTACTGTGTCTACTCACAAATTGTTGTCCACTCGTTCAATAAGATGTCACTTTCCGTACCTGTTACGTTAATAAATATTGTGTTATAATATTAATTTATGCCTTTTTTGATTCGTTTAGAACGTTTTGGTAATATCATCCATAATACTTATCTATTATCATATTATCATACTTATATCATTCATATTACTTTAAAAAATGATTACAACCACCATAGAAGTTTTCAGTTCGATTGTGCGGTCTTTTAAACACACCCGATTTGGGGCTTTAAGACCCAGATTCTAAGCCTTATTCTACATATATTCAAGTATACAAAAACTTTTTTTTAGCAAAATGTCGGCTTAAACGCGATTATTTTGAAATTACATTTTCTAAACGTAGCGAAACCAAAACTCGAGCACATTTCATCCCATAGACTTGAAATTTAAACTGCAGTTTCTTAGAAATCTAGCGAAGTACGTAGGGTTGGTTGAAAAGTAGAGTTTTTATAAACAAATTAATACCAAATTCGGGTTTTTGACTAAGTTTGTTTATAAAAGCTCTAATTTTCAACCAGTTATAAAAATCTTGTGTATTTTGCTAGATTATATTTCTAAGCTGTAGTTTTAATTTCAAATCCATCGAATGCTGTTTCGAATAGTTTCGAGATAATTGCGTTTGGGTCACTATTTTTTTTTTTCATTCAAAAAATTTTTGTGTATACCTGAATATTTATAGAATAAACCCTTAAAATCTCATTTTGTTTGCATTTTTCGTTTTTACAAAAAAAAAAAAAAAAAAACTATCAGAGAGAAGTCTGATTTTTTGATAAGTTTATGTAACGTCTTAACGAGTGAGTAAACGCACTAGTGATGTAATGGGTTCATTACGTTACATATTGTATTTTGTCTACGATTAAAAATGAAAACTTAAATAAAAGTAAGGATTATTCCACTAGTAACAAAGATTAAAGGCTGTGTTGAAACTAATTTGAAAGTCTGATGATAATTAATACAATACCATAGAGGTATACAAAAATATATTGTCTCTTTTTGTGTACAAAAATAAACTACTAGTTTTCTAACAAAGATGGTAGTTTAAAAGGTAGTTTTTGGGTAGTTTATTTAGTCGGAGGTTCAAATTAATTTTGGCATTCATTGCTGCAAATAGAAAAAAAATGATCGATAATTTTTATTTGTTTTTCATTATATCTCATCAGAAAATTATAACTTTTAATATTATAAAAATTATTAAATTAAAATATAACATTCTTAATACATATTTTTAAAATTTTATTTATTTATTTTTATTTAGTTACAGGAAAAGTTACATTGATACATATTATAGTAAATAAAACCAGAAATTCCAAAACTTTATTGACATTTACGGTTAAAGTATGCTTGAATATTGTCTTTCTCTTCGACTGTTATGTTATCTAACACAACAGTTAAGTAATCTACAATAATATCTGGGATCTTTGATTGTGTACCACTGAAGATAGCTTGGAAAATTTTACATTGTAATTCAGGGAAATTGATTGCATCCATTGAATCGGCGTTAATTAATATTTCGTCTAACATATTTTCAACATCTTCGATTATATTCATAGTGATTAATTGCGCTCTTGTAACGGATATTTGTGCATCGCGACCAACGAATTTTTCACCGGTTATTTTTCGTACGCACATATCAACCAGGAATAGTGTGCTGTTCACATCGGCAATAGAGTAATCTGGTGTGAATTCTAAAGTTGTTTGTGGTGATTCTTGTTCAATGTGGGGTCGATTGTTGAACAAGGCGTGATTTGGTTGACCTGTATGATCACTGATTATATTTGCTTCGTGTGGCAATGATTCTTCCGGATACAAATTCAAATATTTCAAACATGAATTCCATTTTGACATTAACCAATTAACAGTTTTTGATTTAGTTTTTGGTTTTTTCTCTTCTTCGTCGATTGTAACGTTGTTTTGATAGTTTATTTCACGTTTTTGAAGACGTTTTGCCTGTTCGAATGGTACGGGTTCTAAAAGTAAACCATCGTCTGTGTTGACTGTTCCAAGTTCTGCTAACCATGCAAGATTTTTTTCCGTTTGATGCATGTGATTAGAGATTGTATCAGGGCAGGATTCACATTGCTCAATTACCTTTGAGTAAATCGACTGTTTGCCGATGGTGTAGATGAGGTCGCACATTTCATAGTGTAACGGTAATAGGGTGTCAACGTTCGTAATTGAAACGTTTTTCGGGCCGATCTCAGGCGACCAGTTATAAGACATTTCCTTAAAAAGAAATTAAACATTTAAAATTGTAAAAAAGAGGAGAATTTGTAATGAATCTGAAAAACTTACCTCAATATCCATTAAAGTTGGTTCAAATTCTGCTATCAGTCTGGATATTTGGGCGTCAATCGATGGTCCCATTTCTTTCTTTTGTGTTAATAATCTTATTAAGGCCTCGAAATTTTTCTTGCTATTTACGATATGAACTATTTGATTGTTTAATTTTATTCGGAAACCTTTTAGTATTAGTCTAAGATCATTGTAAAAAGCATTTATAAATGGTTTCTTTTGGTTTATTGAATTTAATGCGTTTGTAATCATTATGTCAACGTTGGCACCTTCATCGTTACCAATTTCTTTCAAAATTTTTTCTCTTATTTGATTTTTGATGCCATTGAATTTTGTTCTACATTCTTGTAAAACTTCATTTCTCTTGGCTTCAATAGTTTGCATTATTTCTTTGTTAAATTTGAAATCGTCTATGTTTAAAATTTGCTTCTGTTTTACGTCTAAGATGGTTACAATATGGGTATGAGCTTCATGATTATGAATTATACATAATTCAGCATCTTTCAAATTATCAAGAGTTGTAATTGGTTTTGAAGCCACTGAATATGTTAAGTGTTTAGTTTTGTCAGTCTCAAGTTGTTTTAGTTTGGCTGACAGACTGATTCCAGGCCGTTGTTTAAGTTCATATAAATAATTAATATCATTCTTGTCAATTTTAGGTGGCAGTTTTTTAAGACCTGTAATTTGTAAGACTAATTTTGATGGAATATATGTCATTGCTGCTTGCCAGCGGCGATCTTTAGCATTCTGATCATTCAACATATCTTTTATACACACAGAATAGGCTTTTGAACCTATGGCATTCCATAACACCTGATCGCTCATTACAGCCAGTGTTACATCGAGACCCAAACTTGCTGTTGCTTCTGTCACACTTAGAACTTCAACAGCATATTTGATAAGTTTTTTACCGGTATCTTTACTCATAACATCTCTGAACGTTATTGCACCAGACTTAGCATTTTTCACAAATGATCTAAATGATGAGAAACGTTTCGCAGCTTTGTCCCATCCTTTAACAAACGTCATACCACCCTGAGGCGCACTAAATGCGACTGTTACCATTGATTTCCAGAAATCAGGATCTCTAAAATTTTAGGAAAGCAATTAAAATTTAAGAATTACAATTTCTTGTAACAATATTCTTACTTGATGTTCCATTCGTGGGCTGAACCTTCAATATATACATGAATAAGACCAGTGCCTATTGTAGCTCCAATGAATAGGCATTTTCTGAAAGTAGTTAATCCTTTATAGAAGGTCAGCGCTTTTTTAAATGACGTTACATCGCCAATCAATCCCGCACCTATAAATTTCGTATAAAAATTAGCAACAAAAGTCTTCAGGACATATTCATAATATGTTTAATCCAAAATTTTACCTGAAGAAAATCCTACGAACATAGCGTTGATCAATTTTGGATCAGAGAAATCCCATTCAAATACATTCCACGTTCCTTGCACTTTAGATCCTTCAAACAGTGCAAATCCTACACCTATTGTTGCAACTGTTGCCCAAGCCGCCCATGCGGGAACACCTACTGAGACTAACACACCTACTGATTGAACAGCACCGAATGGTAAAAGAGCTCCTGCCACTGCACCTCCGATCATGCCTAACCAAGTGTCAGCACTGGTCCAATCCCAGTCTGCTGGATTCCAAGAACCATTGGCAGCAGCACCTCCTAGATATGCTCCCACCAGAGCACATACAAGGATAATTAGTAAGAATGCGAACTCTCCATCAGGGTCAATCATTGAAACAGGTGAATTTCCTACAAAAAAAAATTCGATTTTATCAGTTAGTATAATTGTCTATAAGACAATGCTTATGAATTTTTATATAAATACCTGCATACAAATATGGAGAGAAATATTGCGCCATTGGATCCATTTGGTAGAATCGTCCAATTTCACAATCGTAATATCTGGCAATCATGTAATATAATCCTGTTTCTTCATCCCATTCATGTCCTGTGTAGCGGTATGAAATGTGTGCGTCAGGATCTTTTCCGTAACTTCGCATTAGACATCCATAAGGATGGTAGTCATAGGCGGCAACGATTTCACCATTCTAAAAAATGTTTGATCGAATCAAAAATTTCTTTTACGAATAATTTTATCTATGAAAGGAATTACCTTTTCTACAAGTCGAATGGAACCTTCATGATCTGTAAAAACAGTGTACAAATTTCCATTTCGAAGGAATCCTATTAAACCATTTGGTCCATAGAGATATGCCGTCAATGTAACCATAGTTTTACCATTAGAGAAGTACTTAACGTCTCTTTGTACTAAACATTTACCGTCGCCATCTCGAATGTAGAAGATTTCCTTTGACAATCGATTATCTTTATAAAGTTTTTTGGAAATACGATCGCCCTTGACGTCATATCCATATTTAACTACTCGTCCATCTGCCAAACCAGCTTCTGAGAGTTTATTTATGACAGGATCATATTTCATGTAAATTATGTTCTTGTGTTTGGCTTCAACAACATTTCCAAGAAAATCGTGTTTCATTGGATAGGTTTCGACATTGTTTTTACGTACCCATTGTATTCGATCGATATTGGTTCGTAAATCTTCTTTCGGTTTTTCATATTCTATATGATAGAAATTGAAACCACGTCTAAATACTTTGTGATTTCCATTTGCGTCAATTTCGTACGATTCAACATCAAACTCGGCTTGACCAATTTGTTTGGCAAAATGTTCCTTAAGAATGGAAACTATTTTTTGCCGTAAATCGTCGTTTGGAAGCGCTTGGCGTAATAATGGATTAATGACGTTCTCGGGGTTACTGATTTTCTTCCATAATTCATTTATGGCTTCTTGACTAAAGAACTTCTCCAAATGGGCTTTATTAAAACTGTTACGATTAACATAATAATATAATAACATAGGTTCAAGACTTCGGGAACATTCGTTGAATGGTTGTTGACTATTCACAACAATATTTTTGATTTCTTCAATTAAGTTTTCATTAACCAAAGATTTGAAACTCTTTCCTTGTGCTGAAGTCGGTATGTTTGGATTTGGAAAATCGACCGTAATAAATTTGGTTTTTGCATTAACTGCTAATTCATGCCAAATTCTTTCTGATTCGTGTGGACCTACAACTTTTTCGAAGCTGACTGGTTGAAGTGGTTTTACATCGTCACTAGGTCCCACAAAATATTTTGCTTTAGTCATTTGTTTACTGTTACCATAATTATAAAGATGCCCGTATATGCCTGGGAAACCTTTTTCGCCCATAATTTTAACGATTTTCTCACGATGTTCGTAGCAACATGGTGAGATATTTTCGTTATATTCATTGTAAAATATTTTTTTCTGATGGCCAGTTTCATCTATGTAGCCAGCTTTTTTCAATTCTTTATAACACCTCTCTGAAATTTGTATGCCTGTCTCGGCCGAAAACGAGTCTTTGTTTAGTTGCATTGAAGCTTCGTGAGCATGTTTGTGCCATTTAGCTTTAAATTTAGTCATTGTTATTGTACCATCACCAAAACCATAATTTCCATAGCCAGGAGTAGTATATCCAATCGTTTCTTCTAAATATTTATCTGCGATTTTAGAGTAACTGCCGATTTCATTTATTACATATTCTCTCACGTTCTTAAGCTTATTGATGGTTGGATAGAAGGTTTCTTTGATGACATGGCCTTCAGGATTATATTCGTACTCGGCAATGATTTCACCATTTGGCATTTTAATGGCCACTACTTGATTGAGTTTATTGAAATCAAATCTCACTTTTAATGGACTTCCATTGTGTTCGTAGGGATATTCTACGCTATGTTTTACTTTGCTATTATTGTGTTCCTCATTAATTTCGACTACACGTACTTTATTATCTTTAAGTGGTAAATAAAGTCGTTTTGTAACAAGTTTTTTGTAGATGTTGGTAACATACTCTTCCATATATTTATGTGGATAATATGACATTATTCGTTTGACATTTTCTTCTCTGTACCCGTCATTGTCGCCATCATTGTATTGCAATTTTTGATATAATTTTGGACGGTAGTTGCGTAATAATTGTGTTTCTTCAGAAATTTCTTCTTCAGCTAAGGTAGCTAATATTCCAACATCGATTCCACGAGGTTCTTCTAAATAGCCAGAAGAAATAAGTCTTCCCACAGTATCGTAGTTCATGAAAATCACAGAACAGGCTTGAGATCTTACTTGAGGTTCATAACAGAAAGTGATCATAAATTTCAAAAAGTTTTCTTTGTTATAAATAGTTTTGCGTTTACCAGAATCTGGACCAGTTATTACAATAAGATTATCGTGTTTATCGTATTCGAAATTGTATGCATAGTATTGTTCCAAATTTGGATTTTCCGGTTGTTTCCTTTGCAGTGTATGGTTTTCATCATGGAAATTTGGAGTGAGAGTTTTTGTTAGTTTATTCCGTTCATTATGATCATACGTACTCAAAATTCCGATTCGGCCAGGCACATACACGTACGTTAAGACTTTTTGACGTTCCTGATTGTAAATACAAAGTTCTCGAACATCAGCATCTTTTAATTCAGTCTGATATGTGTACCCTCTTACTATTGGATACCATTCTTCAAAAATTTTTAATTGGTCTCTCATTGGATTCAAAATGAATCTTCTGGTTTTTCCATTAGCAGCAGTGAATTCGGTGTTCGGTATGTCAATATATTCGATGTTTGAAAGTGAATCCTTAAAATAGGATATTTTTTTATATTTTGAACCTTCACCCGGTTTAATTTGATTATTATAGCTGATTAAATTGGAACCTTGTTGTGCTTGGATCTTGACAGGGAACGTTTCCATTAGTTTACGACCTATCAAATCATTTGTCCATGCTCTCACGATTACTTCATTGTGACTTATCAAAGATACTTTCTGTTGTTCCTCGCCAATGCTGTTTAAGTAAGTGATAGTTATTTGCGGATCATCCAGAATAATCATTCGTTCTAAAGACACAAGTTCAGTAACGGTAAAGGAAATATGTTGTAAATTATCTGCTCCGGCGTTCTTATTATCCAAGTAGACAATGCCATCGATGAGTAGGAATAAGCGGTCTTTTTCAATAATGAAAATTATTTCTCCTTTGTATGGGATTTTACTTCCTTCTGGTTTTCCATTGTAGAGAAGTGTTAAATCTTTTCCTCGAAGCACGATATTGTCATTTATTTGAAGATCTGATTCATCTTTATATAAGATATAATCAAAACGAAGACAAATTGAACGAACATTGAATTTTGCTTGTAGTTCAATTTTATTTTTGCCAGCATTAGTATGATACAACCTTGATTCTTTCAAGCCCCACGCCCCGGGAGAATCAATCTTCCATCGATTTTCCAGTGAGTGTATATCGAAATTATCGTAGATTCCATGATTACCGGCTACCGTAATTTCTGTTCTGAATTTGTCGCCTTTAAGCAACTGGGTGGATAGTTTTGAATATGCGTCAAATTGAGTCACTTGGTTATATTCATCACAAACAGCTATTTCATTATTATTTTTGTCGTATACACGTTTAATAAATAGACCAGAAGTACTCAGTTCACAAGTAACTTTCCAAAGTGAGTAGTCGTATACATTGATCGTGCTACGTAAATCTTTAGGAACAAAGAAAGCGTGATCAATGTCTATAGTTTTATCTGCATCAGGTACAACCGTAACTTCGATTCGTAAAGGAGTTTTATTCTGTGAGTTCTTTTGGTTCATTTCTTTCAAGAAAGGCATATTTAAAGCTATTTCAAAAACATGCCAACCATCTCGTTCCACTTTTACAATGCTGACAACTGTAAAACGATATGCTGATCCTTCGAAGATGTTAGCTTTAATTGAAGGGAACATGCTTCCCACTGGTAGGTCACTGTATGGTAACACACGACCCAACAATACAAATTTATATTCTAGATGTTGTGATTCTGGCGTCATCTTAAGGGTGTACTTATTTCCACCCTTTAAACTTAAGACTCTTTTTCCGCATGGTGCCGCCAAGTTTTTAATCAGTTTTGAGTCATATGTTTCTTTATTTTCATTTTTAAATTCATATTTTTCAAAACCATTTGCGTACACTTCATCACTTGTGACTCTGTACGGGGCATGCGCAAATAAGTGAACTTGGTGTTCTTTGTCGTACATCGTTAGTTCTTTAGATTTTTTGTCCCATTCTTTTTCTTCCTCTGTCAGTTCTTTTTCTTCAGGATTGTCTTGTTTAATAAGTTGATTATCACCGTTGTAAGTAGCAGAATACGATTTTTTAGGGTCTTTCAGATTGTTTTCATACACAATGTATCCAAAATTTTTGACGTCATAGTTTGGTTTTAAGGTTACCCTTTCAAATAAAACGTTTGCGCCATAGATGCCCGGTTTTTCGTACATGAAACCAGTAAGACGTTTTGTACCATCTTTTTCAGAGGTAAAAATATGTTTTTCAACAACTCTTGTTATCATTTTCGGTTCGATGATTCGGAAGTTTACGGTTGGTCTTTGACGTGTATAATTTCCATATGTTATAAGCATTTTTGAATTGGTATCGGGACTTACTTGTTCAAAGTTGATTGAGTAGTCTCGCTCTAAAATATCGCCATTTGTATCAAATCGCAGAATTTTCAGCACATTTTGGTTATTTTTATAAATAAGGTAGCTTTGAGGACCTACAATGATCATTCCAATGTCATATAGACCTTGCAGTCGTAACATTTTTCCATCAGATATCCGTTTCAAATGAACTTCACTCTTACGATTTGCTTGTGTCACATTGTATTTATCTGAGAATTTTTGTTCAATTGGTTCGTCTTCTTTGATTTCTTTTGCTGCAGGTTTTTCTTTCCAGCTGTTTCCATCATATACTAAAGTAGTGTCGTTTTGGATCAATTCTCCCATATCATTAAGGCGACTAATGTATTCACGTATGTTTAATAGGAAGGCTTGTTGTTTTTGCATTTCTTCAGTTTGTTCTTTAACTAATGCAGTTTCTTGTTCGTTCAACTTATCGCTCTCTTCTTTATCAGCTATCTTTGCATAAACTTTGTATTTGGCTGCTTCAGGGCTCCATCCGTATCTGTAAATCAATGCTCCACGTCTAACTCCGAATTCTTGGTCGATGAGGTGATCCTTTGGTTGATTGCGTTCGAGGATTTTTACATAATTGTGTGCCGGACCCAACATTATCAATTTTGTATGAGCAAAGAGGACATGATCTGTGATGCTGAGTTTGTATGCCAGTATAACGTTACATTTTTGTTGTATACTGGTTCTTTTGAGGGTGTGCAACATAAATTTTTTTCTTTCGCATTCAATATCAAAATTATCAAACATGCTAATACTCTTGTCATGGTGGCTACGCATTAGAGCAATTCGCCGGAAATTCCAATCGTTTGTTTCATTTTTCCACATTTGACTCAACACTGGTGGAACGTAAAATAGACATCGTGAACTTTCACAGTTTGCCAGTATCTCATGTGTGACGGTGTTGTTGTGCAATGGATGATCCATCTCTTTCCCCATTTCTAGTCTTTCAGAATCAATCAAGGTTTTTTCTTCCAATTGACCTTTGTTGTATTCAACACGCATTAATGTATGTCGTCGTTTCAGTTGCTCCGGTGAAATTCTAGGATCAACTCTATTATAACATTCATCTTCTTTTTTTAGGTGTACTTCAGCAAACACGATAAAATCTCTTCCTCCAGTACAAATTGCACGTTCGGAAAGATCATATACTTTTGGTGTCATATTCCATATTTCTTGAAGTGGTCGTTCTGTTTTTGAATTTTTAGATGAATCATCTTCGAAATAATTTTTGGCAAATACAATTGCTTGTTTTTTCTTATTTTTTCTAGATGTGGAACAAATTGTGAACATATTGTCTGAAGCAAAAACGTTATATTCGATAATCTCTGTCAATCCATTTTGATGATCATGAGTGAGTTTCTCTTTCAAGTCGGGAGAAAGGATTATTGCAACTAGAGTACGTGGTCCATCCTTCTTTAAGTATGTTAGAAGAACATAATCTTTTCCATGATATACATTACTGTCGAGTTCAATTTCTTCGGATCGTATCGGTGCCGGTGGAAAATAGCGATGAGAATCATCTTCATAAAGCATTGTACTCATTTCTGTTTTTAAGTTATGCGGTGATCTGATTAAAATTGGGAAACCATGGCTGTCGTATACAAATGTTAAGACATCATCCTCTTCGCCGTTAGGCATTATCTGTTTAATTTTAGATAGTATTCGATTGCGATTTATTTTTGAATATTCGAATTGAATCTCCTGGTTGAATTCAGCAGTTGATAATTTATAGCCTGTCATATACTGGGTAACCATCGTTTGCTTTTCATAATTTCCGTCTCCCACATATTGATAATCAAGTTCGTCTTCATCTTTTGCGTCATAATCTATCGAAAGTTTGACTTTGCTGCCGTCATCCATTACAGCTTCGACGTATGTTAAATGCATTTCTCTTGTAAATGTTGCATCTTCTTCTTCATTTTCTGCATCTTCTTGGTCTGGGTAAACTTCTTCGGCATGGTATTTAAAAAGTGTTACCGTTTCATTTGCTTCGTTTCTTATTTCAGCTAGGTTCCAGAATCTAGGTATTCTTATTCGTTGATCGTATGAGTTACCACGACCGCGCCAATATTCCCATGTTAAGTCGTATCCAGTGGCTGTGTCACTACCATATATCAGAATTTGTCCTTCACTCTTGACCGTCCAAATTTGTGTTTTGGTGTCATACATGATATTAGCATTTTTCTTATCTCCTCTTACTAAACTGTAGTATTGGTAATAATAGTCCTCTTCTGCTTCTTCCTCATCTTCATCCTCGTCCTCCTCTTCTTTTCCTTTTGTCGCTTTCTCTTTTTCATTTTCAATTTCTTTTGGAGGGCGTTCTTGAAGTACTGATTCGACCAAAAATAGTTCCATTGTATTTTGTCGGTGGATTAAAATGTACCGATGCGTCTCTGGGAAGAGGCAGCCTTGATCAATGTGTACAATTTGAGAATCTGGAATGGACCATCCTAAACCTAGCGGTCCATTAATATCTGAACCACTATCGTAAAATAAAGTGAAGAAATTCAGATGTCGAGATATCATATCCATTAGAGGAATTCTGAACTTTGCTTTTCCGGATGCTGGTTCAACAGTATTTTTCATAAAACTCTCGTAGTCAAGTATATCTTTCAAAGGTAACATTTTTGCAGCTGGTGTGTCTATGGAACCTCCTGGAACTTGAAATTTTGGTTTTTGAACAGCAACATCTTTGATGGTTTCTATTTTTGGTATATCTTTCTTTTTCAGTTCTACAACATCGAAGTTCCAACTTTCTAGGATACCATTTGAATTTTCGATCAACAAATTCATTTCTTTCTCTTGATTTAACGCTGCTAAAACATGTGTGCTTCTATCAGCAGCTTTTATTTTCTTTTGATCCATAAGAGTGTACCATGCATCTTCATAGAAATCGTAGGATAAGATGTGAATTCCATCAGGTCCTAGAAAAATTTGGATAATTTGAATTTTTGTATATATATTATGTTTAAAATTTATGTATAACTACTATGATACAAAATTTTTCATACTTTAACTATTAAATAGTACAAATTTTGTACCCCAATGATGAGTTTAATTTCTCACACTAGTTGATCCATTAACTCAAAAAAATAAACAAAAAAAAAAAAAAAAAAGAAGAAAGCAATAAACCAAAAAAAAAAAAAAAATAAATAAATAAATAAACTATTACATTCGAGTGTAAAGAAACAAAATAAGTTTTGTTAGAAATAATTTCGAGAATATTGGATGAATTGTGTAATGAAATGGACAACCCTAATTTTTCTTAGAGTTAAGATGCGAATTATTCAGATAAAAGCAAACGGAGCCAACACGATATAACATAATCAATCTTATATTATAAAATTAATACTCGATGCAGTTACGTGTAGACAAAACATATTGTATAAAAACTGCAACGATAAGGCCCTACCCATAGCGTGAGAATATGGCCAGTGCAATAAGAGTAAAGACTTCAAGGACAAGAGTTAGCGATAAGACTAATCATAGAACGATGGGAGTGTTAGCGTGGGTACGAAAAGAGTGAGGCGTTAGACGTGATTCGGTAGTGAATCGTTTATGGGTCAAGTCAGTCAGTAAGATAGGCGTAAGTGAGTTAATTAGAAAAAGGGTAGTTAGCCGTTAGTGTGTTGAGAGTTAGTGATTAGCCGGTGTTAGCTAGAAAAAAAAGGAAAAATTAAATTAGTGAGTTAATTGGCGAAAACAAGGATAGCCCACCAGTTAGAAAAATTTGTATGAAATAAGAAGAATTAGCCATTGGTAAAAAGGTAAAGAGAGAAATTTCCTTAACGAAACATTACAATCTCACCACAAAGGTAAGTCACGTCTTCCAGTCCTACCAATGTAATATAAAAATTGTATTTTTATACGTTAAGTGTATAGTTACCTTCAAATCTTTAGGATCACATATTTTTTATTTACGTTACCTTATTGTAAGATAAAATACAAATTAGCAGATAATGAGAGCGTTTAGCATATGGAATTTTTAAGTTTGCTTAATTTTTTTTAATTTTTTTTAACTAAAAATTATTTTCACTATTTATTCAATTTAAGGTTTGTTTCTTTTTTTCAATTTTAATAGTAGCGGGGGGAATGACCAATTTTAGTTTTTAAACGTAATATTGAGCCGAGAAAGTTAAATTAGGATTGTTTAAAGATTATTTCCAATTTGACGTTTTGACCTAATTACTAATGTTAAAGTTTTTTCTTTGTTTTATTTCTCTTATTATTTTATTGTAAACTAAGCATTATATACCTATTTTAGTAGCTTTTCTACATAATTTATGTGAGAGGAACTAAATTGTTCATCCTCAAGAATACAATCTCTTTAATCAATTTGTTTTCTTAAAGATTAGTGATTGTACAATAATTATAATTACTTTATTGAACAAATAAATATATATAGTATAAAAGTTAACTGAAGGTCCGTTAGTTTAATTTTATTTACGACAAAATTACCACCCCAACCTCAGTGTACTCTTGTTCCATTGCATATTCCCCTTGGATTTCGAACCTACGTCGGAAAACGAATCCGGATAATCTCATGTAACATCCTTCGAGATCCGGATTTTATTACAAGTGGTGGCAGCGGTACTGATAAGAAGTTTTCGACGAAACCAATAAATTTCTGACGATTCAACTTCGTCGGTAAACATTTGGTACCGAATATTACGAGAATTTGTAACGGAATAACCAGTACACCAGTAGTTTTACGACATAATCTTTAATTTCGTTTTCAGAAACGAAAATTTATTTCTTGGAATGATAGTAGAATTAATTAGTTACAAAAAATGTTAGAAAATTTACTCTGTAATAATTAATTTTAATGTAGAATTTCATACAAGTTAGTAGACCAATAAAATGTTAATAAAAACGTTGATGAATAATAGTTTAATACTTATTATTTTTTGTAATGTTTAGCGTAGTTTGAATTAATTTAAAGTAATTGAAAATCTTAATCATATTTATCAATAAATAAATACTAGTTGATTGTTTAAATGTTGAATTAGAAAATATCAGTAAAGTAAATGAATTACATATTATGTAGTTGTAGGCGAATACGTTTAGATAAATACCGTCATTGTATATTGTATGGATACTGTGAGCTAATTGAACGAACAATGATATGCATATAATTATAAGTAGGTACATATGCATATTGTTTCGTGCATTTTTAACAATACATATTTGCAATAATACCTAATACATATTGTTGTAATTAGCCCATTTCGTTGGTTAAGCGTCCCCACCAAATACATATTCATAAAATACCCACTCTACTATGACGTGGTGGTACGTCACTCATACGTAGTCACAGGAAGGAGTAAATGATATATGTATGTATCGTCATCAGCATGATCGCGGTAAGCGGTAAGTAGATGTTTGTAATACTGTTTGATATAAAAAATTTTTTTTTTTTTAATTTTTGGTTTGTTTGAAATTTTAAGCAATGGATTAAATTAAACCAAATAAATTTACATCAGTTTTTTTTCCCTTTTGCTTCATGTAGATAGTCGTGAGAAAATTTATTAATAATATTGATTAATAAATAATATAAGTATTTTTATTCACTTGTTAAAATTTAAAAAAAAAAAAATTCAAACGTATTCATATAAGTATCAACATTTAGTAACAGTAGTCCGAAAAAAAAAGAAGCGAATGTACAATGTGTTACAAAAGTCATTAAAATATCAGAATACTCCTAAATAATTTTTGCAGTAGGACAGTTAACAATCAATTTTATTTCTCTTCAGTTTGCTAGAGATTACATTCGAAATATAATATTTCCATGTTTTCGTTTCATTTTTTTTCTATGAACTACTTTTATGTTTTGTAATTGCATTTTTTAATAATTGTATTTTTCTTGTTGTTTACTGTTAAATTTTATAATTGTATTTGGGCACAAAAAAAGAAATTCTTTTGTCCCCTGCTGTTGAAAAAAAAAATTTTATTATTAATTATCTTACTTAATCCAATACTTTACAAATACTTACCTATAAATATTTAAAGTAAAGAAGTAAATTAAAAGTACCATTGTAAATATATGAAATTAAATAAATAAAACAAATTTATATAAGAAAGTAACAATTAAATAAATATATAATTAAATAAATAAATAAATAATTAAATACTACTACCATAACTCGCGTGAATTACAAGTATGGATCCGTTAGCAATACCTTACGACCAAGAGCCTTCTTTGATAGAAGTACATCCGAACCCATCAGCCATGAATTCAACTGCGAATACGAATACTGACACGACTACACCTCCAGCAAGGACAGCCCCACCAATTATGGATACAGTTACGAACACCAATATGAATACACACCAAATAAGGACAGCCCCTATGTATACTATAGGCCAAACTTTAATGGGATTGCAGCAGTTTAGCGGCAAACCACACGAAAGCGTACGGGAATTCTTTTCGAAACTCGAACAACGAGCTAGAATGGATGGATGGACTGAAATTCAAACATTAGCAGTTGCAAGATGCCAGATGACAGGTGATGCGTTCAGGTATATGGAATCAGAGGCACCACTTACCGATCCAGATCTTACGTTCGCCGAATTCAGGAAGGCCATTATAAAAAAATATAGTCCAAAGATAATACCGGGCCAAGCCCTAAATAATTTGAACCACTGCTTACAACGCCAACGAGAAAGTGTGGATAGTTATGCTACAAGGTTGAAAGTAATAGGTCGGCAACTTTTAGAGGAAAATCTAAGTTTCGTACAAAATGAAGACCGTAGTGAAATAGGAGTAATTAAAAGGCGACACGAAAGAGACCTTATTCACCAGTTTCAAAAGGGACTCAATCCTGATATCGCTAAAATGATAATTCTAGATATTAGCAAAAACCCTAATTACACATTTGACGATGTAGTCGACTTAGCCCAAAAAGCCGAAATGAGCTGCCAAATGTTGAGTTTATCACGAAGGCCGAACGATGTATACGCCGTTCCAGGACCGTCGAGCTACATTGGACGACGCACTACGCCAAACAGAATGTCTGAAAACGTTCGGGAGTTCTTACCTGCTAATACCACTAACGAACCACGTACAGAAGGCCGCTACAATACGAGGCAACGATCAGGAGCAGCAACACGTATAAACGAATGGGAGAGAAGACCCGTCAATGTCAAGATGTGTTTCAATTGTAGGAGAGAAGGACACTTCGCTAGAGACTGTACAGCACAAAAGTCAACTAACTGCTTTAATTGTGGACAGTCGGGACACTATGCTAATCGGTGCCCTTCAAAAACTCAGACACCTACAGAGAATCGTCCGTCACACAACTCATGGGAAAACCACAGAGGGGAAGAACCGGGGGCATTTCATCGAGGAAATAATAACAATTTTTCAACCAATCGACAGCCTATACAAAGAATAGGGAATACGACCCAAAGTGAACCTCGACAGCCTTTAAACTCCGGGGGTCCTTCGTTCACTCCCCAGAACGAAGTGGCTTCGGAACAACAAAACTAAAAGATCAAGTAATACCCCGCGTCGATTTCGACCCTACTTACGACGAAGATGCCCCACAGTGTATTATAAAGGTAGGATTGAATGGACACCAAATCCGTATGCTGATTGATACTGGCGCGGTGGTTAGCATAATAAAATCAGGAACACTACGAATGGTCGGAGAAACAGCACCTATTAGACAACTCAACTATATTGTACGAGGAATCACGGGAAGTGAAATAGATGTTTTGGGGAAGGCATATGTCAATTTTCAAATTGGGAGAAATCGCATCCCTGTGGAATGTATCGTCTGCTCGGATAGCCTAACTTTTGATGCTGATGGACTTCTCGGACGAGATGCCCTAAAGCAAATGAAAGCCTTAATCAATTTTAAAAATAATTTAATTACATTGAATGACGCAACCATAACCATGGATAATGATGATTCACTGACAGATAGCGAATATGTCAGCATAATAAGACGAGAAATATTTGAAGGAAATGAACTTCAAAAAGACTTAGGGAAGCTTGATAGCCAATCGCAAATTTTAAATTATGGAGAGCCTGATAGCCAATCTGTTTTATGTTCACAAGGAAAGCCTGATAGCCACCCTATATTATGTAAACAAGGAAAGTCTGATAGCCAACCGGTAATAAATGACCATGAAGATAGCCAACACGAACAATATCGACAAGAAAAGTTTAATATCCAGTTTCAAATAAATAGGGATGAAAAGCCAGATAGCCATGCGAAGAATCGTCAATACCGAAACGTGGAAAGCCAATTGACAAACTCAAATAATCGAAAACCGAATAATCAATACGCGGATTCTCAAAGCCAGAGGAACATTGACGAAGAAAAATTAGAGGAAAGCCTATATGAAAGACTTGTTAGCCAGATAGCTGATAATTTTGGGCAGTTAACTCAAGAAATTCAACGCATACGCGCCGATGTAAACCAGATTAAGGAGAAACAAGAGAACTTTCATCAACAGAAAGAAAGCCAAATAAATAAAGATGAGTCGATACATAGAGAGATGTATAGATACAATGACACAAAACGGGAAGGCCGTACGAAAAGGGAATTTTTGGAAAAAGAAAAGAACGAACGCCTAAAGCAAGAAATATATAACACAAAATTAGAGCACCCGAAGGAACCGAATGGACCCAAAATAGCAATTGGAAGTGAAACTCAAAGGATGGAACGTGCTGAAGAGAAGAAGAATATTCATGTACTTAAAGTGTGGAAGCCGACAGAGCCACAAAAGAAAAATCGAACAGAGAAACAAAAGAAAGTCACATTCAAAGAAACCGATGATAGCCTTAACGATAGCCAAGAAGAAGTCACAACGCAACCTTATACAAGGAAAAATGAAACTACAAAGAAAGACGAAGAGCCAAATGTACCTGAAACTCAAAATGGAAGCCATAGTGGGAAACGATATGAGAGTAATAATAAGAATTTAAACAACAAAAAAGAAACCGAAAACCTAAATATGGATGAAATTTTTGATAAGATCCCCATCATTCTTGAGGAAGCTATTGAATTACCTGCAAGATGTCAGAAATGTGTTTATGTAAAGCAAGATAACATCACCGACGACAGTCAATGTTTGATAGTAGAACCAATAAACCTAAACTACCATGGAGTTTTAATAGCCAGATCAGTTTCATACGTTTCAAGTCGAATACCCGTCTGTATTTTAAACGTAACAAATGACAGAATTATTCTTCCAAAAAATACACAAATTGCTGTTATGGAAATTATAAATCAATTACAAGTAAAGAAAGGGTTAGAAGAGATTAACATATGTAAAGTCGATAGCCAAAGACGACAAACAGATGATGAAAGGGAACTCATAGAGAAGATTGATATGAGTCACATCGAAGATCTAGAAGAAAGGACCCTACTGATAGCTACGATCAGAGAATATAAAGACATTTTTATGACGGATACTTCTGAATTAACGTGTACTGACGTAGTACAGCATCGGATTTACACCGAGGATGGACCACCTATCACGAAGCCTCCATATAGGATTCCGTTTTCACAACGAGAAGAACTCAAAAAGCAAATCGACGACATGCTTAGACAACGAGTCATCCAGGAATCAACATCCCCTTGGTCGGCTCCCGTTGTCATGGTAGCCAAGAAGGCAAGTGAGGGAGAAAATAAAATCAGAGTGTGTATAGACTACCGTGGTTTAAATGCTATCACTAAAAGGGATTATTTCCCACTACCTAATCTGCAAGAAACGATAAATCAACTGGGAAATGCGCAGTATTACTCAACTATAGATATGTGGTCAGGGTATTGGCAAGTACCTGTGCACCCGGCAGACCGAGAGAAGACGGCTTTTACAACACCAGATGGCCATTACGAATGTCTCA
The DNA here is from genome assembly GCA_035578155.1 of Brachynemurus nebulosus. Lineage (NCBI taxonomy): Eukaryota > Metazoa > Arthropoda > Insecta > Neuroptera > Myrmeleontidae > Brachynemurus > Brachynemurus nebulosus. The sequence goes on from JAPWDM010000003.1 coordinate 29,282,639, forward strand.
GGATGCCTTTTGGCTTAGTAAATGCGCCGAGCACATTTCAGAGACTAATGTATGCCGTATTATCAGGCCTTACACCGGAGCAATGTTTGGTCTATCTTGATGACATCATTGTCTTCAGCAAAACGTTACCTGAGCACATACAACGATTGAGAAATGTATTTTCAAGACTGAGAAGTGCAAAACTAAAACTGAAGCCAACAAAGTGTAGGTTTCTGGCCAAAGAAACATCGTACCTAGGACACATAATATCGGCAAATGGGATTAAGCCAGACCCCGAAAAAATACGAGTAGTAAAGAATTTTCCAATTCCGAAGAACGTGCGAGAAGTGAGAGGATTTCTTGGTCTTGTGGGGCTTTACCGGAAGTTTATACCTGATTTTTCAAAAGAAGCCCTCCCTTTGACACAACTCACCAAGAAAGACAATAAATTTGTATGGTCCGAAGTGGAGCAGAGAGCGTTCGAAGAGCTTAAAGAAAAATTATGCAAACCACCTGTGTTGACGTTTCCAAACTTTGAAAAACCATTCCTGTTGGCAACGGATGCTTCAGGATTCGCGATAAGTGCTATATTGAGCCAAGTCGTCGACGGTAAAGAAAAACCGATCGCTTACGCAAGCCGCCAATTAAATAAAGCAGAACGAAACTATCCAATTACCGAGCAAGAGTGTTTGGCAGTCGTGTGGGGAATAAAGCATTTTAAATGTTATCTATATGGCACCAAATTCACCGTATATACCGACCATCGACCCCTACAGTGGCTACGGACACTCAAGGATCCTACATCTAGATTAGCACGATGGATAATTTTATTGTCCGAATATGATTTTGACGTCATATATCGACCAGGACGAAAGAATGCTAATGCCGATGCGTTAAGTCGTATCCAAATCAACTTGACAGAAGAAAGCAGTCAGTGCACTCCTATTTTGGACAAAGAGATGATCAGAAAAGAACAACAGAAAGACGAGGAATTAACAAATCTAATACAGTCTAATGACCAGCAATACTACTTGGACGGAGATGGTCTGCTCTATAAAATAATCGAAGGCCGGGAAGATCAACTTGTGGTACCAAAATCATTAATAAAATACATGATCGAAATACACCATAACCTACCATATGCAGGACATTTAGGAATAACTAAAACACTACATTTATTAAAACGAAAGTTATATTGGAACAATATGACTAAGGACGTTAAATTATATATAGGAAGTTGCGACTCATGTAATGAAAAGAAAAACCCGAAAGGACGGAAGCCAGCACCATTACAGCGCTTCGAAGAAGTCATCGAACCGTTTCAACTAATAGAAATGGATATTGTCGGACCAATGGTTCAAACGGACAATGGAAATCGCTACATATTTACTTGTCAGGATTATTTTACTAAGTATTTAGAAGCTGTCCCAATCCCAAACCAGAAAGCCGCAACAGTTGCGAAAGTGTTCGTTCAACATATTATTTGCCGTCATGGTGTGCCTCAGAAAGTAGTGACCGATCAGGGAACTAATTTTGTCTCAGAAGTCATGAAAGAAGTATGCAAATTGTTGAAGATTACCAAATTGCAGACAACAGCATACCATCCTCAAAGTAATGGGAGCGTTGAAAGAAGCCATCGAGTGATCAAAGACATGCTTTCACACTGCGTTTCACATGATCAAAAAGACTGGGATGAATGGTTGCCATATGTTATGATGGCATATAGAGTATCAGTGCATTCTTCGACAGGTTACTCGCCACATTTCCTTATGTATGGCCGCGAAATGACCCTACCATATGATAGAATTTTCGAACCGCGACAAAAGAAATATAACTATGATAGCAATTATGCCGAAGAAATGTTAGCACGGATGCAAATAGTCTTTGAAAATGTCAGGGATAATCTGCGATATGCTGCTGAAAGAAGGGAAAAATATTATAACCGTAACACCCAAGAAATAACGTATGAAGTAGGCGATGAAGTTTATTTGCACAATCCAGCGCCGAAACTAGGAAAGTCTGCAAAATTAAGTAAACCTTGGGAAGGCCCATATCGGATCGTCCAGCAGAAAGGACCAGTGACCTACAAAATAAGAAGCGTAAATAACAAAAAAGAATACATAGTGCACCCTAACAGATTAAAACTCAAATCTAAAGCAACAATTCCTAGGGATCGTGATGGTCATGAAGACAGAGAAGACCAAATAATAGCAGATGAAGACTTGCAATTTGAACCACGAAATTACCCCGTTGAAGAAAGAGAATTCGACTGGGACATTATCGTACATTCACCACCGAGGGAAGAAATTGAGTACGAACCATGGATAGGGACACCGAAATCCATAAACGTAGATGAATACGCAACTCAAATATTACCTGAAGAATATGGCAATGAAGCAGTATTCGATGATGAGCAATCGGGGAATGAAGCAGCACAGTTGCTGGATAAAGAAGTAGAAGGAGACGAAGACAGAATTTCAGAAAGAACCAAAAACGTAAGAATACAGTGCAGCGGAACTGAAAGCGAAAGGGAAACTGCAGTAACGAGAGATACTGGAGAAAATGTTAGCAACCCTGCGACGGAACCCGAAACCATGAATCCACAAGGAAACGAGTCAGAAACTCCTAGCAGACCTACATATCGTTATTTTACGAGAAGCCAAGGACGCGTTTCACCACAACCATGGGTTCTACCAAAACGTATATAAAAATTATTCATTCCTAATAGACTTGATATATTTTTGTTTTAGGTGATAAGTTTGGACAGTGTAAATAAATAGCAAATAAACAATAAATAAATAAGTGCATAAACACCAAAAAAAAAAAAAAAAAAAAAAATTATACAAGTGAGGACAAAAAAAAAAAAAGTTTAATAATAAAAAAAAAAAAAAAAACAAAGTAAATAAAATAAAATAAGCTTAGATATACTGATTGACTCTATTTTTAAGACAAGAACTTTCACAGAAATGGAGTGTTTTACCAAAATGTGTTTAATATTAATAAACATTTTTATGCTTTCTTGCAAATTCACTAGTGCTATAATTGCTTATGACTGTCAGAATGTGAACATGAACATTACCACGTTCAGTCTAACTGAAATAGGGAACTGTGAAATTGAAATAAAGGACATGGAAATAACAAGTGAAAATATTCAGCTTTTACAAATAAATGATTACGAACTCGTGCCGGTAGTTCAGTGCAAAATTCATGTTACTAGGCAAATTTACTACTGCGATATGCATTCGCATGTATCCGCTGTGGTTAACGGACTCGCGACTTATCTATACCCTATATCCGAAAACATCAATCCGCGAAACCAGAAAATGACCCAGAAACACCTGAAAACCATGAAATTAGGAAAGAGCCAAACCCGTCAACATCAGCTACGTCAGCCACGGTCAGTGAAGTTCCAGAGATAGTAAGACTACCAGTATATCCGCAAATAGGGGAGCCTGAAATAGCCCAACCAACAATAACTGGTTCAGCAAAGCATTGGTTAGATAAGTGAACGTGAGAAGTGGGAAAGTTAGTGTCATAGGTGAAAGTGAGTGTTCTGAACAGTGATAGTGATTGAAACAGTTTAGTTAGAGACAATTATTAGAGACATTAAAGTTTAGCAATTAAGGATAATGGTATCCGTAATAATTTTGCTGTTTGTTTAGTAATAGTACGAGTCGATAAGAAGAAGTATAGTTAAATATTAATGAAAATTTTTCTTTCTACAACAAAAACTGTTAGCAATATATTATGTAGACGAATACAGATATACATAGATTATATTATTTTCATGGCTCTTGATCGCCAATAAATAATTTTTTTAATATAACAATTTTTTCAGCGAGATTTTTTTGAGACATTAGACTTTAAGTTAGACTAAGAAATTAGATTAAGTAATGTAACCAACTAAGACTAGGTAAGACTGAGAAAATTTTCTAATTAGGTAGAGTAGGAAAGGAAGACGGTGACCATGACAAAGTTGTTCTAAAGACCAACTTTGATCTTAAGGGGGGAGGGATGTAATGAAATGGACAACCCTAATTTTTCTTAGAGTTAAGATGCGAATTATTCAGATAAAAGCAAACGGAGCCAACACGATATAACATAATCAATCTTATATTATAAAATTAATACTCGATGCAGTTACGTGTAGACAAAACATATTGTATAAAAACTGCAACGATAAGGCCCTACCCATAGCGTGAGAATATGGCCAGTGCAATAAGAGTAAAGACTTCAAGGACAAGAGTTAGCGATAAGACTAATCATAGAACGATGGGAGTGTTAGCGTGGGTACGAAAAGAGTGAGGCGTTAGACGTGATTCGGTAGTGAATCGTTTATGGGTCAAGTCAGTCAGTAAGATAGGCGTAAGTGAGTTAATTAGAAAAAGGGTAGTTAGCCGTTAGTGTGTTGAGAGTTAGTGATTAGCCGGTGTTAGCTAGAAAAAAAAGGAAAAATTAAATTAGTGAGTTAATTGGCGAAAACAAGGATAGCCCACCAGTTAGAAAAATTTGTATGAAATAAGAAGAATTAGCCATTGGTAAAAAGGTAAAGAGAGAAATTTCCTTAACGAAACATTACAATCTCACCACAAAGGTAAGTCACGTCTTCCAGTCCTACCAATGTAATATAAAAATTGTATTTTTATACGTTAAGTGTATAGTTACCTTCAAATCTTTAGGATCACATATTTTTTATTTACGTTACCTTATTGTAAGATAAAATACAAATTAGCAGATAATGAGAGCGTTTAGCATATGGAATTTTTAAGTTTGCTTAATTTTTTTTAATTTTTTTTAACTAAAAATTATTTTCACTATTTATTCAATTTAAGGTTTGTTTCTTTTTTTCAATTTTAATAGTAGCGGGGGGAATGACCAATTTTAGTTTTTAAACGTAATATTGAGCCGAGAAAGTTAAATTAGGATTGTTTAAAGATTATTTCCAATTTGACGTTTTGACCTAATTACTAATGTTAAAGTTTTTTCTTTGTTTTATTTCTCTTATTATTTTATTGTAAACTAAGCATTATATACCTATTTTAGTAGCTTTTCTACATAATTTATGTGAGAGGAACTAAATTGTTCATCCTCAAGAATACAATCTCTTTAATCAATTTGTTTTCTTAAAGATTAGTGATTGTACAATAATTATAATTACTTTATTGAACAAATAAATATATATAGTATAAAAGTTAACTGAAGGTCCGTTAGTTTAATTTTATTTACGACAAAATTACCACCCCAACCTCAGTGTACTCTTGTTCCATTGCATATTCCCTTTGGATTTCGAACCTACGTCGGAAAACGAATCCGGATAATCTCATGTAACATCCTTCGAGATTCGGATTTTATTACAATTGGTTCGTTGAAGTCTCTTTTTAAGATAGGATTCTGAAGAAAAATGTCGAAACCCTTATAGTTTGGTGACCCGTCTCTGTATTTATTTGTTCATCACGACCCCGTCTTTCATACTTCTTACAGCTCTGGGCCAATGGACATGAAATTTTACTATTATTCTGTACCTGGTACAAGTGTGGAATTCAACTAACATATAGTAACAAAAATTTTTCTTGATTTCTTGAGGTACTTTCCCGTATTGAAAAGTAGGGATGACAACTTTTTTTTTAACGTATCAAATCGTATAGAATATCGTTAGAATAGGTTAACGTTAAAATAATTAAAATTATCTCGGCTGTGTTGGTAATGTTTGGAGATATAAGCAACCAAATTTTCGAAAATTAAAAAAAAATGGAGGAAATTAGGCCCGACGAGAGGGAGGGGCAACTGTGGCTGTAATTCTGGAGTCTGATTTTGAAAAGGGAGATATGGTAGGGGGCCTGGGAAAAAGAAAAAAAATGGCTGTGAAAGTGTTTCCTTTTTTTTTACTCGTCAATTATATTTTTGAGGAAGAATGACCCGCTTTTTTGCTCATCACTTATACATTTGAGAAAAATTTTTTGAAAAATCTTGCTTAACCCCAGGGCCCGGCATCACTCTCCATGGCTTTGGAGCAAATGGTCCTTAATGAATAAAATTTTGCATTCAGATATTATGTTTCGTAATCAGAAAATATTCTCCAAAAATTCAAAAGGAAACTGCTAGAAAATGGATAAAATTTTCGATTCTCATAAGTAACTCTTCATAAGTAACTTTTCGTAAATAATTTCCGTCACCATATCCTACAAGATATCATTAGAAATATCTAGAACCCCTTTTGATTTTTAAGCTTTATTTAAGAAATATTAATTTTTTTTTTTTTAAGAGATATAGGGAAGCGGTATTATTACGTAATTATTGCTTAAGGTGTCACATCTAGCTGACTTATTAAAATATCAAACTTTTTTTTGAGAATTTTTTTTTTTTATGAAAACGAAAAAAGTAAACAAAAACACAAAAGGGCATAAAATGGTGGTCCAGACGTGATTATTTTGAAACTACATTTTTTAAATATAGTGAAACGGTAACATCAAATTGATCCGTGTCTAGAATAAAAGCAAAATTTCGCTTTTTGTATTCGATTTGGGAGCTAAGTAGTACTCGTACATTCGATTATTACAATATGGTTATATGGTCTTTTTTGGATAATGGCGGCATTTTAAAAAAAATCGGATTTAGTTTGTTTATAAAGTTTAATTTTCAGCCAATTATAAAGATCTTGTGTACTTCGCTATATTATACACTGATTTCTCGTTGTTAGTAACTTGAAATAGAATCATATATCTTACTCTTTTTAGATAATAAAATTCGCATATACATAAAAAGAGTAAGGGATATGATTCTATTTCAATTTTGATGTTGCTTACAACGAGAAACCAGTGTATTTCTAAGAAGCTGCATCATGTTTTTTCATATAAAAGTTTTTTTGTGTATCTGATTATGGTAAACCATTAAAATCTCATTTTGTTTGTTTTTTTTTTTTTTTTTTTTTTTTTCAAAGAGAAATCTGATTTTTTTGTAAGTTAGCTAGTTGTAGCGCCTTAAGTAACATATGTGCGAGCAACGTTGTCGAATATATTTATTTATTTTTGTAATGAACCGTAAAAAATATACTTTAATGCCCGATATTTTATTCTGAAAATTGTGAAAAAGCCACTAAGAAACCTTGATTTAATACGTGCCTTGATACGCACTTGACGAATTTTATTTCTGTCCACTAGTCTCCTGTCCTTTAGACCCCCTGAGGTCATCCTCTATTAATAGATACTTCACTTGTCGAAATTCGTTAAGTGATCTTGGTTGCATGCTTTTCTTTAAATTTGTTTTTTCCCGGCGCTCCTACCATTGTTTCTATTTTTTTTTATGGTGTATTTACTGCGATTTTATTAATTTTTTTTTTTTAAATTTTAATTGGAAAATCCTATTAAAAGCGCTTAAGAAGATTCAGAATGATAAGATTTGAAGTTAGAAAAAGTTTTTCGTAAAAGATTGCGTCGTTTGATCATTTTAACTGAATAATTTTTTTTATTATTATTATATTTTTATTAAAAGCATATGCTTTGTTTTTTCCCCCCTTGGGACAAAGCAAGGAAGAAAGGAAGGGTTCAGTTAAATTGTTAAATCTAAGATTAAGTACCTGTAAATATTAATTCATCAATTCCATCGCCAGTTGCATCATGAAGTTTTAATGTTTTCAACGAATTCACATTATTCCACCCTTTTTCATCCGAGAACATATGGTTAACAGTTCGCAGTATATGCCGTCCATTTCCAGTGGCCTCATAGACATGTAATCCATCAGCATTTCTTACCACACAGTCCAAATCTTTAATTGCCGGTGATTTTTTGAAGAAATTACCAAATAGTGTCAATTCATTTTGGCCGGCATCATTTTGTGGTCCAATAATATCCGGAAAATGGTGTAGTTTTTTAACAATTTCATCATCCCCTTGTTTATGTATAATAAATGTTGTAATTCCTCCCGGATGTCGCATGACAACTTGCGGTAATTGATCATCCAAGTTGACTTTTTGTATGGAAATATCCGCTTTTTGAATGGCCGCTAATTCAGCGTGATCACCATCACGTATTTCAAACATAGGCATATTAGTACCCGGCTGTTCAATCATACTTTCGTCAATTAGCCAAAGTTTTGCCCCATTAAATTTTGAAAGTGCACCAGTTTTACCGGTGTTGAATGTAACCATACCAATGAGACCAGGTGCATCGATAAATGAACCGAATAAAAGGGATTCATTGATTTCATAGTTGTTTAGTCGAAAACTTTTCAGAAATTGTAGCGAAAGTTTTTTTGTTGGAAATTTCCGTAAATCTTTCAGTTCAGTTATCGTATTATCCGGCTTGATTTTGTACATTACTAACCCATCCAAGGTATTGATTAAAATGAAATTATCTTGTACGTAGAAATGATCGGTTTTCACATCTTGGACATTAGATTTTATTTCATCAAATCGTTTCTCCCACAATTTTTGCGAATTTCCATTCACGTCGATTTGAATTGAGGATAATTTCTTGCCAGCCAAAATATAAAATTGATTCTGGTTGTTGGCATTTTGTTTTACTTTATCGACTGGATGATCCGGATCGATTTCAATTCCCAAGCTTTTCTTCTCTTTTAATTTATACGTTAAATATTTATACATTTTTACTTATTTATTTTTTAAATCATTAAAGAAATATATTACACTTAAGAATTTTTTTTTAAAATTTTTTTTTATATTTTTTTAAAATTTATATTTAAAAATTTAATATTTATCTTATATACTAGCGCATATTTAATTTAATATTAAAAATTTTAATTATTACTATTGAATTACATTTGCTTTAATTTTTATTTAAAAATTAGAACTAAATCTAAATTTTGAATTTAAAAAAGGACACTTAATTTTTTAACAATTAAAAGAAGTTAAGAAGTTTTAAGTCACTAAGGACTATAGCAAAAATAATATGTTTTAATTTATTTATATAATTTGATAAAAAAGTTGCTACTTATCATAAAAAAATACAAAATTAAAAAATATTGAACGAAAATTGGTCTTCTGTAGTTCGTATATTCGATTATACAAATGATTCATAATTATTATATGTATTTACTAAATTTCATCATACTATGGTAGTGGTTTCTTAACGATGAATTTTACTAGTTACAAGTAGGGGTGATCGATATTAGAAAAACATCGATGTTAACATCGATTCAAGAGTATCGATATACGATATATATCGAAAGAAAAACATCCATTTTCGAAAACATCGATGTTTATGTATCAAAATAAACAACCATTATAATCTATTTATTAAAAATTAACATTGCCAGTATTTATTTGGTACACTTTGCAGAAAAAGTCACTTTGTTAGAAGTTTCCCTTTTAATTTGTTCCTTTGTTGATGCAAATGCTGCCCAGCTTTTGAAAAAAGTCTCTCTGAAGCTGTTGAAGTTACTGTGAAATACAAATATTTAATGGCAATTTTTTTCAAATTTGGATAAGTGGATCCTAGAACTTGCCATAAATGTAATGGATCTTATTTTAAATCAGCTACAGGACTTTTTAAATACTGGATAGGTTAGAGTAATATCGATGTTCCGATATTATTATCGTAACATTGATGTGTCGATGTTATCGAGGACATAACATCGATGTTTTTACATCGATGTTTTCCCCCTAAACATCGATGTTTTTCTACCATCGATGAATATCGATCATCCCTAGTTACAAGTGGTAGCAACATACTTTTTATTTTAACATATCTCTTAAAGGGAGAAATTCCTTTAGAATGAAAAAAAAATCGAAATTTTTTTTATTTATAGAATATTAGTAAAACAGTTCGAGAATTTACTACCAAATTTTCAGAGCGATATTCGAAGTCCTTCGTATGTTTTAGCCTTTGAATGTAAAACGCGCTCGAGAGCGTGAAATAGGGTTTGTGGCTTACAATTAGTTATTTGTTTGCGTTGCATACATATACGTAAGTATCTCTATAGTCCATGTATATATAAATAAACAAATTTATTTATACATATCTTATTGTAGATAATAGTTTCATCTTTATTATGACACCAAATTTCAAACACATTTTTCTCGAAACAACATTTTTAATAGCGGGAACTCTCACTCAAAAACTATTCGACCGATTTTTTAAAATTTATACCAAGTATACTCTACATTATTCCTTTCAATGTGAAGAAAATTTATATATCAATATCCGAACAAAAGGATTCTTTTTTTTTTTATTAAATTTTTTGAAATCTTTTTGGTTCATCAACATTTTACATGTGTTAACAATATGGAAAATTTCTTTTAATAATTTAAATAATTATAAAGGCGGTGGCGGCTAGGGCACTCGCCATTTAGGAATTTGCGGAGTGACATACTTCAATAAAAGATTTCTGCAGCCTCTTACGATTTATACGTATTAAAACAAAAAAGTATGTTGTAAGTTGTAACACTTTAAGGCTATGGCAAATAAAACGCCAAACCTCAAAACTATAGATCAGTTTTCTCGTTGTTAAAAAAATATCCAAAATTACCTTTGTTTTCGCCTGTCATAAGATATTTCTGCTTTTAATAGGGTAAATTGGCAAACACTAAGCCCTAATTATTAAGTTCGATTATTCTTAGTTCATTGTTAGGTACTCATTAGAGTAGAATGAACTCAAGTTTTAACGAATGTTAAATTTAATTTATCAATGAATTATGAATTAATTAACATTCGAAGATAGTGGTAAGCGAACTGTAATCCATGATTTAATGGACTACTTGCTCCTATTACATTTTATATTGACAAGTAATAAAAACGTGTAGTACTTTTGTTTTCAAATTAGATTATAAACGACTTTTTAAATGTTAACTATTTTTTAAACAACCTGTAGCTTACAACATGTATTAAAGTAAATTTTGAAAAGAAATATATTTTTGTAAAGTATGGGCACATAAGGTTATCTTCATTATTGACAAAAATTTATAAAATGGCCTTCAAAAATAAAAAAAATGTAGATAATTATTAAGTAATTTGAAAAAAAAATTAAATTTGCTGTTTTTGTTGCTTATTTATAAATATTGCCATAATGTAAGATATAATTTGAAACCCGAATTCAAGACACAGACTTGAAATCCGAATTCAATTATTGATGCAAAAATGGACTATAGATCCTTAAAGAACATTTTCAATTTTTGTTAAAGATGGTTTAGTAGGAAATGATTTAACATAATACTTTATTTGTGACATTTATTGATTTTAGAAAAGTGGACAATTTTTTTTTCTTTTATAAACGGATCTATATTGAAATCTGTGTAACGTCATTTTTCTTAATTTTACTTTTGTGCGAAGCATTTCTCTTGAATACTTGTTTCATTTTTTAGTAAAATTTCTTCAGCATCTAATGCATTAAATTGAATTAAAACTAATTCGTACGTTATAATTGTTCCGGCCACCTTCAAAATAGAAAAGTAAAATTACTCTTGTATTAATTGTAAAATATATTTGTTGAAACTTACAGATAAAACCATTTCTTTTCGAACGACGAAAAAATTCATTCCAGTCAGAGCAACAATTTCAGAACTTATCTGTTGAACAAATCGTCCAATCTGAAATCGTAAGAAAAAGAATAATTATGAAAATTATATTATTTTGGCGTTGATAATAATTATAATTTATTTTGGTTGCACATAGGGCATCAAAACTAGTTTGTTTTCTTCCATATCGTTTAACTGAAACTAGCTCAAATCTTAGAGACGAGGTGTCTGAGATATGAATTCATGTTTTTAGTCTCATTCGCTATAAAGGAGACTTTCTATCCTCTTTATCATGAAAAGCTATAGTGAAAAGAAAGTGAAAGACTCATTCACATAAATTTATGTTTTAGACAAACTCGTAATATAGGTGTCTCTCACAAGATCTACTATCTAATATATTGAAAAAGGGTAGTAGAGATTATAATAACTTTTATATGTGGCAAAATTTTATTTTTGAAATGAGTCATTTTCAGTTATTAAAATAAGATAATACATTTTTAAGGCATACTTTTTTTTTTTTAGAGATATCTTAATAATGTTTTCCACTTGGTAAAACTGTAAGATTTGAGCGAAATGCAGGCCCGTAACTAGGCTAGGACGGCCGGGGAATTGCCCCGGGGCCCCCAGCCAAAGGGCCCCCCAAGAGAATACAAGAAGTTCCAAATATGTAAATTTCTTGGCAAATTTTAACGGCGGTATTTCTGTAGAATTCCATTAAACGACTGACAAACAAAAAATAGTCGCCGCTTTTTATTTTTGTCGGGGGGAGCGGAATCTTAAGGGCGGTATTCTGTAAAATTAGGGTGGCAAGGGACTGACGAGCAAAAAAAAAGGTCGCCGTTTTTTGTTTTGGCAGAATTTTTTGTTTTTGCCCGGGGCGGCGTAGGGGCCCCGAGTGTACTTTCTGCCCCGGGGCCCCTGAAGATCTAGTTACAGCCCTGGCGAAATGGGACTAGTAGTAAGATATCGACATGTAATGGAATATTATGGTAGTGCTGTGGTTATCATTACTTCGATTGTAATGAAATTTCAAACCAAACTGCATAACTTATGAAAATTTCATCAAATACTATTGAATTGTTCTGTGGTTATGCCCAGTGTTGTGCTTATCTAGATAACGTTATCTGAAATTTTATCTAGATAACCTTTTCGTTATCTATTATCTTTTATCTAGATATTTTTAAAAGAAGTTATCTTTTATCTTATTTTTTTATTAAGCGAAGGAAAAAGATAAGATAATAACAATACATCTGTATTTCTTTCTGAAGAAAAGAAAATTGAAGCTAAATTCACCATTTACCTATATGTATTCACTTGGCCGACTATTTAATTCAGATAAATTTTGACACTTTCTTAAGAATTACAAAAATGTTTAAAAGCAATTATTTAATTTTAAACAGAATTATTGTTGTCTGGAATCATTTCATGCTGCCATTAGTTGGTTAGTTGTGTAATATGAAATGTCGTATTCCGACCATTTGGTCGATCATGTTATTTAGATAAATATCAATACCTTTTTATGCATTAGAGAAATGTTTAAAAGCATTCTCATATTTTAAATCGAATTCTTGTATCTAGGAATCATTTCGACTATTAGTTGGAATAACATTTAGTCGTGTAATATGGAATGTCGTTTTCCGACCACTTTATCTACCATCTAATTCAGATGAATATCGACACTTTTTAAACATTTTTTCTTAACAGAAAATTTTTACTCTACTCATGGGCTGTAAATAAAAAAAAACTAAATTCTAAAACATGCGATTTTTATCTCCAAAAAGCTGTCTCAAACATTTTTGTAAATTACACATCTTTCTAGAGACCGGTGAGGTACTTTTGCAGTCCAGCAATGGTCCACGGACTTGCGGTTGAGAAACACTGACCTAGTGCATAATTTCTGTAAATATTATCTTATGTTATCTAAAAATCTGTTGTCTTTATCTAGATGTTTTAAATTATATTAGCTATTATCTGTTATCCTGATAACAAAATTCGATATCTTGCCCAACACTGGTTATGCCACTTGGTGGGATCTTTGAGCACACAGATGGACAGATAGACGGATCAACAGACAGATACGAAATCAAAATTGTTCATAAAGCTTTGAAACGTCAAATATGCGTAAAAATTTTTGTTTTGAAGAATAACAATTTTTTATACATATTTCAAAAGTGATCATAATGTTTTATTTGTGCTATTTTAGTAGTCTCGGAAGCAAAATATTTAAAATGATTACCTCAGTACAATATGCATAACCGGGAATTGAAAACAGAAACGGGAGCGGAGCTCGACTTGCTTCATGAATCCTAGATGCAATTATTGTTACCGCCATTGTTCGTCCAATTAGATAGATCATTGAAAAGAAAAAATACAAGCCATTGGTAACGTCCGTAATCGGTCTAAAAAAATAAATAAATTTATAGTAAACTCTGTATGTATAAAGGTAATTTGTTTATTGTTCAAGTGCAAATAAGAAAGGAAAAACATTATTGCATACTTAATGCTATGTAAAAGTTGAGCACATATGAAGCATAAATTTGTGGCAAAAGACAGAAACACTATATCAGATATGGCAGCATTAACAAGACGGCAAAGAGAAGTTATTTTGCTGTAGTCTTCACGAATATTTTTCCATGTGGTTTCAGTTACTGTCTGAAATAAACAATAATATATGGTAACCACGATCAGGGCCGAATTTACAATTCTTGTGTCTGTGAACCCAATAAAAATTGTCACTTCGCTCTTCCTTGTATTTGCATCAACTTTATTAAGTTTTTTGATTAAAATTATTAAAAGGTAAAAAATATGGAGGTTCTCATAATGGATAAATATGAAACTTGTCGGATTCTTATGACCCAAAAAAGGATTATTTTTTTTATAATCAAATTTTATTTCCTGTGAGTGATTTCCCATCACGTGACATTAACTTTCAGCAACTCCCTACCTACTAGTACGTCACAGAACCTAGACACCTCCATCCTTAAGTAAACGATTTTCGCCTCTCTCTTATTGCGTACGTATTTTATGGGTGACCCATCAGGATGTTCTAAACCTAAATCTGAAGACACATAGGTCGAAAAATTAAAATTTTAAAACTGGTGTCATTATAAGAAGAAATCACTATAATAAACTGAAATAAAATCCGAATATAAAAAGTAAATATCACTTTAGGTTATTGGAATGTACAAATTTTAGGTTTATTCTCCAAACCCTTTCCCAGGTATTACTTGGTGAAAACATCGTGAAAATATTTTCACGAAAATATCTTCTACATATGAAGCTTGTCGTCTGGGATCCGGGCCTATAAGTCCTATGTTTAAATTTGGCCCTGACCATGAACAATATAGTTTACTATAGTTTACTTAAAAAAACTTACTAACTTGAATATTGATTGTTTGTAGTCGTTTATTGATCCGTTCAAACAGTTCAGTCAATGGTATGCTAATCGAGAGTAGAAATATATCCATAAAATTCCACACAAATGTGGATATAGTATTAAAAAATTCATAAAAAAATGCTTTCCAATATGCAAATTTTGTTCTTGTGAATACATAATCGTATCTTGATACAAAAAATGTTTGCAATTGACTTTCGTCGCTCGAACACGTTTTAATGTTTTGATTTGCTTGTATCATCGATAATGTGTGTTCAACTAAAAAGATCAGATTTTTAGTTAAACTTTAACGAATTTGTAGTGAGAAAAGCATGCTAACATATTTTAAAATAGTTCAGTCTAAAAGTACCAAAAATCGCTCAGAAGTTTTCACTTCAAAAAAATAATATCAAAGGAACGGGCTGAGGAGCGAAAAATTAGTCTTTACCCACTTCCATTTCTTTACCTGCGCTCCCAACTTTGTATACTTACTTGCACCCAAAATCAGGGTAGTAAACGACACAATATACATTTTTTTTTGTACATTAAATGCCGCTGGGTAATGTTTCAATTGTACTTCGGTAAGTGTCCATTTTTTTATTAAATTTGGCCAGTGGAAGGCGAGTTTTATGAACAAAGTCATTGATACGACGGAGCTGGTATAGAATATTGCTGTAACTGAAACAAAAAATAATAAATAAAAACGTATAATGTTTTAAATTTGATTTTTAGATTTTTAACTGAAATTCAAAATTTTTTGTTATGGTTTTCATTAAAAGACTTCACTTTATCTAGTTTTTTCTTTATTTTTTTTTTTTAAATTTATTTATTTATTTATTTTGTTACTTAACCAATTTACTTACTGCCATTGTCGAAATTCATCCCATTGTCAATAATTTCGGCCAATGAAAACAGCCCACAAATTAATGAACCAATTATACAAATAACACTATACAAAAATCGAACAGAGATCCAAGAAAATCGCAGTTTAATTGGGGACGGATACATAATTCCAATAACTGGAAATATTCCAAGACATTGTGCAATAAATAATATTGGTTTTAAAATTTGATGAAAGGTTTTGTTATTAGGTGTCTTATCTTTAATTTCAACAATGCCCTCATTTATGGCTACATTCATTACACGCGATGATTTCACAAATTTCATTATTGAGTTTTGAGTCTACAGTCTAAAAAAAGTGAAATTCTATGTTTTCTAACTTCTAATAAAAACTACATTAGCTTACATTTGTCAGTATTAAAAAGTTGCGTTTTAATTCTAGTAATTCATTGTTAGATTCTGGATATTTTTGATAAAATTCTTTAGAAAAATGTATTTTCTTTCAAATGAAACGATTAATAATGTTAATTTTGAATATAATTTAATAGTTTATTGATTGATTTGTCTTTTCGTATTTATAAAGAAACAATATTTTTCTATTTAAGACGTTTCACGTGTGTTTGTCATTTGTAAAAAAATAATTGTCTGTGATTGTTTATAAAGTTTTGTAAATCGATTGTCGCTGAGGGTAATGTTTTGTTATTTTATTATTTTTTTTATTAAATTTGTGTGGTTTAATTTTTCCAACTGAAATACATGTAAACAAGTTTGCATGTATCAGGTATATTGCGGTGTTTTTCATAGTTAAAATGAGGCAATCTGTTATCTGTTTGAAAAACTATTATTGTTTAGAATTTTTAATTGGTACATTAAAATTCTAATTTGTAAGTTGGATTTGATCACAGATCAATAGATTAAGCGTAAATATAAAAATCTGTGGACAGTATTATGGCCGCAAGTTCAAAAGACCTCCAGAAACTGAGGTGAGGGGAATACAAATTGTATTATTTCCATAGTTACCATAATCAAACCAAGTAATTATGTGTTTATATGAGTGAGTGAGTAGACTTTTATTTATTAATATGATAGACAAAGATAAATGCAGATGTAGATAAAAAAGTTCTTTTTAGCTTGCGCCTATAATAGTAGGTCAAACTAGGTCAACTCACTGCTTAGCTGATCATTCTTTCGAAGCGGTGAACCGATGCACTTCAATTGTTATGTATTGTTAAAATCATTGTTAGTTACACTGCATGTGGGTCTCTTCGCAATGCGTGATATGTGGATGTGTGTGTGACCACTCACACATATACAAACATCAAACCCGTACAACCACAGACAGAGATAGCAGCTATGTTTCTGTATTCTGTGGATTTGATGGTGTAGTTTTAGTGATTTGAATAAGCAATGAAAAGTAATTGTATATTACCGTATTATATGATTGGAGTTGTAAGTTCAAAGTTGCATATTATAGCCGGTCCAGACTACACAAACTTTTGTTTGCGCAAACATAAGTTTGTGTAAAATGGTACGTGTGAACGTGAAGTTTGCGCAAACATTTTGTAAAATCACACAAACTTTTGTTTGAATAAATTGTTTGCACAAACATAAGTTTGAGCAAACGATACGTGTGAACGTGATGTTCAAAGTTTGTACCAGTGTTTGTGGATTTTTGTATCTCGCATCAAAAAGTTGGTATGGACGTGTGAGTTTGACAACTACCGTAAAAATGACTGAGTAGGCACCAATTCAGGCTTTGCACCGTATTTTTTTATATTTCTTTTATGAGTACGTATTCTTTAATATTATATTAATTAATATATTAAGAAACATTAATATATTAAAAATTTACGCGAGAATGGTCACTTTATTACAGTAATCAAAAATTTTGGAAAATGTCCCTGTTTTTAAAAAAATTACAAAAATAATGTAATTTCTTCTCTATGGTAAATTGGCGTACCTCCAACTTAATCTCAATGTCACATCCTCATTATTTCCTCTTAAAAAAATAAATACCCCTGTCGCAGCATCCTGCATAACATAGCGAATTTCCATTTACAAAAGTACGTTTTTCTCGGAAACTAGTTGATATAGAGTAATTGTAAATAAAAAAAAACCTTGTTTATGTGAATTTTCCGCCTCATTCCGCCAAATTTTTTTCACGAAAAATGTCCAAAACACCGTAAACGTTTTCACGAAATTTCTTAAAAATAAGATGTTTCGTTCTTGAGTTATCGTGCGGACACTTAGTAAACATAAATGTGCGGACACATTTATGTTTACTAAGTGTCCGCACAGGGGCGGATCCAGCCTTCAGCTCAGGGGGGGGGGGTCAAATTTTTATGACTTAACACTCTGGTCGTTATTGTAAATATAACAAAGGGTGCCCAAATCTGCATAGAATTTTGTTTATGTGAAACTTATAGGTAAATTCTATATTACAAATCAGGGGCTAATCCAGCCACCAATTTAGGGGAAAAGAGGAGTCAGACTTTGGTCGCTATTGCAAATTTAACAAAAAGTGCCGAAATCTGCATGAATTATTTTTTTATGTGAATGTTTTAGGTAACTTTTATGTTAAAAATTTAACAGAGTAAAAAACTGATGTTTATCATTTGCGCCAATGTCAACGAAAAAGTTTAGTTTATTTTTACAATTTAGCATATTGTGAAAGCTAAAAATACAAATGTTAGTACTAAAGAAATGAAATAGTCGTATAATTTAAAAAAAAGGATTTATTTTATTAATTAAATATCAAAGTCTAGTTTCCTTTTTTCCTTAGCGAATCCGTCGATAACATTATCAGGGTTAATTTCAATGTCCCGATTAATATTCAGAAGAGCTAGTCCAGTAAGACGCTCCTCACACATCGATGTTCGAAGCCAGGACTTCAGACAGCAGAGCGCTGAAAAAGATCTTTCTGCTGTTGCTACACTTATTGGAAATGTAACCAAGATTTTTAAAAATATTCTTATATTTGGGTATAAATCTTAATCACAATACTTATATTTTTTCAGTAAATATTTTGCTTTATTTATGCACTTTCTAATTTCTTATATAAAGACGACTCAGGACGATTATTATAAAAGACGTATTTTTCAAGACGAATATTTTAACAGACGTATTACCCAGACGATTATTTAGAAGATTAATTTGAAGTCGATTGGACATAATTGCTCAATATCTTGGACTTGTTAATGTGCCTTTATCAAAATATTAAATTAAAGAATTTATTTAATTAAAAGAAAAACTAAATTATTGTATATATATATATATATATATATATATATATATATATATATATATATATATATATATATTGTATATATTATATATATATATAATACATATATATATATATACTACATATATTATATATATATATATATATATATATATATATATATATATATATATATATATATATATATATATCTCAAGAACGAAATACCTGATTTTTAAGAAATTTTTTGAAAACGTTGGAAGTCCAATCAAAAACTACATGTTTTAGGACACACAAAAATCATATTAAATACTGTATTTATACATATGCTTATCTATATATATTTATATATATAGGTAGCCAACAATCTTAAGTTCATAGTGATGAAGATACAGATTTAAATACGTTTTGTTTGTGTGTCCAAAAATTGGGATTTTTCAGATACGAGGTTGAGACAGAAAACGCGCGATATATATTATAACTATTCAATATTTTTGGACTTCCAACGTTTTCAAAAAATTTCTTAAAAATCAGGTATTTCGTTCTTGAGTTATCGTACCCTCTTTTAAAATAGTTGTTGTACCTCTGTCTCTGTGGTCATACGTCCTTCGTCCTTCGTCTTACATCAACATTATACATGTATCATAATTACGTGATCGTATGGGTGTACGATATATATACACTATATCCTCTTTGACTATATACATAGTGTGTCGAATATGTACTTAGACTGTGAGTAACTTAAGACTTTATACGCGAAAATGTTCACATTCTAAGTCACATAGTTTTTCTCGGAAACTAATTGACATAGAAAAAAAGTTTAAAGACCTTTTTATGTAATTTTTTCTTCTCTTTTAAATGGTGTAAAAAATCTTCGCAAAAATTTTTGAATAAGTGAAAATTTTGGCAAAAAACTAATTTTTTGCAAGAACAAAAACCATGTTCCTGGCATCCGACGTGTCTGGCTGACGAACTCATCCAAGGGTTTGGGACTTCCAATGTTCTCACCAAGTTTCGTAAAAATTGGATACTTCGTTCGAGAGTTACCGTGCGGACACATCTATATATATATATATATATATATATATATATATATATATATATATATATATATATATATATATATATATATATAAATACATATATATATATATATATATATATATATATATATATATATATATATATATATATATATATATATATATATATATATATATATAAATTTGATTGAATATTATTTTCGGTTCCTAGGAACCTCAAAACAAATTTCTGCGATGGTTCCGGGTTCAAGTCGCGTCATGACAGTGGCTGTAATAGCTGAATTCCATTCTGGAAATTCGCTAAAACAATTAAAAGTTTGTAGTCTTCCTTTTTCAGATATTCAAAATAACTAAAATTTCGATTAAACAAGAATTTTTTCATTAGAGCACCAAAATAAATAGTTTTTAGAAGAAGTTTTAAAAACAAAAAGTGACACTGTTTGAAGACGTCAATTTAGATTGATGTTCTAATATTTTTTATTCAACTTCAACCTTAGTTATTGTTCTTACAACATTTTTCCTTGTGTCCCTATTCACCCGCCTTTCTCGATTCATTCCAGTCTAGGGTAATGGTCTCTGAAAAATATTGATACTGAATACGTATGTATGTACCATACAATAAATATTTATTATACCAATAAATTACAAAACATTTATTACCACCGACACTTTGTAGGTTGTAAAAGGTGTTAACAAATATGTCGATTTGCTTAAAAAAAAAAAAAAAACAAAAAATGTGTACCTAATTCATTTAGGTATGGTACATATATATATATATATATATATATATATATATATATATATATATATATATATATATATATATATATATATATATATATATTATCTATAAAAAGTTTGTGCAAAAATTCAGTCAAACAAAAGTTTGTGTAGTGTGGACGAGCTATTACATACAAGCGAAAAAGTTACGTAAGAGCTGCGCAGCGACGAGTGCGTAATTGCGTGAGTGTGTAAAATGCCCTAAAACCGAGTTACGTATACCTTTTCCAACAATTTTTGGGATGATTTTTCGCGAGGGTGTTATTAGTGGCCATAAACTTTCAAGATGTTAAATTATTTTATTGCTTACAACAAATACCACCATATGTTCACTCCAATTGTATTTAAATTTGTTACCTGTTTTATAAGCGACGGTTTCTTTTTGCATTCATATAGATAAGTAGGTAACATGCGTAGGTACTTGAAAAGTCATCTCATTTAAATATTGAAAAACTATACTATACTTTATCTACGACGATAATACGAATATAATACGTTAAAATTATGTATTAGAATTAGAATATGTAAAATAATGTTGTGTGGTTTTAATCTTCTATGTAAACTTTTGCTTACTATAACAGTCAATCGATAGCTAAGTCCGTATTTCATTTTAGTGTTCCAGTGTATACGCAGACAGTTATTATTATATTCGTTTATTGTTTGCAGGCGATACGATAGGTGATAATTATAAATGTTAAGTTTGTTGTTTTGTTTGGATATAATTGTCTTCGGTGTTATTATTGTAAGAAAGTTTATATTTTACAATGTTGTAATTATGATTTATCAAAAATACTATTATTCACACAAAATTAATGGAGATTATTTTACAAAAATAAATATTAAAAGTATTAAAACCATAATACCATAAATCTAAAATAACAATACCATTTATTATATCTACTTTATCAGGATATTAATACGTGTCAAGGTGGTTTTTAAAGTACCCAGCGCTTGCACCATAATATTTTTTTTCCAAGTGTAGGATTAATTCAGTAATGGCACAGCTGAAAATGTTTTGACTTCGCTAGAAGGTTGCCGAATGGTAAAATGGATCATGAATGTTTACGTTTTAAGACGTTGACTTTTTGTGTTCCGTCTCGGGCCACACCAGATAAAAGGGCCCAGATTCATTGTTAAAATTAACTTTAAAATTTTAGTAGGTTATAAGGCATTTAGTAGATTTTCCTTTTGGTCGGTAACTGTATTTATTTCATTTTGTTTCACCCCAGTCCTTTACCAAGAGTCCGGCATTAAAGAAAGGAATATTCAAATTACAAATTTTGCATTTTAACATTAGCAATATCTCTGGCCCCCTTGACACATTTGGTAAAGCCTTTCTAAATACACTTCCCCCACCTGTTAACGCATGATATAACATAGTAACATACGAACGACTCCTAACCGGAATGCTGTTTTTAATTAAGGTCGTTATAAATTAAATTCAAAAATATTTTATATAAAAAAGTTTTAAAAATCCACGACGAAAAGTCTAAAAAGTTACAAATAAAAATTCCTGTAATTCTAAATTTCATTATAATTTAGAATAAGCTAATTTTCATTCGTCGTGTGTGACATTTAACTACAAAATACACGGCAAAAGATGTCACACACGACGAATGAAAATTAACTTATTCTAAATTATAATGAAATTTAGAATTGCAGGAATTTTTATTTGTAACTTTTTAGACTTTTCGTCGTGGGTTCTTAAAACCTTTTTATTTGAAACTTTTTAGAGCTTTCTGTCGTGAGTTATTTTAAATCCACGTTTAAAGAAAAAAGTTTTATTATACGGATCACTATTTGCGCAAGTACAACTTGCACTTGACCGTTTTTTCTCAAACCTGGCTAAGAACCATCTCGCAATTACCAGCTTTCAAAATGCCTTGTTAAAATTTTTCAATTTATTATTTATCCTGGAAATCCTGGATTAAAACTGATTTAAAAAAATCCCGCAAAATCATCAGCATTTAAGATTGGTTTGTAAAATTTTTTATTTTTTTTATCCTGGATTTCCTGGAATATCCTAGAAACGGCTGAACCAATTTTCATCAAACCAGACTAAGAACTATCTCAGGCTAATTTCAATTTATGTAGTTTATACATACATATACACGTTTATTTTATACAGTAGGAGTTCCCTATATTCCAGTCGGGCAATTTCTTTATGCGTCTCTACATACCAAAAAGTTTTGCATATACAGGACCGGTCAGACCAAGACGGTCATCTTGCGGGCTAAGTGGATATCATATATTGTACTACTTGACTTATACCCAAACATTCAAGTAGGTAATAATTTCTGAACACAATTAAAGTCAAGTTTTGACAAAGAAAATGTAATACGTGTTTTGGTCAGTTTGTCACATTTTAGCTCTTATGTCAACTATGCAATATAATTTCTTAAGGAGGGAGTTCACGCCAGAAACGGCTAATAAACTAATTTTTTTCGAATATCGTTTTTTGTTTTTATTTTGTTCTATGGCTCTTTACAAACACGGTGTTATATAAAACGTGGCCAAAAATTTTTTTTTAAGTAGAAACATATTTATTTGTGAGCCGCCGCACAGCCAAGTTACTGCTCCTTTGCAGACAACGCTCGCCCCCCCCCCTCCCGCTCGCGATTTGATCAGTAATATTTAATTTTAGTGTGTACATGAGTTATAGTATGCACTAAGATAATGTTCTTTTATTTGTATGCCTTTGTAGACGTTTTAATAAACAGTGAGTAAACCGCTTCTTTTGTTATTATTTTTGTTTTTTACCGTTTCCCAAAAGTTGCGTTTTTCCCGACAAGGAAAATCATATCTCAAGTTCTAGAAAAGATACGGACTTAATTTTTTTTTTAAATTTTGTTCATAAACATATTGCGCATAAAGTGGAGTATGCTTTTTCCATTAGAACAATTGTAACTATTTTTAAACATT
Source organism: Brachynemurus nebulosus (assembly GCA_035578155.1). Taxonomy (NCBI): domain Eukaryota; kingdom Metazoa; phylum Arthropoda; class Insecta; order Neuroptera; family Myrmeleontidae; genus Brachynemurus; species Brachynemurus nebulosus. The sequence continues at coordinate 29,306,267 of JAPWDM010000003.1, forward strand.
TTTTTTTTTTAATAAAAAATTGGGTTTTATAATTTTTAGAAGTATTGGATTACAATTTTATAGTTAATTTTTAAAATTACTTGAAATCCATACTCAGCTTTATGGACAGGTCCTTTAGGAATAAAATGATGAAAAAATATTTAGAAAATATTCATTACTTTTTGAGATATGGCGTTCCTTGCAAAAGTTTAAAAACTTGTGAAAAAGGTCCCCCTCCCCCCACAGGGAAGGGTAATGAATGTTTCAAAAACAAAATTTCCTATTCGAAACCCTCCCTAATTTGAAGAAAAATTTCAAAAAACAAAATAATCATAAATAAAAAAGTTGCTTTTTTATTTGAACTCCCTCCTTAATTACCGTTCCGGGCGCCCATCACGGTCTGTCCTCACACTACGTCTGTACGTAAACGAATGTCTACCCAATTAAACACTACAGTAAGGTAAAGGTTCAAAAGCGTGCCGTGGCCGTGTAGTATCTCAAAAAAAAAAAACAGCGTCATTTTTATTTTAAAAATATTGTCCGATAATACGTAAATTTTTTCATCTATGACTACGTAGAATGTAGATATGTCGGAACATTTTTTTATTACACTTGCAATTACACGAGAGGTTTGTATTGTTTTAAATAAATTTGAGTTTAATGAAAATGCATTGCCTAGCAATTTAACCAGAAGAACTGTCAACTAACAAAAACCAGATAACGAGGCTGAAGCGTTTTGGATTGACAGTTCTTGAATTGCTTTTAGATAACAAACAGAGTTGTAGCAAACGTAAAATTCAAAAAAATATAAAACTCAAATGTAATATGATAAGACAATTCAACGAATAAAATAAATTAATATAACTAATTCATATTGTTATTTATATTTATTTAATATTTTATTAATATGGTTCTAAAATCAGTTAAATTTACCAATAAATATTTTTGTTTCAAATGAGATGAAACGACCAAAGAAATGTTTTGTACCATTTCTTTCGTTGTAAAAATCTGTCCCAGCTTTTTTCTACGGTAAAAGTGAAAAAAATTAGAATATTCTACATGGGACTAAATATATATGAGTTAAATTGTTATTTGAAACTGCCACAAAACTGAGAAATACTTCATCATACTACGTGGAAGACCTATTTGTACCACATTTCTTTCTTCACAGCTCCGTACAGTACGATACAGTAAGATCTGTATATGTTTATCTTCCCGGCGCTCACACCATAATATTATTTTAGTCCTGTATGAAGTCAGTAACAATTTTTTAACAATTTTTTGCAAAATACTATTCTTATATTCGAAGTTGTGGATTAAATATAAAACACGAGAGGTCCATAATTTATTTAAATTTAATTTATATGTAGTTTCTGTTTAAATATGAAAAACTATCATCTTATGATAAAACACATGTATCCTAGATCCACAGGGTCAAGGTCTGATGTGTTTTTATTTATTAAGTCATTTTTATCGTTCATATTTTTGATATTTCATATCTGGCAATGAATGCTCAAAGAATTTTTTTTTGTTTCATTTAAAATATATTTATCCACAGGAATGAGATTTCCCACAGGAATGAAATGTTTTCTCGCCTATGTTCTTTTCCATCCCCTATGTTAACAATATACGAAGTTTGAAACCAATAGTCCGTTTTTAATAGTCAACTTTCATAACTGAATCGATTTTCCCTCGGGAATGAAATATAATATTTTCCCGGATTAAAAGATGACCTATAACCGTCTCCATCTCACAAGTTATGTTTGCAGGCCCGATAAGAGGGTGGGGTAGCCGGGGTTGTAGCCTAAGGGACCGGGTTAGAAAAGGGGGTCCGTAGCATCCCGGGAAAAAGTAAAAACCTTTTTTTTGTTCGTCACTTATTTTTTCAGGGAGAAATTTTTTAAAGATGTTCTTTACTCTCGGGGCCCGCCATTTCTCCCCACCGCCCTGGTGTAAAGTTTCAAGTTGACTGGTTAAGTCGTTCAGGCGTGAAAGCAAGTCAAACAAAAACCAAACAAACAAACTTAATTTCGCATTTATAATATTAGTTAGGATAAGGACTAGGATTTTTAACAATTTTAAAATCACCAGCATATCATACCATATTAGTTTCCACATTTCGAATTGTAAAAATGACGGACTTTCATTTAAAGTTTCTTGCCCTATTTCAACCCCCTAATGGACAAATTTTTAAGAGCACTGAAACTTTTGTTTTCGAACCAGTAACCTAACACCAATTTCTAACTCAAAAAATTACATATTTCTATAAACATTTTCATCCCCTATTTGTCCCCTTAGGGGGTGAATTCCCAAAAATCCCTTCTTAGTGCTCACCTACGTTATATAAGAAATCCCTGTTCAAAATTTCACGATTCTAGGCCCAGCGGTCTGGACTGTGCATTGATCGATCAGTCAGTCAGTCAGTCAATCAGTTTTGATTTTTATATATCGCCTTCCTAGTATGAAAGTGAGATATCTAGGAAATGTTAGTTTTGAGATAACTGCATTATAGTGATGAGCAAATGCAAGACCAAGACCAAGACTTGGCAGTCTTGGTCCTGGTCTTGTTTTTGCATTAATAATCTTGGTCTTGGTCTTGCTAGAGCAGTTTGAGTCTTGGTCTTGGTCTTGCAAAATGCAGTCTTGGTATTGGTTTTGGTCTTGGTATTGCTAAAGAATCCTGCACTTTCTTGCATTTTTTTAATAGCGAATTTTTTCCTTCTAAAATCAGAATTTTCTCTCTTTACGGTATTAATTATACTTTTAAACTATTTAACCTGTTAACCGGGGAATTAGCTATTGCTCAACTCGTTTCAGAATGGGGAAAAATGTCGTCATGCCCGTTGCAGTAGGCTTTTATGTATGGCGAAATATTTCGTCATACCCAGTTAACAGGTTTTTCCATGACGAAAAATGTCGTCATGCCCATTGCAGTAGGCTTTTATGTATGACGAAATATTTCGTCATACCCAATTAACAGGTTAAATAATTTAGCAAGAGTCTTGCTTTTTTCTTGCTATGGTCTTGCTCACTTGAGTCTTGGTATTGGTCTTGCAGCCATACTTATAGTCTTGGTCTTGGTCTTGGTCTTGCAAAAAATGCAAGACAAAGACAAGACTGCAAGACCAAGACTAATTTTGCTCATCACTACTGCATTATAAATCTTAATAATACATTAGTTTAAATGGTGACCTTGAGATTTAAAGCAATGCTCTTCAAAAATTATATATCCTACGAATTTATGAAATATGTCATTTGATAACTAATTGACTTATCTATTACATGGTACTAAAAATGAAAATCGGAAAATTCCCAGATATCCCACTTTCATTCTAGGAAGGCGATATATAGATAGATACGAAAGAAAAGTTTATTCCGAAGTCCGAAAATTTTGGATGAGTTCGTTAGCCAGTGCCAGTATGACGGATTACATATTGTGAACTGCAAATGTATTTACATGCATTTACTTATTACGTAGCTGGGATATTTTTGGATTGATAGGTTTTCGAGTTAGTTGCTTTTAGGCAACAGGTTTCAGTTGTAGAAAACACAAATTTATTCAGAAAAAATATAAAATTTGAGTGTAATGTGGTAAGACACTTTAAGGAATATTCATATAATAAGTTAATATTAAATTTCGTTACTATGGAGCTGACATTAGTTAAATTTACTAATAAAGACTTTTGTTTCATTTTCATTGTGTTTATCTACAATGAAGTGACCAATGTCTCCTACAATTTTTTTTTTTGCTGTAATTTGTCTTAACTTTTTTCACGGTAAAAGTGAAAAAAACTACAGTATTTTTATGGGACTTAATACATATAAGTTAAATTGTCTAGGTCAGTGTGTTCCAATCGCCTGTCCGCGAAAGTATCTCACCAATCCGTAGAAAGATGTGTGAATTAAAGTGAATTACAAAAATATTTATAATTTTGATTTTTACTTTAAAAACAAAAAATTTGTGGGGCTAACTTTATGAAAAAAGGCTTTTATCCATAAAAATCATATGTTTTGGAATTTAGTTTTTTTATTTACGGCCCATGATAGCACATGTCTAGCACAACCTTTTTTGTTTTAAAAATTAGAAACGGCGAGGCTAACTTTAGGCTCAAAAATGGTTTTTGGCCTTAAAAAAGCAGTTTTTGGGGTTTAGTCTTTTATTTACGATTCGTGATAGCACACGACTAACACAATACCTACGGCCAAGCCTTTTTGTTTGCAAAAGGCTGGGCCGTAGAAAAGGAAAATGGAGGGACTACCTTAGTCTGGACGTATGGTCGACTAAATGGTTAGAAAACGACATTTCATATTACACGACTAAATGTTATTTCAATTAATGACGAAATTAATTACAGGATAAAATAATTCTTATTAAAATTAAAGAATGACTTCTCTAATGTTTAAGTAAGTGTGGATATTTATTTGAATTACATGGTAGACCAAGTGGTCGGAAAACGACATTTCATATTACACAACCTAATGTTATTCTAATTAATACTCAAAAGTCGATTACATCACAGTTATGCACGATAACTTTTGAACGAAATATCCAATTTTTATGAAATTTGGTGAAAATGCTGGAAGTCTGAAACCCTTGGATTAGTTCTTTAGTCAGACATGTCTAATGCCCTGAACCTCGAATAAATAAGCTTTTGTCAAAATTTGCCAAAATTTAAAAGTTTTCCGAAATTTTTTTTACACTATGATAAAAAGCAGAAAAAGACACATAAGATACGTTTTGAAGCATTATCCTATGTAAACGGATTTTCGAGAAAAAGTAATTTTTATGACTGGAAGTTCGTTATTTTGTGTAGGATGCTGTGACAGGGGGGTATTTAAAGATTTTCTATTGAAGATTCTTTCTTATTTAAAAGTATTTTCAGCAAAATATTTTTATTTTATTTTATTTTTTTTTTTTGAATCTGGTCTGTGAACGGAAATATCCGAGTAAGTTAATGTCTACATTTTTTAGTAATTTTGTTTTAATAATAGTTGTAACAGAATATTGTATGAAATATTTTTATCAATAAAACTGATGATATATCTAATTAATTCATATATACCACATTTTTTGACCGTGATCTTTAACAAAAAGTGAAATTGATAACACTCATAGCAAAAGTGCAAGGACGTTTTATGGAACAAATTCTAAGTTGAAAATACCCCTGTCGCAGCATCCTGCATAACATAGCGAATTTTCGTTTACAAAAATTAATTTTTCTCGGAAACCAGTTTATCTATAGAATAATAGTTCAAAAAACTTTTTCTACGTAATTTTTTCTCCTATTTCTAATAATATAAAAAAATTTTCACAAAAACTTTAGAATTTGGAGAAATTTTGGCAAAAACTTGAAAAATGTTCAAAAAATCGTATTCCAGGCATTGGACGTACCTGGCTGAAGAACTCATCAGATTTTTTGACTTTCAACGTTTCCATTAAAGTTCGTAAAAATAGAATATTTAGTTCGAGAGTTATCGCGCGGACACAGACACACACCTACATATATAGGGACTTCAAATCAAATTTTTACTATAGTCCTGAGCTCAAGTCGCGTCATGACAGTGGTCGTAATAGCTGAATTTTCGATTTGAAAATTCGCTAAAATCATATGGATAATATAGATGATTTGTTTGAGGTTCAGGCACTAAGAAACTGCAATCAAAAATTATTACATAATCATATTTGTAGCCTTATTGAAATTATCAATCAAATGTTTGGAACTTATAAATAGGCAAAAACCGTTACAGGGGATTTTATTGTAAACGATTTCAATTACAACAACTTTTCGGGTATAGCGACCCAATGTCCCGTAAGTGTACAATAGTAAATTTATTTTGCTGCAACAGTGGCTGGATTTTATGCATATATGTTGAAAATTTTTTGAAGGCGTATAGGATAAAGTCAAAACAAATACAAAAATTGTTATTGATTGTTTGTGTTTACCTATCCAAAGTGTAGATAGTTCATTTAACCTTAGCCTGCAAATAAATTATGGTGGGAGTTCTGGTAAAAGTAATTTGAGAACTTTTTCTTATCTCTTATTGTTAATTCTCGGCTTTCTTCCATTTTAGAAGTCTAATAAACTATGTCGGCGGTAATCTAGCAACTAATTCTGTGGTAGCCCTAGGATTCGGAATTATATTGAATTTTTGAAATTTGAAAACTTACATTGAAATCGGAATTAGTAAATAAATAAGAATAAAATTATAAAAAAATATCGATCATTAGCAATTTGTTTATTGATGGTCATGGTTCATTATTGCTTGTCCAGGAACTGAAGACATTCAATGCAGCGTTGCTTTAGTTAGATTCTATCTTTGTCTGTATAATTTATGTATGTAAAGTAAGAGAGATAGATTATAAACAATAGTTCTTTTTATTCTTTTGTCCCCTTTTAAAAGTGCCGTGAGTTGACGTACAAGCAATACAAGTAGGTATTATTATTTGTAATCGGGGTCATTACTCAAATTTTATGGATTATTTTATTCTATTTCCAAATTTTGCAGATATATTATATATGTAAGTATATAGCAGGATTGTTTTAGTATCATTAAAATGTATGTGTTAATCGCATAATTTTTTCTTTCAGTTCAGTAGATAAATGATAAAAACAAAAATGAACAAAAAACACATGTTTTGTGCTTTAATACGCTTTCATTTGATATTCTATTCGATGTTTTTGGGCAAAAATTATTTTCTTACTTTCCAGATTATCCTCTGAAATTAACTCTCAAAATCGAAATTAAACTTCACTTCAGTAATCACGTCGAATAGTTTCAGAGAAAATCGCCTGTGACAGACGGACTGACACCGACCGAAGTGATCCCATAAGTGTTGCGTTTTGCCAGTTTTGGTACGAGGCACTAAAAAATCGACGGAAATAGTATATAGGGGAGACTGGGGTCAAGTGACCAGTCGAGGTAAAGTGACTCTTGGCCTTTACTCACCGGAAACTACTCCAATCTTTTGGCGAAGCTGAATACTAGCCTGTAGACAAGCCATTAGTGTTCTATTAAAACGCCAATGATCAGTTCCCTAGATTGTATGAATTATAACGAATTTTCAGAATTTTTAAGTGTTGATGTAAAGTAAGTTTTAAGTTGTATTCTCATTATTTTGCTTCCGAGACTACTAAAGTAGCGGAAGCATTGTGATCACTTTTGAAAAATAAAAAATTTTTTCTCTTCAAAATCAAATTTTTTACGCACATTTTACGTTTTAGAGCTTCCTGAACAATTTTGGTTTGGGCCGTCCGTCTATCTGTCCGTCTGTGTGTCTCCAATTTTGCACCAAGTGGCATAACTTCCGAACTATTCGATTGTTTTTAATGAAATTTTCAGAAATTATGCAGTTTGGCTCCGCGATGGTCCCCTATGAATTTAATCAAAATCGGAGTAACGGTAGCAACGCCGCTACCATGTCATTCCAAAATTGCACCAAGTGGCATAACTTCTGAACTACTCAATTCTTTTTTATGAAATTTTCAGAAATTATGTAGTTTGGTTCCTATATGGTCCCCTATGAATTTAATCGAAATCGGAGTAACGGTAGCTACGCCGCTACCATGAAATCCCATTAAATGTCAATATCTTATTTACTGCTAGTCCTATCTCGCTCAAATTTTTAGGGTATATTGGGGGTTAGTTTCTAAAATATTTTTGCTATTATTTTATAATTTAGCCTTTAAGTCTTTTGAGTTACAACAGTTTTTTATAAACTTCAAGGCGAAAATATAATTTCACGATATATAATATGTATATTTGGTAGAATACTGTTTTAAAGCCTTTTACGACTACGAGGAAGCTGTGTGCCCACCCTATTGGCAGCGTATTTTTATTAATTATGAATACAATTTTTTAACTGGAATAGCTAACAACTCTGTCTAATTACCTTTAAAATAATATAGTTATCGATGAATCAGAAAATTCTTTCTTGAAATTAATTGTAGTTTGCCGAAAAGGCGTCTAACGGGGTAAAGTGACCAGGCTTATAATGGGGCAAAGTGGTCAGTGTCTCCGATCGCTGCTCAAATTGAATTCTTAGAATATTTGAACATATATTAAATTCAGAACTTTTATTTAGTTCTTTATATTTTATAAATAAAAGAATTGCCTGAAATCAGTTTTTAGGGTTCCGAGAAAAAATGTGAAAAAGGAACCTCTATGATGAGATTTCAATTTCCATCCGTCCGTCCGTCCGTTGATATATAATAATTAATGATACAAACATAGTTTGATTTTGTATATAAACATGCTTATTACTTCAAGATTTCTTTTTGGGTTAAAATAAGTACTCCTGGCCACTTTACCCAACATAGTAGGGCAAACTGGTCACTTTGCACATGTTGCGAAAAACAAAGATTGCAAAAATACCTTTCAAGATATTGTTGATATATTGATGGTTATTGATTCTGCACTAAAGCAACTATATGCTAAATATTTATTAATCTGTATTTCTTTTCAAATAAATAAACTAGACATTATTTTGTCTTAGAGTGTCCACTTTACTCCCGTCTCCCCTAATATCTTATTCAAATATATCACTTTGTATGACAGTTCTGATCCGGAATCATGACTGATACTAAAAATTTGGAAATTTCCGAAACGTCGGGATTGAAATTTTAATACCTGGACAAATATTCTAAATAGCGCTAATAGATCCACGTCGGGAGACAGCTGATAACTGGAGAAGCGCTAGCACACTATATAGCAATCAAATTGTAACAGGCTAATTATATCTAAAATCTACTGTTATTACTATCATATTAGTTTCTGTCTCTAATATTTTCTTTATGTTAAAAGTTTATTTTATGGTATAAAATTTTCGGAATATGGTGCTTTAAGATTTAGGGTAATTTTATATAGAAACATATTTATTTAATTTAATGTTTAAAAAGTAGAGGTCAAGAAATTTGATAATTACAGTTATCAAAATGTTTAAAATTTTATTTGCTTTTCAGTCACATTTTTACACACACTTTTTAAAAATAAATTTATTTCGAAACATTTACATTACATACATATTTTCAAATTTTATATCAATTACATTCTAAAGAAAAGAAGAAAATAGTTATTTATGCAACAAGATGCAAAATGAAGGTGTTTTTTTCACGAGTGGTATGTTTGTCCAACGAGGCTTACCGAGTTGGATAATTATGAGTGGACAAAATACTTATTTGCAACGTGTTGTATACAATAGTTTTTGCAATTCTAAATTAAAATGAAAAAAAAAAAAATAAAATAATGAATTATGGGACAATTATCTCAATTTGTTAAAAGTTTAAGGGTTACATTAAAAAATTATTTTAACATAATATTTGTTTTGAATTATTCATGGATAACTGTGGCTTGTATTGTATCGTTACTATGAAAATGAATTTTTTTACCTACTTTTTTTACGCGTGAAAAAAAGTATTTACTTTTTATCACTCGTGAAAAAAGTAAACCATTTTGACTATAACTACTGTTAACATTTTAATTCAAAATTGCAAAAAATAATTTAAATATGTTAAAACTACTCGCCTAGCTTCGTCTCCATAGTATTAATTAATTTTCAGCATCATATACATTTACTTGATATTGCACGAGTACTAATTCATATGTTACAATCGTTCCGGCCACCTAAATGGAAAAATACATTTATAAAATTAAGTGTGATTAACTTACATGTTTCTTTTCCGTATTCTTTTTTCGAATCAAACAAATTTAATGCTTGAAACAGACGTTCGATATTTTCTATTCGGAATTATAGTGATTCATTTGATAATTTCAAGTGACTCACCTGGGTTTCTGCAAAGAAAGTAACGTAAAAGCCCCCATTATGGAACGGTATCTAATACTGGAACAGTTTTGACATTTACATATTAATGAAGTTATTTCTGAAAGAAACGTCTGATAACAAAAATTATTATTAATAGAATGATTGTTTTTCAATTTAAATTCACCTCGCATTTAATGTTTCCTTACTTAATTAAAGAAATAAATATGTAAATGTCAAAACTGTTCCAGTATTAGATACCGTTCCATAATGAGGGCTTTTACGTTATAACAAAAAATAAATTATGAGTACGGTGACGATTCGTCATTTTTTCATCAAGTGACTTTTTTCCAACTAGTGTTTTTCGGATTTTTATTTTTTTTCAAAAATTTAAAAATATTCCTTTTTGCAATTTCCTGACTAAAATACATGATTTAGTCCATACTAATAGAGGACAGAGTGTCATTTCGAATCCCAAGGGTATAAAAATACTTTTGCTTCCACTTTTAAGCCAATCAACAAGCAGAATTCATACAGAATCACGAAGTTTATGTAAATTAAATAGCATTACCAGGTAATTTAAAACAATAAACAAACTTATAGATAAAAACAAATAGTTGTGTTGTCTAATTTGATTGATTTATCTAAAGTATACTTGATGTAATATTATTTCATAAAATTTTAATGACATTTAAATAATCTTTTTCTTAATTTTTATAATTTTAAATTATCCAAAATTGTAAAAAATAATACCTACACCACGGAACTAAAGTGTTTTATTTTATCCCTCGTGTGAATTGTTGCAAATTCCGATAAAAAACTTATTTTTCATTAATGATCAATTCAATTTTAACGATTCGTAATTTCCAGTACATGTTCGGAAATTTTTACCTTCAGAAACAAATCGAATATGTTTGTTGTGCAATACTTATATTTTATGTAAGGTTCGAGCATTCGTGATTTGTCTAATTCGAAAAACGAACGTGTGAGGTCACACTATGCCATTCTTAGCAAAATATTACACGGCGCCACCATCATAACAAGTTACTTTACCGTTAGTATCGCAGATCGTTGAATTGAAAAGAAATTCAATCCTGTTAATGCTACTGGATCCGTATGAAGCTGTATAATAAATTGGGAGACCTAAAAACAGTTGTTTTTTATGTAAATTTTCCAAATTTTAATTAGGAATAGGAAAAATCGTTATTAAATAAAAGATTCTGGGCTACGAGTGTCTAACTTTTTTCAGAGTAAATTGAATGTAGGAGCAATATCAGGGTTAGAAATTATATTTTGTCTGCTCGGTGCTCCCATCATTAATAATAAATAACAGTTAATTACCTCCGGTTCATATATTTCATTTGGTACACATAATAAATAAGGTAATAAACTTGTGCTTTGCTCATGAACTTTTGCCGCAAACAGTGTAACTGCGCATGTGCGAAGTATCAAATATGTTAACGAGAAGAAAAAATAGACGCCTTGTATATCAAAACGGTGTACACTGAAATTTTGAAACAAGCTGTAATTTTATCGCAGATAATTAAGGATTTGACCTCTGAATAAATCCTGGTGAAGGGATTTTGTTTTACGCACATCTTTGTTTTGGCATAATCTGTTTTTTTTTTTTTTATTGATTGCATGATAATTTCCGTTATTGTAATAATGATTCATGCAGTGGCGTCGCAAGACGAAAATGGGGAGTGGGCAAGATAATTTTTGCGAGGCCCCCTTTAATATTTGAAATTTTTCTCTTAAAAATTAGGCGACAATCAAAAAAAAAAAACGAAAAACAGTCACTCGCGAGGCCCCTTTAAGTGCGAGGCCGTGGGCGTGGGTCCACACCGCCTACGCTTAGCTACGCCACTGGATTCATGAAAGGTTATATATAATTTCAACCTACAGTCAGTTTTATAAACTGTCGAATGCATTCATTTCCGCATCATCGTTGAAATAGAATGTAAGGTCTACTTTTTTTTGCATGGTTTTAATATAAAAATAAACCGAACAATTACGGTGTTTCCGTACCTTTCTCGAAAGATGGTTCAGAATTAAATGCATTTCACAGTTCATGTACATTTTCTTTGTATATCGGGTAAAATGGGATAGCTGCAGAGTGATTTTTGCAAAGACAACTTTAACACAAATACCTATTTTATAAATACTAAGCAGTATTCCAAAATTCATATTTGGCCGGTTGCACCAAAATTAATTTAATCAGAACTTAATGGTCATTAGTAAATCAGAGATTAACTAACTCCGATTTTTCTGTTGCACCATTTAAAATATACGAACGTTAACGGTCAATTTTGACTAGCAACGGTGTCTGATTTGTTTTTATAGGACATGAAATGAGACACAAGGGAAGTAAATGCTAGTAAGTTGATATCACATGGTTAAAAAAAATTTAAATTTGCATATTTTGAAAATAGGTAGCGCCTACTTGATAATATTAGAAAATATATATTTATGTTTACCTAAAACATTTTGAAACTAATTTGACGATTCTGAAGATATTTTTCAATATAAAAATGGAAAAATGAAACAGATACCAAAATTTTACAGAAAAAGATAATTTTAATTGAAATTATAGAATAGTATTTTACAATATAAGTTCGGTAAGTTGCTTTTACTGATCGAGAAAATGTTGCGAAAACGAGACCCGCAGGGTCGAGTTTTTGCAATTTTCGAGATCAGTAAATGCACTTAACGCATCGTGTATTGTATAATATTTTTTGCACGATCGATTTAAAATAATTAAAGACTAAAAATGTGTTAAATAAAAAATAAAATTCAGATAATATAGATGAAATTTATATTTCTATGTTATGATATAGAATGCCATGAATAAATATTATAAATATTCATAACAACTAATATGAATCTTTGTAGTGACAATTGACAACTATATTTGTAAATAAAAAATTAAGTGTCAATATTTCACTGGCGTGAATATTTTTTTTGAATTTTCTATTAAAAAAAATTGAGGAAAATAGTTTGTTAAACTATATTATTAGTGAGAATAATGAAATTGATGAAGCATTTTATTTTTGACTGCAAATTTATTCTCGTAAAATGAAAGGAAGATTATGAAAGCCACAGAAAATCTTAATGATTGAACGACCTTTTGAAATGTCAATAAAATAAGAAGACTCATGCCAACAATAATAATAATAATGTGCAAACTAGTGAAAATTTTCATATTATTAATGGATTTATTTTCCTAATTGTTCAAATTATACTTTTAATTTCAATATAAATAAATAAATACAATCATTTTTGAGCTAATTTAACTTACCACACTCCTATTTACTTACCACGCATCTATTTCACTTACCGCACTGTTATTTTTTGGTTTCCATGGATATAAATAAACGTTCGGGAAATGTAACTTACCAGCATTGTCAACAGCATCGGTAAATGCATGAAAATACACGATCGTGCAAAATAGTATTTTACAATATAAGTTCGGTAAGTTGCTTTTACTGATCGAGAAAATGTTGCGAAAACGAGACCCGCAGGGTCGAGTTTTTGCAATTTTCGAGATCAGTAAATGCACTTAACGCATCGTGTATTGTATAATATTTTTTGCACGATCGATTTAAAATAATTAAAGATTAAAAATGTGTTAAATAAAAAATAAAATTCAGATAATATAGATGAAATTTATATTTCTATGTTATGACATAGAATGCCATGAATAAATATTATAAATATTCATAACAACTAATATGAATCTTTGTAGTGACAATTGACAACTATATTTGTAAATAAAAAATTAAGTGTCAATATTTCACTGGCGTGAATATTTTTTTTGAATTTTCTATTAAAAAAAATTGAGGAAAATAGTTTGTTAAACTATATTATTAGTGAGAATAATGAAATTGATGAAGCATTTTATTTTTGACTGCAAATTTATTCTCGTAAAATGAAAGGAAGATTATGAAAGCCACAGAAAATCTTAATGATTGAACGACCTTTTGAAATGTCAATAAAATAAGAAGACTGATGCCAACAATAATAATAATAATGTGCAAACTAGTGAAAATTTTCATATTAATAATGGATTTATTTTCCTAATTGTTCAAATTGTACTTTTAAATTCAATATAAATAAATAAATACAATCATTTTTGAGCTAATTTAACTTACCACACTCCTATTTACTTACCACGCATCTATTTCACTTACCGCACTGTTATTTTTTGGTTTCCATGGATATAAACAAACGTTCGGGAAATGAAACTTACCAGCATTGTCAACAGCATCGGTAAATGCATGAAAATACACGATCGTGCAAAAAAGTATATTTCAATAGTAGAAAATAAATATAAATATTAGCGATACTATGGAAACTAGCATCCAAATATGCACTAAACGCTGATTAAATATTTAATTGCCCAATATGCATCCATTAACTTAACAGACGATTTAATCATCAGTTAACAAAAATTAACGTTGGTGCAACAGATAATCAGAGATTTTAACTACAGTTAAAGTTAATCATGGATTAACATCTTAACGGCCGATTAATAATGTTGGTGCAATCGGCCAATTGACTTTTAGCACCAATTTTCCTTGTAAATTTTAATTTGCTCCGAAATTATAAAAACTGCCAATTACTCTGCACTTTTCCGGAAAACAAGGTAAAAGTGTACTTTTGACACACTCTTTATTATGCTGAAACAAAAGTATGTGTAAAAAATTGTTTCACCAGGAATTGTTCAGAGGTTTTTCTTTTTTATAACTAATTTGATTGGATTAATTTTTTAAATTTACAAAAAAGTCTTACTTTGCACCGCGTAATAATTGAATACAAATAAAGAATAAATTGTTGAAAAAACTCAAAAGAATCAGAAAAGATATATCATCATTAATTTCTCTGGTTAATTTGGTGATTCTTGTGTAATCAATTCGTATATCTGACCATAAATATTTTGGTAATACCTAAAAATTAATTAATGAAACTATAGTTTTAATTTCTTGGTTCGCTTTTAAACTTTTTTTGAGTATGCATAATGTTGATGCAGAAAGAGTTGTATATTTACGATATTTACCATTGAATGAACATTTTCGATTATTTGTTTAACTCTGGCTGTTACATCGGCAAATAGTTCCGACAATGAGTAACCAATAATCATTAGAAATAAATCCATAAAGTTCCAATTAAATGTACAAACTAAATTTGCAAACTAAAAATAAATTATTTATTAATTCTGAATTGATTTTACATTTTCGATTTTCAATTTGGTACGCCATGAATTCAGAATTGTTAAGTACCTGAGCTAAAACACCTTTCCACATTGCATACGAGGTAAGTTCAAAAAGTTGAGGAAATGTTGTTTTAAAATATGTCTCAATAAAAATACAATTTTGGTCGCATCGTACAGATTTAGCATTGGATAATATCGAAAAAGCATGTTCCACTAAAGAAAAAATTTATGTCAAGTATGCTTAAGATTACATGACTGAAGTGGAAACTTTTATAGCAAGCGCAGTCAAATCGAAGTACTTAATATAAATATATTAAATGAGTAATATTTTATTGAAAGCATAAATCTGGAGTCAATATGACTCTAGTAAAGTCCAGACCCAAACATTTCAAGATTTTCTAGTTTTCGAAAAATATTTATGAATTTAACGTTTGTTCTAAATTAAGTAGAAGTTAATGTAAAGTTATGAAATTACTAAATAAAATTTTATTTAATTAAGAAAACTTTTTTTTGTTAAATTTTTGTAAATAAAAGAACAAAATTTGGTTAAATTTGATAGTGATATGTTGTTATTGAAATGTTATTATAACAACGTTTGTTATATTCGGCTTCTCAATCCGAGTTTAACCGAAAGAGCTTCACTTCCTTTTGGCGTTTTAATCCGAGTTTAACCGAAAGCATCACTCTGTTTTAGCGTGTCGGTCAGGCATATTTTTTGCCCACAGAAAATTTGTGTGCGTGGTGTGTCTATAGAAGTTTTTACTTCAAAAATAATTTTTTAAATACTAAACCAAACATTTTGCATTAGAGTTTACCTGTAGCAGTAATCATTACGGTTAAAAAAATAATATTAACTGCAATTGATAAATTTTTCCTTGAGTGATATTTTACCATCACTTTTTCAATTTGAATCCACTTTTTCATAATTCTCGGCCAATTGTATGCAATTCTTGCAAACAGTACTGACACTATAAGTGAATTAGTGAAGAAGATCAGACTAATAAATGTTTGAAATTTCAAGGACTTATTATAAATTCTGATAAGCACTAAAATTCCCATTCCAATTGAGCATAATATATTGCAAATCCATAAAATGATCCGAAAGGAACACCATTGAAATCGTAATGCCGTTTGTGGATCATTACTCAGAACTCCACGTACAGGCATTAATCCAAAACATTGAGCCGTAAATAAAACTGGTTTTAGAGCTTGTTGAAAATTGTAAACTAGAAATACGTATAAACATCATGTGATTTTGTTGTAATATTGGCGAAAAAATTAGAGTAAATACCTCTCCTTGGTTTTGCATATATGGATTTTTTCATTGGACTGATAGCAATTTTTTTAATTTTCATTGTATTACTTGGAAGAGCATTTACATTTAAAATCATTTTTCAAGTTTTTAAAATTTAGTTTCTTCTAAACATTTTGTAATATTTACTAAGCTAAAAATTTTTCTAATTAAATCATTTTTTCTAAAACAAGTTCAAAAAACATATTTGTAAATTTGAGATATTATAAAGGACATGCAGGATTAAATAAAACATAATGATTGTAATGGAACTTGAGAATTTTATGGTCAGAGCGAACACCAAGGGAAACAAGTTAAGAATCTTAAGTGTTTGATTCAAATTTTATTTTCACTTGTTTTTCATACCTTTAAAACTTAACTTTCCACTTTCTAAATTTTCAGTTTTTTAATTACTTTCTTTTCACGAAATTTTTTTCCAATATTTTTTCCACAAAACTATTATTTGAAATTTTGTAGCCAAAAGCAATTTGATTATTACAACAAATTTTAATTTTTTTTTGTATTTAAAAAAAAAAATTCAAATTTTATTATCAACATTTAAATTGTAAAAAGTAACATTGAAAAATTTACATATAGGATATACATTATCGGAAATATAATAATTATATTATAATGAAATGTTTTTGTTATTTTGTTTATTACAATCATCCTTCGTTTCAAAACCACTACCCCCTTATCCATGTAAAGGGTTGATGTGTAAATGATTAATCACTGTTATTGTTTATTGTATATATCCAATGTGTAATTAAAGATGAGTTGTTGACAGTGGCGGAAATTATTTTGTTGTCAGTGTATACATACATAACAATATACTGGTGGCAGTGCTGAGTAAATATTAATCTATTATTTACTGAATCAAGGCAAACTGGAAACCAGAAGGGAATTTGATATTTCGTAAAGAATTGTGCGTTATTATTATTATTATTATTTAGAATTTTTAAACAAAAGGTCGTATCAAAAAAATTGTTGATTAATATGCACATTCAAAAATTACTTTTTTATTTTTATTTTTTATATTAAATTCCTTTTTCCTATTTATTTTATTTATGCATTTAAGGATGAACAGAAATATCTTCCAGAATAATTGCTAAATTAATATTATATGCCGCTACTGTTCAAAAAAAAGTTGTTGAGAGTTCAATACGTAATAATCTATTTCAAATGTAATTTATATAAAATCTTTTTTGATTAATACTTTCGTAGCAATAAAACAATAATAACTATTAAATTTCAAAGACTTCAATTTTTTTATTTTTCCAAAATACGTAATAATGGATAATGGTGATTTTAAAGCTAGATTTCCACATGTAAGAAGTATTACTTGCATAAAAGTAAAATTTTGAGAGGGTGTGGTCACATTTTTATAAAAGTACACTTGTAAGTATCCACTAAAAGGCTTAGAATACCTACCTCCTTCGAATTTAATTTGACTTTTTGTTTCCATTATAAAAGCATCACTTAAAAAAATGTTTTGTTTTATTATTGTTGACTTTACCTGAGATAAAAGAAACAAGTTCCGAGCTAGAAAGCATTTTCAAGTATATACATGATAGTATAAATTATTAACAGAAATACTGAATATATATATAT
Organism: Brachynemurus nebulosus; assembly: GCA_035578155.1. Classification (NCBI taxonomy): domain Eukaryota; kingdom Metazoa; phylum Arthropoda; class Insecta; order Neuroptera; family Myrmeleontidae; genus Brachynemurus; species Brachynemurus nebulosus. The sequence goes on from JAPWDM010000003.1 coordinate 29,324,117, forward strand.
ATATATATATATATATATATATATATATATATATATATATATATATATATATATATATTCTTTTTTTGTTAGAGCCAAGTAAGTGAATTAAGTGAAGCTCCCACAGAAATCGGCCATATTTCTGACATAAATCAACGAGGTAAAACATAAACGTATATGCTTTCGGTCAAAGTTAAGAATAATTAGGGCCGATACACATTAACGCTCCGCTCTCGGTACTATATCGCTACGCTCCCGATTCGATAAAATATTCTTACACAAGAAACAATGAGTGTATTCACATCATCACTTCGATATCGCTCCGATATCAGTCGCGGTCCTGTCCCGTTCTAATACCAATACCACTCAGGTAATATTTTATCGGAGCGATATCTTGTTATGACTTGTTATCACTTGTACCTATATATGTATATTCCACTCCGCTCCGCTTGCATTCAGTTGTTATGAAAGATGTTTGTATTGAACTGCGAGCGTACCGAGAAAGGCATTATAATGTAAATGGAGAACGAATAGGTACCAGCATGGTATCAGCACTGTAATGTGAACACAACAAGATTATATCGGAGCGAGACCGGAGCGGGAGAGTACCGATAGCGGCACTATAGTGTAGGTCGGGCCTTAAAGTGACGCTAACTTTGCTTAGAGTTATTCGACATGAACTTCTTTTGTGGAATTGTTTCTCGAAATCAGTAAATATTGAGGAGTTAGCTATATTTAAAGTTTTTCTATATACTGTCATCCTTTCATCGACTTAGATATTTTTTATTAAAATGTTCAGAATGTTATGACAAATAATGTGACGAAGCCAGAAAATAAAAAAAATATATATATTAATTAATAAATAAGAATAATTAAAATGACACTAACTTTGCTTGCATAGTATAAACAAAATGTTATTGTTACAGCTAATTTAAAAGATAGCTTTCTTCCATTTAAATATTATAATTTTACTTTACGTAAAAATTTGAAATTATTAAATAAAGATTAATACTAATTGTAAGAAGAATGTTGATCTGTGTCTATTGTGATTGCTGATTTTGCTTCATTTTTATATTGCAGTGAAACACTATGGCAAATGACTGTATTTACCTAGTAGAAGTAGACTTACATGCAGATTGTGTTTACATATGAGCAAATAGATTTAATTTTCAAAAGTATATTTGCATGCAAGTGTACTTGCACGTGGAAGTCAACTTTAAAATAATTATACATATATTTTAAAAAAATTTAATTTTATAACGTAAATAAGCACATTGTACATACATATATTTACGTACTAAAATATATTCTGGAGAATTACAATCAAAGTTTCCATCAAAGTTAATTCAGATCTTATTCGAATAAAAGTAATAAACATTATTTTATTATTAATCTAGATTAACATTAGGTAAAATTAACTCTTATCTTCTAATTTTTATACATTTATGTTGCTTCAGTTTAAGTACCATAAAAAATTCCGGAAATTACTTTTTTCCTAATTTATCACTGTCATTATAGCTACACAAAATGATCAATATTACTTATCATACTGTTACTTTAAGTAACTGACAGTATTTTTGAATTTTTTATGAAACGTATTTTTTATTAACTTTAACCTCGTGTAAATATTACAATAAAAATAAACTGGATTAAAACTAACAATGGATTTACACTTATCAAATTAGCGCTACCTTTCCCGGACTTTTTATCATTCGATCCAGTGCCTGTGTTAATATAGTTATTAATTACATGATGTCCAACATTTGATGCGGGATGATTATTCGCATTACCGGGATGGTGTACTGGATGTGACGGTTGTACAGGCACGTGTACCGGATAATTACTGGCCGGTAAATTTGGATGAGGATAATATGGACCAATGGAACTGCCGTATGTGGACGTATTATTCAAAACGGTGGCATGGGTTCCATTCATTGCTACGGCTATCAGTCGATAGGTTTGATGTGTTGCATTGTTATGTACCAGTGTACCATTTCGAGCCATTGTAATATTCACGATGTGGCCCATGTGACCGTAAGGTGTTAAATTTGAATAATGATGGACCACAAAACGAACTGGATGGTTGGGCGGCACTAGCATGAATGTTTGGTGTGTCACATTGTTGTAAACTAATGAACCATTGTGAACACGACTTGAATTGACGTAAATTAAATTGTTATTGGGTGATGGATTGTACTGTGGCAAGCTGAAACCGATTAGTGCAAAAACTGAAAATAAAAAAATGATTTTATTAGTTCCATTAGAGCTCACAATCAAACAAAATATGAATTTCTTTGATTTTTTTTATAGAAAATCCGCTTGTCAGAAATATTAATTCAGAGTACGATAATTATTTAATGTGTTTTTGTTTATATGCTATGGAATATTATGCTTTGAACATAAAAGTGCTCTGATCCTGTACTGTTTACAAAAGAAGATGTCCGGAATACACTATTTTTTAAGAATTCTTCCTTGCTGATCTTTGCAAACAGCATAAGGTCAGAGTACTTTTATCTTCATAGTATATTGTTACATATAAAAGGTGGTCCAGAATTATGTACCGTAATTGGTAGAGCTCGTAGTACGTTCAAAAATAATGGTACCTTTTCATGTACACTTTTTTTTCAAAACTCAATAATAAGGGAGATACAACTCTGTAAAGGGGTGAAACGAAAACCATTATTTCTTAAATATTTGACAAACGCTTTTGAATAACGGATTGATATTTTAGGGCTACTTCTTTTGCGTTAGAAGGATTAAATTTATGTCAACACTTATTCCACCACTCATGACTGAGGGATGGTTTTGGGTGGTAGGTGTGAGTTATCACGTCTTTTCTTTTTTGATCTGCAATTATTTAAACAGATTCCCTGATAATATGATTCCTCAGACAGTTTCACGCAAAAAGGTATACTCGTTATATTTCGATAAATATTACCGTTTTCGGGTAATTTAAAGTAGAAGTATCTATTTCCAAATTATCCCCTAATCATAAGTGATCGAATAATTGATACCATAAAATTAATTATCTTAATGTTATTACGCGCCCCTAGAATATGAATCCAGTAATCAAAAGCGCCTAAAAAAATTTAAAAAAAAGAAGTCAGTTTCGTTCCACCCCTCTACATTTTACCCCTCTGCTTTATCTCCCTTATTATTGCGTTTTGGAAAAAAGTGTAGATGAAAAGGTATCATTATTTTTGAACATACTGTCAGCTCCAGCAGTTACGGTACATAATTCTGGACTACCCTGTATTATATTAACAAAACGGTATTAAAAATTTGATAGGCCGATTTTCTTTGGAAAGTGAGACCCGTTCTTTATAAGGAATTGTACGTTCTAGCTAGGGCTGACACTTCTCATGTGGATGCCCCTGAGTACTTCACATGTGGAGATCTTTTAGTATACTTTTGCGGAAACCACTCTTAAGACGATAAGCAAATTTCCGGAATTTTTCAAGTTTTTCCGAAAAATAGGGTTGACGAGCAAAATAAAAAAACGCCTCATCCTTTCTGTTCTGCTCCTGTTTTGAGAGATTTATTGTCAATTTTGTGGAGGTTCCTATTGTTTGGGAGCCCTGGGTGGGGTACGTGGCCCAAGTGCCTTTATGTAAAGCAGGCTCTAGTTCTAGGTTTTTAAAACAATTTTTTACGCAGTTGGTCCCGGAAAAGAGTTAATTGTGAAAAATTGATTTTAATTGAATAATTTTTATCCTAATAATTTAAGAATTCCCCATTTGAATTAATAGTTACAAGCAGGGCCGTGGAAAAAAACTAAGGGCCTCAGAAATAAACCTTCAATTTTTTTAAATACATATTTTTAAAGTAAAAATTAAGTACAAAATAAGACCTGGTGGGCCGGGCCCTGAGAGCCGAGCCCCGGGGCTACAGTCCTGACTGTCCTCTTTTCATAGGGCCTGGTTATAAATATTATAACACATGACTGTAATAACTAGAAAGTATAATTTGTTTTTTATTGAATTACTATAAACGATTTTATGAAAACTATGATATAAAACTAATTTTAACGAAGTTTCACTTCAATTACGTGTCAGATTACGCAAATTTATAGCTTTTTTTTAAGTTTTGAAATTGACGAACACTAGAAAACATCTCTCAAACTGCACCAAATCTTTAGAATAATTCTTTATCTATTAGGTTTCATAGAAAGTATGTTTCATTCGAAAAGAAATGAAGTACATATCGTCAGCTGAGTATTGGTTTGTACCAAGTCAACTTTTTAAACATTTTTTCTAGATAGTTGTTTTGTTAGTTTTGGACATTGAGGAAGCCAAAACCACCATCAGAAAAAAATTTTTAAAAAACTGACTTGGTACAAACCAATACTCAGCTGACGATATGTACATATTTCTTAAATATGTAGAAAGAAATATAAGAACAAAATTAAGGAAAAAGGAAATCGACAAAAGTTGAATTTCGTTTACAAATTCTGTTTTAATATATTTTGCATGTAACTCAATGATTTACAATGGAAATTATTTTCTATATGAAGTAGGTATAATTTTTTTATTATTGAATATTGCATAAAAATACAAAAATGACACTTTTTTGTAACATATTCTAGATTTTTCGAATCAAAATTATTTCTAGGTATTATAGTAAAACATTAATTTATTTTACTTACAGCTTAGAATAGTTACATCAATTAAAATCAAATTGCTATTAATTTGTTTCATTTTTACTTTGTATTGTTACAGTAAAAAAAAATCTATAAAAAAGTATTTGTTGCACACTTTTGTATTAAGCAATTTACATAATTAAAAATTTTTAAAGTATGATGATAACAGTATCTGGTAAACAAAAAACATCATTTTATTTATTACGGCTATTATTGTCATTACATTTGTTAAAGACACACATTGTAAAAATTTTAGAGTACCAATATAAATAATTTGTCATAAATACTACGAAAATTTTATATGTAATATCGGCGATCCATTGTAGCTTTGTTCCTTAACTTGATTTATAAATCAAGGAACTTTTTACAAATGGTTTACGACTGGTTAAGTTGTTGAGATGTTAAACCGAGACAAACAAACTCACAAAAGTTAAAATTAAAAAGTAGCTTAGGGTTAGTCAACTTCAATAAACCTATATTTTTCATTTTTCATCAAAACTTCACTAATTGTAAGATATTATTGAAAAATTTTTTTGTTTAGTGTACTTACTTTTACTAGTTCTTATCACGGTAATAAATGGAATTATTCATCGCATTACCTGTATTAATTTGACTTTTTAACTTACTATTTTTAATAAGATTCACACCAAGAAAATAATTTAAATATTTTTTTTATTAAAAATAATAAATAAAAAAACCAAGCTTATAATAAATCTTCTGCTTCCGTCCTGGGAATATCCTAATCTTCATTCGTTCCAATTTTTTGATCCAGTGCAGGTGGATTTGGAACTCCTTGAATATGTGCATTAATCCAAGGCCGAAAATAATCAACATCAGTATAAATACCAGGATTATATTCTTTTCCACATTCGATACCAGCGGACACTATAGCCACCAATTGCTTTTTATAAACAAATGGACCCCCGGAGTCTCCGGTACAAGCATCACGTCCGCCAGTGTTATAACCCGCGCACATCATTCCATCGTAGATTGTGATACGTCCCCGAAATAGAAATCTACAACGCTCATTCGACTGGATCGGTACCTCGACTGCCATCATTCTGTTGCTAATTTCACCACCCTGGTAGCAAAGCAAATAAAAATACACTGTAAAGAGTTTTGGCACATAGTTTTCTCGTACTCGTAGCATAAGTTTGCGCCTTTTATCCAATTTTCAAAGTGGTTTTGTGTCAAATTTAGAGTAATAAGATATCGGTATTTAATGAGCTTCACGCTTGCGCTTGCGCAGTGGTTACCATTGCTCTGATTACGTTGAAATTGATATGGGACCATATATAGACTAGCCCCCAACTATCAACAGAATTTAAAAGAAACTAGACGAAAACTATGTTTCGATTGCGATAAGGGATACACAGGAGATTATTTAGGAGCCAACCTGCATTATTCCTGAAAATATCATCTAAAAATGCACGCTCGAGGTTTTTCTCAGATACACAGTCGGATAGACAGACACGTAACCAAAATTGTTTAAAAAGCTCTAAAATATGAAATACGAGTAGAAATTTTTATTTTAGAGAAAATAATTTTAGCAAAAGGGGTATTCCATCGTCACGGGTGGTACAATTTTAAGGGAGTTTTCTTTTGTCTTTTTAAGTTTTTAATTAATTAATTAAATCTTATTCTGTCACGGGTTGGACAATTGTTGTTCAACGCGTGACAGAAATACGATCTAATTTTATTTCCAAATAATATTATGTAGCGGTTTTTTGATAAAGCGGATATTGCAGTTTCTTATTTTATATAAAACTTAAAAAGGCAAAAGAAAACTCCCTTAAAATTGTTCCACCCGTAACGATGGAATACCCCAAAAGTGATTGATTACCTTCAATGCTTCCGATACGTTGGATAGACTTGGAAGCAAAATAATTTAAAAAAAAAAATTATTCAACTTACAAATTTTAAAGCACCAAATCCAAGAACAGTACATATGGTTTTCGGTGGAACACGGTTTTCGATTAATGGAATTGTTTGTACACTTTCTGAAAGCTCGAATGGCTCGACTACCTAGAAACAATAATTTTGTTTTCACTTCGAAAAAATTGACACATCTTTACGAAAATACCTCAATCAATGCAATATCGTTTCGGTATGTATCAATATCATATTCTCGATGACTTGTTATATTTGTTACATTTCGTACAACACCAGTTTGATTCAACATATATCTTCCGGCAATAACTACCACATCGTTAGGAGTAACCTTCCAACCAGTACTCATTATTAGACAATGGGCAGCGGTTAAAACAAATTTTGGTGCGATTAAAACTCCCGCACAATAATATTCATATTCTGGCTTCAGGGTTAACGATACCTAAAATTGATTAACAGTATGAGAATAAATCCATTTTCAAAGGTATCGTTTGGTGTACTTAGATATGAAAATAAGTAAATTCTCAATCGAGATTGTTATGTAATGAATTCAGAGTAGTATCCCAGTTATTTTAGGTTTTACAGCCATACATTAAGCACCTGAGCACAACATTTTTTGATGCAATCGCCATAAACACTGTGGTAATTTATATTTAATTTTAATTTTTTCAAAATCTACTTTATTCCTAATTAGTGTGGTTTTCCTGACCTTACCTACAACCAAGTTTAAAATTCTAGCGCCAATGGGCCCAACATAATTTTGCGCCTCCGTCTCGCCTTACACTTATCTAAAATTTAATATAAACCTCTTAAAAGTTTTTAATTAAAATAAAAGGTAGAAAATATGGAGTGAGATATGGAGCATCTCATCTCTTTTCGATCTCACAAATAGCTTGATGGATTAACCTGAAGCTTGTTGGATTCTTACGAACCAAAGGAGAGCCTATTTTTTATGCTTAAAGAACTGTGCCCCATTTAAAGGGGGTTTTGGGCCATGAGCGTGCAGAGTTAAATTGTATGTTAATATAAAGTACTAAGTTAGTACAGTAACAATCTGCTGTTTTTATATCCTTGCATTGAATGCGTGAGGTTATAGAGGCGGTTCAACTGTATGATTCTGAGATACTCAAAATTCTGTTTTATTAAAAGGATTTCTTTTTGATACCTATCATTAAGACACCTAAGTCTTCTTGCGTCCAGGGCACCTCCTCATGGTCAGAGTCACAGAATATATCAGAAGGAACGCAACTATCTCTTTTCTGTAATCACCAGTGTGCATTTCTGGGCACGTTAGGCTACTTAGTAGTCATTCATTCGGCAGCAGTCGATGAGTGTAGTTCAATTGTTGTCATTGTATAGTCATATTGTCACCGTCGTATTAACACGGTATATGTACCACATACATACGTGTGTAGTATTATGTTGTCTAATGTTAGTCAAAAGAACATCTTAGGACAAATGGTAAAAGAAACTAATCTTAATCGCAAGCTAAAACAATTTCGCTCAATCACTGATGAAATATTGACGGATTTTCCTGTTTTGTCAGAGAAAGATGTTTATTTAATATCTTTGGGACGTTACCAAATAAAAGAAGCCGAAGCGTATTATGGCAAACACATAGCTTCTGATGATAGATTTAGAATTGAAATATGTACCAACACCGATGCAATTGATTTTGATTCTTAGGGGTTGACAGTAATAGATTCATTATTTATTAAAAGAAGAATTCAGTCCCGACATATCAATAAAACAAAATACTATGTTTATGTGTTAGCAGAAAAAAACTTAGTAGGTAAAGATTCAATAAAAGGTTACTACTGTAGTTGTAAAAATGGTGCACGAACCATAGGTACCTGTGTTCACGTAATAACTATAATCTGGTTTTTAGGGTATGTTAGACATCACAATGAACAAGTAACTTCACCATCAGAAGATCTAGAGAACATATTCGTAAGATCTGATAGTTCAGATAAAGAAGATTTTGAAAAATAATTTTTATTTTTTAACACCCTGTAAACTAAGGCGCATTCGTTAAACAGCACTAAAAATATTTTTTTGGTAATGCACTCCTCTAAAGTAAAACACTGCTATGGACATTATCCCCGCACGCCATACGGCCCAAACCGGGACATGGTTCTTTTAATCCCATTAAGTGATTTTCCATCACGTGCCAATAACTTTTCAGTGAAAAATGATATTTCCTTCAGTAAATAACTATTTTATTCCAACGACTTTCGAGATTTTCTCAAATTTAAATTAAAAGAAACGTGGCTCGAAATTTAGTGTACAATTGATATTCGCTTGAAAAAATATCGTGTTCCATTTAAATTTTTTTAAAATTGGTGTCAATGAAAAATAGACATCACATTAGGTCATAAAAGTGCAGCCAATTACGTGGTAAAAGCACTATACGATGCTTCGCATATAAACAAGGAAAATTTTTGCAGCCGCGCCTTCCAAAATTTTGACGCCATGGGATCGGACCCATAAGATTAATGTCCAAATTCCACCTTGTCTACAATCATTATTAGGATTCTTTTAATCGATATGAAAAAAAAATGTTTGAAATTTAATCTGTAAAAATTATTATAATCTGTATTATTACATATTTGTAAAAAAAATCAGTGGATTATTTAAAATATGTGATTGTAGATAAGGCCAAAACTACACTCAACAAGAAAGAAAAATAAAATTAAAAAATAAAAATTAAATAATAAATTACGTCAGCATTCATGGTGGCAGGTTAAATTTACACAACGTTCCCAAAATGTTATGAAATGAGATTATAAGTAAGTAAATTTTCTAATTTTACTATATAGTTTTGACCAGATGTTACTCTTAATGATTTATTAATACTTACATGATATGGAAATTCGTTGGGTAATGCAGGTCGGCCGCCTACAATCCTTGGACTGAGTCGACCGAATCCAGTTACAGTTTCTATCCTATCTAAATCACAAAATTTTAAATTTTTAACAATATTTCAATTTGAAAAATTCGACGAACGTCATCGTACAAAAACAATTCCACTTAATATCATTTTTCTACTTACAATTAAATATTGCAAAAAGTAAAAGAAACCAAAAAGTCTGTTTCAAATTCATAGCTAAAATTAAGTTTTTATAAGTAAAGGGGACCCATTAGTATGTTTCGTCTTAAATCAACAATTTATAAATTTCTAACGGAAAAATTTTATCTCAGATAAAGTATATGTTTTCTTGAAATATAGGGGAGACTGGGGTAAAGTGGCCAGTGGAGGTAAAGTGGCCATTGGCCTTTACTCATCGGAAACCACTCCAGTCTTGTGGCGAAGTTGAATACTAGATTGTAGACAAGCCATTAGTATTCTATTAAAACGTCAGTGATCAGTTTCCTAGACTGTGTGAATTATAACAAATTTTCAGAATTTTCGAGTGTTGATGTAAAATAAGTTTTAAGTTGTATTCTCATTATTTTTTTATTAATTACGAATACGATTTTTTAATTGGGATAGCTAAAAACCCTGTCTAATTATCTTTAAAATAATATAGTTATCGATGAATCAGAAAATTCTTTCTTGAAATTAGTTGTAGTTTTCCGAAATGGCGTTTAACGGGGTAAAGTGGCCAGTGTCTCCGATCGCTGCTTAAATTGAATTCTTAGAATATTTTAACATCTAATATTAAATTCAGAACTTTTATTTAGTTCTTTATATTTTATAAACAAAAGAATTGCCTGAAATCAGTTTTTAGGGTTTCGAAAAACAATGTGAAAAAGAAACCTTTATGATGAGATTTCAATGTCCGTCCGTCTGTCCGTCCGTTGATATATAATAATTAATGATAGAAACATAGTTTGATTTTGTATATAAACATGTTTATTACTTCAAGATTTCTTTTTGGATTAAAATGGGTGCCCCTGGCCACTTTACCCAACATAGTGGGGTGAAGTGGTCACTTTGCATATGTTGCGAAAAACAAAAATTGCAAAAATACCTTTCAAGATATTGTTGATATATTGATGATTACTGGTTCTGCACTAAAGCAACTATATGCTAAGTACTTATTAATCTGTATTTCTTCTCAAACAAATAAATTAAACAACATTTTGTCTTAAAGTGGCCACTTTACCCCAGTCTCCCCTATAAAAACATACCCAATTAATTGCTACCGATTTATCAAACTATTAATGATTTCTATTAATTAAAATTTTATTATTTTTTAGAACCTATACGTATTACCTATGACGTATTCAGTATACGAGTACGTATTATCTAAGATGTATTACGTAATACCAAAGGTAATAGGCACATATATTCATCTTATATAAGATACTAGTTTTTCCAAATTTTAGGAAAGGATTTAGGGGTCTCTCCTAATAATAACAACAACAAAAATTATTCAAAATTTTTTATTAAATCATAATCAAAAATTCAGATACTTTATAAAGACTTTTATCGATTTGTGCAGTCTCCGTTATAGAAACTTCCTTTACATTTCCAACAATTAGATCAGTTGTTGAACTCAAGTGTTGTTAAGCCTACTTCTTGACTTTCTCTTAGCAGAATCATATCATCTACAAAATTTATACGAGTAAAGTTCAAAAATTTTCGGTAAAAGATTCAAATTTATATTAATTGAAGCTAAAGTCATTATAATATTATATATGGATCTTTATTAACTCGGGATCCTCTGATTCTATTATACTGTATGTAACAGGAAAACAAATGGATAAAACATTTTCTTACATAAAATTATCAGAATTTAATGTGGCTTCTTCTATATTTATGTAATCCTTTTCAAAATTTAACGTAAATGATTCTATTGACAAAAAATTTGTTTCCGTAAAACATGTTTCAATATAGTGTTGAAAGCTAATGGTTTAATTAGTTTTAATAAACTAATTTTCAGTTTGAATAAAATGTCCCTAATTGTAAGATGTCATTGTAAAATTTTCTTGATTAATGTACCTACCTATTTTTAATCTCTTATCATTGTAATAAATAAAATTATTCTCTGCTTTACCTGTTTCAATTTGACTTTTTAACTATTTTAAATTAAATTTAAACCAATAAATTAAAATTTTTTTTATTAAAAATAATAAATAAAAAATCTTATAATAAATCTTCCACTTCCGTCTTGGGAATATCATAATCTTCATCTCTTCCAATCCTTCGATCCAATTCTGATGGATAACTTTGAACTCCTTGAATATGCGCATTAATCCATGGCCGAAAATAATCAACATCACTATAAATACCAGGATTGTACAATTTCCCACAATCTATACCAGCCGATACTACAGCCACCAATTGATTTTTATAAACAAATGGACCTCCAGAATCTCCGTCACAAGCGTCACGTCCTCCAGTGTTATAACCCGCGCACATCATTCCATCATAGATTGTGACACGTTCCCAAAATAAAAATTTACAACGCATTTTTGATTGAACTGGGACATCAACTGCCATCATTCGATTACTGGTTGGTTCACCACCCTAATATTGAAACAAAAAATTAAATAGTTTTTTTTTTTAAAAAAATGAGTGTATTTGTTGCCCTCATCACTTACTTCTAAATGATGTAGGCATATGCACACACTAATTAAAAACTACACGGGAATTGGCATTACTAATTCTCGCGCAATTTTTAATTAGTGTGCGCATGTGCTTACACCATTTAGAAGTAAAAAGTGATGGGAACAACGAATACACTCAGTGTGTTAGGCAACTTACATGTCTTAAAGCACCAAATCCAGCAACAGTACATTTTGTCTTGGGTGGCACACGGTATTCGATTAACGGAATTGTTTGTATACTTTCTGAAAGCTCAAATGGCTCGACTAACTAGAAACAAAATTTTTATTTTCACTTCGAAAAAAATTGACACACCTTTACAAAAATACCTCAATTAATGCAATATCATTTTGTTTTGTATCAATAACATAGTCTTCATGATGTGTAATATTTTTTACATTTCGTACAACACCAGTTTGATTCAACATATATCTGCCGGCAATAACTGCCACATAATCTGGAGTAACTTCCCAACCATAGTCCATTACTACACAGTGAGCAGCGGTTAAAACAAATTTGGGGGTGATTAATACTCCCGCACAATAATAATCGTATCCTGGTATCCATGTTAAAGATACCTAAAAGTGATTAAGAGTAAAAGAATCAAATTTTAGAACGCATTTTTAAATATGATAACATCATAATAAACTCTTAAGTAGTGATGAGCAAAATTAGTCTTGGTCTTGCATTTTTTGCAAGACCAAGACCAAGACCAAGATTATGTATACCAAGAGCAAGACCAAGACCAAGACTATAAGTATGGCTGCAAGACCAATACCAAGACTCAAGTTAGGAAGACCAAGACAAAAGCAAGAAAAAAGCAAGACTCTTGCGAAACTATTTAAATAGTTTGAAAGTATAATTAATACCGTAAAGAGAGAAAATTCTGATTTTAGAAGGAAAAAATTCGGTAATAAAAAATGCAAGAAAGTGCAGGATTTTTTAGCAATGCCAAGACCAAGACCAAGACTGCATTTTGCAAGACCAAGATTTTTAATGCAAGAACAAGACCAAGACCAAGACTGCCAAGTCTTGGTCTTGGTCTTGCATTTGCTTATCACTACTCTTAAGAAAAACATATCTTGTAGATTTTTTTATAGTAAATGTGATGGTAATGGCCAACATAATTCAATAATAAGGTAATTATTAGATGTTTTTCTTTTTAGCGTGGTAGAACTTTTGATAAGGATATCTATAGAAATTTATTACAAATTATGAAAATTTATAAAAATGTATTAAAATTTATCAAAAGGAATTTGTAATAACATTATTTTGAGAAATGGTTTGGTACACTCATTTTCACAATTCATGATTTAATGCTAATGGCTATTTTCTTTGGAAATATATAGTTTTTGGTTTATGCTGATAACTTGAAATTTCACATAACTCAGATGGTTAGTACTTACATGATATGGAAATTCATTGGGTAATGCAGGTCGGCCGCCTACAATCCTTGGATCGAGTCCAGTGACATTTTCTATCCTATCTAAATCACAAAATTTCAGAATATTAAACAATTTAATTTAAAAATTCGGTCAATATCATCAAATTAAAAAAAAATTCCACTTGATGTGTATATTATCTTAAATAGTATTATCCTACTTACAATAAAAAATTAAAAATGAAAAAAACCACAAAGTATGTTTTAAAATCATAGTTAAAAATAAGTTTTTAGAAGTAAAAGCGACCGACTGATACTTGTCACATTAAATCCAGAATTTATAAATGTCGGAAAAATTTTTATCTTAGATAAATTGTATTGTTTTTTCAATCATTTTCAAAATTTGTCCCAATCAATTGTTATTGATTTATCAAATAATTTCTATTAATTAGTATTGTTTGGATTTTGAGTGGATTATTATTGAGAGCATTATTTTATTTACGTAATCGCAAACATTTCAAAAAAGAATTTTGAGAAACGACTTAAGAACTCAGTAAAATTAGTCGTTTTAAAAAATTAAAACTTTAGATCTCAAAAATTTCAATAGGCATAACACTAATAGCCGAAGATGTAAGAATTACGATAGCATGACGGACGGGCAGACAAACAGACCGACAGACGAACTTGATGAAGCTATATGAAACTATAAAGGTGTTGAGATGTTTCTTCGGAATCCTAAAATTAAAATTTCAAGGGTTACCTTATCAAATACATATAACGTAGTGGGAGTGCTGTACAGAAAATTTCCCTGCGTTCACACTGCTTTTTAGGTTTTATAATGTATTCCTAACGTTTTAATAAAGTTCCCGGCGCTACCACAATCGTTATGATTATACGAATATTATAATCTGATGGTTATAAATATTGTTTTTTTCGGGGCGCAATATCAGTTTTTAATCTTATTGTCGTGACTCAGTTTCTATCAACATAACACGAGTTTCGTGTTTCTAATTTTGGAAAGAATTTAAGGATTTATTGCAATAAAAATACTTTGACTTACTAAAGTTTTGTTAATTTATAATCAAAGATAATACAGAAAATAGTACAAATAAATATAAATTAAATTTATTTAAATCTGAACTTAGACTCCTTTGCATTTGAAATGATTCGAACAGGTTCTTTGTTGTAAACTTGAAGTCTGAAATATCGTTATGATCTATTTCTCTACTTTTTATTTTATCTATATTTTGTTCACGAAATCACGAAAATAATCTGTTGATTTTGTATCCATGGTTGCATCTGCAGTAACACTATCTTGTGTTGTTGGTAATGTAAAAGATTTTAAATTAGAAATGTCATTGTTGTTAATTTCATTTATTTGATGTGTTACCAGTTCTTTTCGTACGACTGTATCAAACGTGGTATCATAAGAATCTTTTATTGTATTTTCAATAACTAGTTCTGTTGGCGAACTAAATTCAAATGTTATTAATTCTACCGTTTCGGAGATATTTTCAATTATTGTTTCTACATTCTCTTGAGAATCATCTGTTGGGACAGATTCTGTTACGAGGATTTCTTCTGTATTTCCAATAATTAGGTCAGTTAAATTTTTGAATTCAAGTGTTGTCAAGTCTCTTTCTGTACTCGTACTAAGCATAATCTGTAAGTTGGACCATGTCAGTTTGAGATTCATACAAATAAGGTCCAAAACTCTCGGGAAGAATTTCAAAATTTATATTATTTGGAGTTAAAGTTGTAATATCTAAACTATAGGGGTCTTCATCAATTGTGGAGATAGTAGGCAATTCGGTTGAACTGATATCACCACTAGTGGATAAAATATTTTCTGTAATAAAATTATCAAATTTTTCAGTATTTAATGTAGATAAATCTGTTGATAAAACGTCTTTGGTACTGAAAATCGTTATTTCCGTACTTGTAGAAATTTGAGTTTCCTGATTGTATTTGACGCCACTTGTTGGTTCTATTATTTCTTGTATTGTAGTAAAATTTTTTTCTGGTAAAATTTCATCGATTGGAAAAAGTGGTAGATTTTGGGCGACCGCATGTAAGTTGGATGTTGAGGGTCGAATACTTTTATGAGTAGCCAAACTTTCACGTAATATTGATTCAGTTTGAATGTGTTCAGTAACACTAATGACGTCAGTTGTTTCAGAACGTTCTAAAAATGAAAAATAATAATAATTTAGAATGTGTTATAAACAATTATTTATGTTTGCAAATATATTACAATATTAGTGAGATTCTATAGAGTGTTTTTAAAAGGTACTTGTACGAAATATTTTAGATAAAAATAAGAGATTAAGTTTAAATATAGAAAAAGTTTTAAGTAGGTATTGTAGCTATAGTAATATTAATTATCGACAATTGATTTCAGTGCTTATACAATAAACTTTCAAAGAAAAATTTTTCAATCAAATTTACTCGATTTTCACACAAATCATAAAAAAGTCTCTCTATTAAAGCGGTATTCTAGTTTGAAAACGTAAATTTCGGCTTCTTTGTCAGAATAAATTTAAAAAAAAAAATAGGTTTTATTATGCATTTTTTTACAGTTTGTTTACCGACACTTTGAGAATGTACGAAATTAAAAATTCAAGATTTTATCAGCTGTTATATCAGCTGTTATATAATTGCCGCGTCAGACGAATATCTCACATATCTTGAGATACAGAAATAATAACGTTTAAAGGGGAACAACAGTGTAACCACCGGAAAGAAAGCGTATTTTTTTTTTGTAGGTGGAAGGAAAAGCAATAAGGAAGTACTATTTAAGGATGTTATTAGACATATATTAAGGTAAGAAAAATTATTTTATGTTTTCTATGATTCGGACCGTAGGGAAACGTCTATTAAAAGGATCACATCAAATATGAAGACAAGCAATGGGTAGGATAGAACGCAAGATTTTATGTCGATCAAGTCGAAAAGATATGCAGTAAAAATGTAGATAATCGGGGTAGTTGGGTATTGTGTGTATATTGATTATTATCGTTCAATTCCAGTGCAACATAATTGTTGCTTCATTTAAATAGCTATAATTTCATAAATATTGGGAATTTTAAAATTTTCTTTTGTAGACAAGTTCTTTAAGATCTAAACGTTAAGAATATGTAAAAGTAATTGATTATTTAAAATTTATAAACTAGAATACCGCCCTAAATTCAACTCCATACTGACATAAATACTGTTAACCGAACTGAATTTCATACCTGTTTGTAATAGATGATTGTTATTTATTTCGTCAATTTTTGCACTGATCCAAGAACTGAAGTAATTCACATCTGTATAAATTCCAAGATTATACATTTGATTACAATTTGAATTCATGGATACAATGCCGACAAGTTGATCCCCAACAATATTAATGAACTTCCAGAACTGACTAGGCACGCATGTTGTTGACCAATAGTGTAACCGGCACATATGATTCCATTATTTGTAAAACGTTTCCAGAATAAATATTTGCATCTTAGTTTCGGTTGGATTAAAACTTCGTATGCTGACATTTTGGGAACGTTATCTGTCATAACGGATCCAATAACAAGACATCTTGATCTTGGTGGTATTTGACGGTCAACTAATGGAATTATATTGACTTTGTCAGATAATTCATAAGGTTCTTCCAACTGAAAAAACGTTTAAACTGTAATTTACTTAAATTCAGTCAGCAAATCTATAGAAAATCATTTGAGAAATGTTTCATTTAAATAAACGAAAATTCGTCTATGTGACATCATCAAGTATATTTAAGTCTGTTCAGATCATAGAATTCTTTCGAAAATACAGTTCCTTCGAAATTTGTTAGTCTATTCTGAATTCAGGAACCTTAGCAATTTGTCCCGGAAATACACACTAATTCTACACGGAGAGAAAATTCATATAAAAATTACTGTGCTCAACACTACAATCGACGTGTAAAAGGCGAACATATTCAATTTTGCACGGTAAAAATATAAAAATTATAATTAATCATAGAAAATTTAAAGGATAGAATATTGTTTCCGTAATATTAGCTCCGTAAAATTTGTAAAACAGCACAGTAAAAAAGTTCCATTGCCGACAAAAAAATATTTTTTAATTGTTTTTCTTACAAAAATTACCATGCTGTATTATAATATTTGAAATGCTATCTGCTAATAGTAGAAAGAAAAATACCCCTGTCGCAGCATCCTGCATAACATAGCGAATTTCCGTTTATAAAAATCCGTTTTTCTGTGATTTTTCACCCTTTTAAGTGATTTTTCCTCCTCTTTCTAATGGTGTAAATAAATGTCAAAAAAATTTTTAACTTTAGAAAATTTTGACAAAAAGCTAATTTTTTTTCACGAAAAATGGTCAAAAAAACCATGTCCTAGGCATCCGACATGGCTGGCTAACGAATTTGTCCAACGGTGTGGGACTAAATATAAATTTAATACATAAATTTTAGTGAATATTATTTTTGGTTTCTAGGGACCCCCAAAACAAATTTCTATTATAGTCTCGGGAGATTTATTTCGGAGCTCTAAAAAATAGAACTTTCTTCGGAACCCTAAAAAACGGCATATAAGTAATATACAAACATATACATATGTATGACGTATATGACTTATATACAATCTATCTTCCTGTACCACAAACACATTCTTTCATATAATTATGCATATAGGTATACCCCTGTCGCAGCATCCTGCATAACATAGCGAATGCCCTTTTATAAAAATTAAATTTTCTCGGAAACTAGTTGACATAGAATAATAGTTTAAAGACCTTTTTTATGTAATTTTTTTTTCGTCGTTTAAATGATGTAAAAAAATTTCGCAAAAATTTTTAAATAAGTGGAAATTTTGGCAAAAAACTAATTTTTTGCAAGAACAAACACCATGTTCCTGGCATCCGACGTGTCTGGCTAACGAACTTGTCCAACGGTTTGGGACTTCCAACATTTTCACCAAATTTCGTAAGCCTAGGACATTTCGTTCGAGAGTTATCGTGCGGACACATATATATATGTATATATATATATATATATATATATATATATATATATATATATATATATATATATATATATATATATATAAATTTTGGTGAATATTATTTTCGGTTTCTAGGGACCTCAAAACAAATTTCTGCCATGGTCCCGGGTTCAAGTCGCGTCATGACAGTGGCTGTAATAGCTGAATTCCATTCTGGAAATTCGCTAAAAGAGAAAGAAGGTTGTGTGTGTTGGGAACGCTGTTGAAATGTACCTCACTCATAGGAAGTCACATAGCCAACCATAGGTTTGGACGACCAACTT
Source organism: Brachynemurus nebulosus (assembly GCA_035578155.1). Lineage (NCBI taxonomy): Eukaryota > Metazoa > Arthropoda > Insecta > Neuroptera > Myrmeleontidae > Brachynemurus > Brachynemurus nebulosus. The sequence continues at coordinate 29,342,868 of JAPWDM010000003.1, forward strand.
GGTCGGACGGGTCGGACCAAGCACCTTGATCCATTAGACTGTATTACAAGCAGCAAGCAGTATTCATTACCCTGTGTTAGAGGACAGGGATGTCACCGTTTAATTCATCATTTTGTTACTTCACTATCTTTAGTATTAGAATATATTGTTGGGAATCATTTTTGTATGCATCATAAAGTTCTTACAGGTTCGAAGTTTTTACAGGTACCGCCCAAGCAACATAAGGTTGCGGGTCAGATGCGCAAATGAAAGAGTACGACAACAAGAATTGAACTATAACATATATGCATAAGAGTGTGATAAAAGTTGTGTTAGCACATTAAATTTTACCATGCTAGCACATATTTTTTTATTTTGGTCGTCGATCGCGCACGCATTATAAGAGACCATGGTAATTCTTTTGAAATTTTATCTACAAAAATTATATGATTTTTCTCTCCGTGTAACAATTAAATAAAAATTACCGTACTCATTTTTTTTATTATTATTACACTAACTACGTTTATAACTATGTGCATCAATTTAGTTCACATTGGCGAAAATTAAGTCTTACAGTGTTTAAGTCAATATTATCAAATTTTGACACTTTGATGGCAAAAATGAAAAATTTGACTTCAGGATGTAAAAAGTTCATTATAAACTCAATACAAAATCGTTTGGTCAATGTATTTTTTTTAAAAATAAAGTTTCATCTCAATGACGTTACCAGGGTCAACCCAACCAAAAGCAGAAACCAGTGCAAAGTCGACTTGCGAGGCCTTAAAACAAATGTTGTAGGTACAACAAAATAAAAATTTACTGCATTTCACTACTTTTACGAGTACATTGCACAAATTAGGATAAAAGAGGTAGGATGAACTACATATATATAAACGATTTGGCGATTTTTAACAAATGACAGGTTCTTATGAGACCACGGATGTTCAACAAAGTTATTCGCATAATACGTTTGCGATATACATGTAAAAATTTTTTACGTTTAATATTATCTTCCTGTGGTAATATACACGGCCGGATCTAGGGGGCAGCGGGGGTACGTCCCCCGAGCGCCAGATTTTGGGGGCGCCAAAAAGTGATTTAAGAGGACGCCAAAATTAGATATTTCACCTTTTCTTTTGCTCGTCACTTGGTTTTTGGGAGGAAAAAAGTTTGAAGGAAATATTATTTTTCTACAGGGGCGTCATTTTTCAACGCTGCCCCGAGCACCACTTCGGCTAGGTCCGGCTCTGGTAATATATAATTGGTAAGTAAGGTTAACATAATCTTCAGATTAGTACCTAACAAAATTTGAATAAAATTTAAATAAATTACATATTTGTTAAATAAATATTGTAACACGTATTTATAAAATTGTGGAACGCAAAACTCTGAATTTGATTTTGATCTCATTAATAGTGTCTTGCAGAATTACATTTAAGATTTTGATTTTGCAAAATTAGTTAGCGAAGCGGTGCTAGTACATCGCTCCGTTTACACCGCCATCGAACCTTTGGATTGAGTCAAATTCACTTAATCGGTTTCAACTGTAAAATTTTTAGCTAAGGAGACAAAAAGTTTGTTGTTTGCTCCCATTGTAGATTTTCCCTGTCACCTTTCTCATTTTTGATAAAACTGAAGTTGTAAAATTAAAGAAAATAAAGTTTTAAAATGTACTTCAGTTTTCTATATTGAATGTTAACATTTTAGTAGAAAAGATTAATAAAAATGGGACGCTAAATTACTAAAATTCTATCAGATTTTTCAGAATAATTATATTTTTACCTCAGCCAATGCTATATCATTTCTCTTTGTAGCACTATCGTACTCGTTATGTGCAATAATTCTTACAATATTTCGGACGATGCCATTATCATCAGTGTCATATTCATCAACCATAACTGCTATATATTCTGGAATAACTTCTCCATCATTATCGCGAATAACACAATGCGCCACTGTTAAAACAATTCGAGGATTTATGAGCACGCCAGCACACTGATATTTTAATCCCGCTTTCCATATAATTGATACCTGTAATTCAGAACAGTTTCCAACGTGAAAATGTTGAATATCGCTGTTGCTAGAGTCATTAAAAATTTACAATATATGCAAAGTGCACATTTATTATCCAATCTTAAAGGAACGATATAACGTGAGAATTTAACCAGATGGTACAAACAAAAGTATGTACATATATAGCAACAACAATAACATATAATTAAACTTTTTCAGGGCATCGTTTCAATTGTTAGCAATATTATTAATCTTTCAACTATTTAATTTGCTAGAAATTTTCATATCTATTAATTAATAAAGCTTAAGGTTTACAGTAATTATCGATTTTTTTTATTTAAATAAATTACTCAGGGCTTAACGACGTTGAGTTGGTATAGTCTCAATTTGTGTACAGTTCGTACAAAAACCGCGATTTTTGGGGAAATTTTTTATGCTAAAATATTATACAAACCTTTTTATTTGTAATCTTTTTGGTATCACCATATTATGTTATCGTCATTTGACTTTTAATGCAGAAAAAGATAGACATGTTATCGGCTTTCATTTTAAAGTTATTCTAAGTTAACAAAATTAAGTCTTTTTTGGGCAAAGCGGGTAGACAAAATAGAAGCATCTTAATGGAAAAAATTGTTGGAAGGGGAAAAAATTAAAAAATCTTCTTTTTACGACGGAATTTAAGAGGAAAAAGCTTAAAAAAAATATTTATGCCTTGTTTGTGGTAATTTTGATGTGGATCCATCCACCTGAAGTAATACACTGATTATTTTTGTCTTTTTTCAATTTTTTTTACTTAATTATTATTATTGTTAAGTTCTATATGATTAAGAAATTTTATATTAAAAAATAATAACGGTATTTAAATACATAATGTACTTACCCGTTTTGCCCAAAAAGGATTACCCGCTTTAGGATACCTATATGGGTAAAACGGTTTTTTGCAGAGGTTTTGTATTTTCTTTATTAAAAATAAATATATAAAAATTTCTTAAGCGAAGTTTCATTTTAAAATTCGATAACTAATCTATCTGGTAATATAAAAAAGATCTGCTTATCGAGGTCAAAAAATACTTTTCTGGGCGTTTAATCTTAGCTTACCCGCCTTGGGTTACCTTTCCCTATATTTATTGTTAAAATATTTTGGATGTCACTCTTTCAAAGAGCTGTCCACTCATGCGGGTTAAACCAAGACTGTCTTGACAAGGGGGCTGGAGAAGAGAAAATGGGGATAGATTTTCGTGTACAACTTAAATGTTTGACTGAAACAAACTTTTTGCAATCATAGTTGGAAGAACCATATCTTGTATTGTAAAGTGGTGCAATTAGTCCTAGACTTGGGGGGCGAAAATTATCTTATTTTTAAGATATCGCAGAAACTGTAAGAGGTAAAAAGTTTGAATTGACGAAATGTTACTCCATAAAAGAATTATGCACTCCTGTGGGTTAAACTAGTATTTTTTTATACAGTATAAATAGTTGTTTTAAATTATATTTTTACGATCATAGTTGAAAAAACCATATTTTACATTATTAAGGAGTGAAATTAGGCCCTGGATTTAGGGGTTAATTTATATTTATTTTGAGATATCTCAAAAAGTGTAAGAGATAGAAAAAGTTTACCTATATTGGTTTAATGTTACTTCACCAAAGAGTTTTCAATTTCTATGGGTGAAACCAGAACTGCGAAGAGGAAAAAATTAGGATAAATATTTCTATAAATGCTTTGTTGTGTCAAATTTTAACCATCTAGGGAAGGATCATATATTCAGCTCTTAAATCAGTTGAATCAAATTTCTAACTGAAATTTTTATAAAACTTTCTTTATCCACAGACGTTTTCACGTTAAAAATTTGTGGCGATGCCTCGATACACATAGTCTATCCTATTTTTTTTTTTTTTTTTACTAAAATGTTTCAAATAATTATTTTGTATAATTATGCATCTTATGTTATTTTAATGTCGTCAATAAAGCTAGCTGTTCTAAAAATAAAAATTAGAGAATTCCCAAAAAATTGCTAGATACAAAATAGATGTATTTTAGGCGTGATTAGAAACATTTAGAATAATTTTTTTTTCGACTGTGCTTACCAAAATCTTAAATTATGAAAATTTAAAGAATTATTTCACAAAAATTATTGTTATATTTGGTGGGAGTGTTGTGAAGAACGTTAAAACGTTAAGTGATGATGCGAGTGAAATGAAAAATGTATCCGTAACATTTTGACAACGTTTCCAGCACACACGCAACATTCACAAAGCTCGTAATTAGAATTTAATTATGATGAATGTCCCTTTTAGCGCACAGCATTGGTTTCTAATTTTGTTGCGGTAACACAGTTTATAAAAAGATACTCCGTTTCAAATACAATTGAGTATGAGTCAAAGTTAAAAAATTAAATAATTTTTATATTCAAAACAAATCAGTCTTCTGTTCTTTTATAAAAACAAACTGCAATTTTAAAATTTACGTGAGTGCAATAAAGAAAGAGATAAAGCCAAGAAAACGAAGATTATTTAAAATTCATAAGTGATGAATCATGGTCAAATTTAAGTGAAATGGACCGTATCTTCTGAATCAATTTTGTAAAATATTCTACAAAAATATAGTTTGCAAAATATCTAACAACAGTGATACGAAAATAAAAACAATGGATTTGTTTAGGACGAGGTTCTAGAGATCTAGACAAGAATACACGATTTTTTCACGTATTGCCAGGTAAAATTATGGGACTTGACAATAAGAAAATTATGCAACCCGAGTTTATCCAATTATCATTTATTAAGGTTCGACTCTGTTTATAATGTTGCAAAGGAATTGTAACAATTGGTATCTACTAATATGTGATTAATAATTCAAAACTATTACAATTGTTGTTAGTTTTGGTTGTTGATACAAATTAATCAATGTTAGTTATCCCAATACTCGCACTATCTTACAACATAAAAAAAAAAAAATTATTACAATAAGTACATATATTTACAAAAACTAATAAATGCTATGAATAATTAAAATATTGAGATAGGTATTCTCAATACTCAGATCACTATTTTTTCTTTTAATGAATCATTATTGATTTCATAAGTCATTACGTCATAATATATAAAATAAATCTAAATGATCCTTTTTAGTTTACATCGATTTTTTATAAAAATTAAAGGGCATGGATCACTTGCCCATCGCAAGATTCGCAAGGGTTACTTGCGCACACATTACTTGAAAGGAATAAAATCAGTAGCGTATAGCCAAAAATATTAGTAGTCTTCATAATCTTTGTTAAACATGCTATAACATCTTAAATTAACAAATCGAGAAAAAATTGATGAAACTCGACGATAACTAGTCACAAAGCCAAGAGCACGATGCATGTTATTTGTTAAATTGAAATCGAGAACTGGTATAAAACTATAAAATAATTGTCATGACTGTCTAAAATATGTACTAATTAACACAGTTGCAAATAGGTCGTTCATGATTTTTATTTATTTCGAAGAATAACGTAAATAACATATTTAACATGTTTAACAAATTTAACGAAGATTATGAAGACTACTATTATATTAATTATATGTTAGTATACTGCCGTGTCACACGAATCTCACGTATCTCAGAAATGATAGTTTTGAGAAAATTTGATTTGAATAAAATATCAGATGATCTTAATTATCTTAGACATTATTAAATATCTGAGATAACTGATTTTTATTATGCTTTATTGATTAAACGTTGCAATATTGCTTTAATAACGTATAAATATAGTATTTGAAAATATAGGAAATAGGGAATGTGATACAATCAAAATAGAAATTTAAAAATACAACAAATTAATAATTATAATATTATATTATTATAAACAAATTAATTAATTTTATTGTCAATATATATGCTAGGGATTGAGTAGAATCCTTGAAACGTTGTTACGCGTAATTGTTGTATCTCAAGATAGATAACATTCGTGTGACACTGCAGTATATTGGTATGTCATTAACACCTTATATGTGAAAAATGGTTTTTTTTATTTATTTATCTGTAAAAAAGAGTTGAAATTTAAAGAGGGTGAATTTCTTTAGGTATAGTGACAAAGAAAAATTGTAACGCTTTCAATGTGCCCCCAAACGTTATAATTAACGAAAAAGTTACAGGCTGCAATCTGTGCGCCGTTTTTGAAAACGTTGTAAAACACATTTGAAGTTATATATCTTATACTAGATACTAGAATTTACCCGCGGTTTCGCCCACGTGGTGTTTGAAATTGTGACATTAGGTTAATACGTATAAAATATATTGTGTTACTAAATTACCATTGAGAACTATTATCTTTTCTTGGGATTTTTCCTACGGAAATAAAATGTTTTCTTGGAATCAAAATGTTGTCTTTTAAGTTAGCGATGACAATATAATATATTTTTTCAAATACATTTTTTGTACAATAAAATACTTTCTTTGCGGAATTTAAATTCCCTTGAAATAATCACTAGGAATCACTTAAAATAATCAAATGGATCACTAGTTAATCGTAATTAAACTTGGTCGTAGTATCTACTACATTATTCGATTAAGAGTTGTAGGCTAAAAAAAAAGGGTGCAATCATTTATATAGCGGAAAGTGGTGTTAATTCTCCCAACTGCTATCTTAGACAAAAGAACACTTAAACTGTGCCATAAAAATTGAAGTAAAAACACATAACTAGGTATTTTAAATTTTTTCTCTTCAGAAAATACAAATACATTTTTTTTTTTTTGACCGTAAAATAAAAATTAAAATTATGGTGGGAGTGTGGAAAATACAAAAGTATCATAGGAATTGTGTTAATAGTTTTGTATTTCTGTTAACTAACAATAAAATGAAATATCTACATCGAAAATTCAAATACTTTTATTTTGATAACTGAAGATGACTTGAAAATCAATTGCAGAGCTTACTCACAAGTTTTGAATTGTATTTTGATTATTAACTATTTGAAAAACATATATCTTAATAAATTTACGCGACAAACCCTAAATTCTGAAGATTTTCTCACAACTTACAGAGGTTACAATTAGTTTAAAAAAAATTAAACTTTAGGGTGCCCTTTTTAATTTAAATTACTTACGTGAGAAGAAAACTGTTTTTGTAACGTCGTTTGATCATGCACCATTGTTGGATGTCTTCCAAACACATGTTCCATTTCGTCCAAAAATTTTTTATAAAATTCATTGTAACGATTTAATTGCAATTCAAATTTCACATTAGTTATTGTATCGTTCCAAATTTTTAAATTAAATATGGCTGATACTAATGTTGTTTTTGAAATAAACAAGAACAATAAAAGAATTACGACCATTTTTAATAGCTCTGCTAAAAGTTAATTGTTTGAAAAATTTTCGAAAAGAAAGAGAATGTTGAGAAATGCCGAACCTAGCCGATGAAAAATTCGCATTAAATAAATTTTCTTTTGTATATCCCTTAGACCTTTATTAAAGTGAACAATCAAACTCATTTCTCCTTTCAGCCAATTATAATTCTAATTTCTTCAGTAGGTACTCTCTCCTCAGCTATAATAATAGAGTCATTCGTAAAAATAATAGAGGCTTGTTAAAAAAAATCTTAATTTTTATTTTTATTTTAGACACAATTTAATATATTTTTCCGTTTTAAGTACATTTTAATAATTTTCCTTTCTAGTTTGTAATTTTTTTTATCTTTGATTTTCTTCGAAATTATCGTCGAATTTTTCCTTGAAAAAATTAGACTTATACAGCCTATACGATAAGAACGGCGAGAGGCAATAGTAGGGGCGCTATCCGTTTTCGGATCCGTAGAACACGATTCTGAAGAAAAAATGTCTGATATACACATATATATATATATATATATATATATATATATATATATATATATATATATATATATATATATATATATATTTTCCGGCTACCTTTTAATATGTGTAGGGCTCCCTTATGGAAGTTAAGAGCTGACATTTTGGAAGTGGTGGGGGCAACAAAACAATAAAACTTTTCTAAACCGGTTGGAAATAATGTTTCGGTCAATTATCTACAACATATCCAAAATTCAGCTTCCTAGGATGTTTTGGAGTGAGTAGAGGGGGAATAAAGTATTTTGACCAGGCTCTAACACGCCCACAGCCCCCCAGAATTAACGCAGAGGGTTGAAATCTTCCACTGCTTTTTGGACGTTTCAACTTTTAACCCTTACTCCCACGATTTTTACGCCAATATTTCTTTGATTTTTTTGCTTTTTTTCTAACACGTTGAGAGACTCTCTAAGGAAACCTAGAGGGTTGAAATTTTGTACATGTATTGAGTTAGTATTCAGCTAGTGCCTCTTAGGGATTCCACATTACTTTTCCCCCCACTTCTCCCATTTTTACATAATAATTCAATGGTATTGTTAAATGTGTTTTAAATGAAATTTTTTATTCTAATACAAGTAGGTGAATAGTAAATTTAAAAAGATTTTTAAAAAAATGAACTTACAAATGCAATACATACATGGTTAAGTAATTTTAAAATGTTATTAAAGTTAATATTTATTTATAATGTGGGAATTTTAGATTTTTATTTATAAAATAGAAATTTTGGATTTTTTTGGAAAGAAAAAATATCTTCATAAAGGCCTTCCAGTTTACTATTTAAGGTCCTTTTTTAATATAAAAATAAAACACAAGGGCAATTGGCGGAAAAGCATGGGTCGGAATGCCCTCGTACGAATTGTGTTGGCTTTTTCCATGCTAACTGCTATTGGCACAAAATTGAAATTTACTGAGATTCAGCCCTTAAAAACTTAAAACCTTTTTTTAAAGTCACGATCAACCGGACACTCATCATCAGTTTTGAAACCACCAAAATGACACATCGCTTGTAGACTTTCAATACCGAAGATGAAAGGAAAAATTCGACTTCTGTGATGGGGCCCCGTTGCTCACGGCATTTTTTCTCTTTAATTTGCTTTTGAAATTTGAAATAGGTCTACTGGGGAAAAACTCTGAAAAGGATATGTGTTTTGCTACCCTTGCTACCCTCAAGTTGGTGTGGAAATAAATGTAGCCTGTATACTACATTAAATATAATTTTACTAAAAAATTTTATTTAGCTTCACATATTATGATAGATTTTTCATCAACTTCACATCAACTAACTTAAAAGCACACTAATGACAATGCAATATTTTCCCGTTGTTTTGAAGCTTGAAGATATCCATTTACTCTATTTTATAATGCGCAGTTCAAAATTTTTGTTAAATAAGATCGTTTAACTTAAAAAATGGTTTTTATTTAGAGTTCATTTTAAATAAGTACCTTTATCATTGAACTCACATACTTACCTAAGAAAAATGGACAGCTTATTTGAAGTAGATTCTACCTTATGTTAGTACAAAATTTTTAAAACGGCTGCTAAGTGATCTGTCCTGGCCTTTTGTTTCTTACATCTTGTAGAGTTAACATAATTACTTTGTGAATCAGAGGCAAATTTTTTTATACTTATCCTCTAGTATCGATAAAAAACTCTTTATTTTCTTTAATATTAAATTAAAATTAATAATAATAATAACAATAAGAATAATAATAATAATGTCTTTTATTGACATGAAAGTAATAGACAAGTACAGTTCAATACATAAATAATTACAGTAAATACATAAATACAGGAATAACTTCAAATAAAACATATTTCAAAGTAAAATACTTATCTACTTAATTATAAAAAAAAATCATTCTTTAGCATCTTCTACATGCCACCCACTACTAAACTTTCCTACCATTTTCGATCTCATGTCACTTAGAGTCAATTTTTACAAAAACCATAGATTTCATTTTTTCACCGTTTTGTTAGCCTGCTAACAAATCTTTTTGTGGAGTCCATTCTATTAGAATTTTTTTCCCATCGTTTGTTTTATCAATTGATGTCCATTTGATTTATTTTGATTATTATGTCCGTCAGTCTTTTCTGTTTTTACCCAACGTATTTCTTTTCATGATTCGCCGAGATGCTTTTAATTTTTGAATGTTTTTCTGAAATTGACCATGTTTGTGCACCATAGTATGTGAAAACCGGGGATATGCCGGTTTCGAAAATTTTTCTTGTAAGAACATTGGAAGTTTGAAGTTCTTCAATACAAACACTAAAATCTCTTCCACACACTATTAATTATTTTTGCTATTTCTTTCGATTGTCGATCTTCACGATCACAATTAACGAACCTCAGTTGCAAAATCAGCAAGCTTTGGCTTTCAACATATCTATTTTTAGCCCTGCTGCATAACTCACCTTAGTTAGTTTAGAAAGCATTGTATTCATTTTATTTGTACTTTTTGATACTATTACTATGCCATCAGCAAAACGTGGATTTGTTAGATATTGACCATCGATTGGGATTTTTCAATTTCTCCACGATAAAGTTTTAAATTTTCTTCCAAATAAAAAGTTAAAAAGCAAGGAGGATGGAGGATCACTTTGGCTAAGGCCATTTTGAATTCAAAACGATCTTTCAACTCGATCTGCCTTTGTTTTCGCTATGGAGTTTTTATACAATATAATCTATACATAATAATATAATAAAACACTAACGGAATCGTGTCCGTACATGGAATACTTTTTGAAAATTGTACTGGTATTGCAGTTAGTTATCGATTTAGATATCAAAACAGCGATTTTTAAAATTTTTGTCTGTCTGCTCACGCATCACGCAAAGACTACTGAACGAATTTTGATGAAATTTGGTGATGAAACTTATTACCTGCAGGACCGGGCCTAGCCGAAGTGGTGCCCGAGGCAGCGTTGAAAAATAGCGCCTCTGTAGAAAAATAAATATGTCCTTTAAACTTTTTTCCTCCCAAAAACAAAGTGATGAGCAAAAAAAAAAACGTGACATACCCTTTAATTTTTTGGTACACTCAAGACCTGGCGCCCGGGGCATGTGCCCCGCAACCCCCCACCCTAGATCCGGCCCTTATTACCTGGGTCAACTTCTAGGATACTTTTTACTCCGGGAAAATGTCTCATTCCCACCTATTGAACGGTTTTTGATGAAATTTGGTCTGGTGTTAACTTATTACCTGGGTCAATATATAAGATACTTTTTATTACGGAAAAATGTCTCCTTCCCTCGGGAAAATGCAAAAACCATTTTGAGTGTGTGCATGCATTACTCAAATCTATTGTTCTATGCAAATTCCTTATAATACTTGGGTAAGAAAGTGAGGAATAATTAGGGTAGAGAATATATATCTATGTCATGCCTCGTCATACTTGTATAACGTGCATATTTCCCTTCTTGGATATTGAAATCTTAAAATTTTCGTTAAAGGAAGTAGCTGCGTTTTATTCAATAAATAGATTTTCCTAAAACTTATTTATATTAGAAAAGCGCCTCATCTATAAGAGAATCTTTTGAATTCACCTCCAATTAGGTTTTCATCAAATTCTAAATTTTTTTAGAGGCCTGTAGCCCCTAGGTTTCTCATTCGACTGAGTGACAGTATATCACGGCAATAAAAACAAAAACGATAACGACGTCACGTTACAATAGTGCAAAGGACTTAAACTTATATTAACGGGAGTTAATAAGACTATTAACGCAAGATTTTTAAATTAATTTAAAAGTTATTCTGTTAAAAAGCCTATTAACTTCGTTAATTAACGATTAACGAATTAACGTTTTTTTGCCCAGCTTTGTCAATTCCTTATTTAATTATTGATTACCTACTTGACATCATTCTAATAACTTTTTGATACTGACTCAATATTGTATGTACAATAAAGTTATATTAATTAAACTTTCTTTTATAGAAAATTATTATGTATTTATTTTTAATATCTACATTATTTCTATATGTACCTACACGTATTATTAGTAAACTTTGTATAAATATCAATTATTTATTCTTTTTTGTTAAAAAGAATTTTAATCAAAAATTAATAACAAGGTGTTAGTATTATTTATTTGAAAAATAAAAGTAAAATGAAAATACTTTTTGTCGAACTCATTGTCAATCAATTTTTAGTAATTCTTCCTTTTAATTTTAAGTTCAGAATCTACAAAAATATATTTAAAAGAAAAATTTACCCATTAATATTTTGTTTAACTTATCAAAATTTTCCTTTTTGTAATTATTTATCTAATTTTAATTAATACATAACATTATTATGTATAATTGTTTATTGTTTATAATATTACATTTTGAAATTAAAATAATATAGATTACACTGAAAACAGGGCCGTGGAGATAAATGACGGGCTCCGGGAATAAACGGTATTTTTTAAAAATTTCCTCGCCAAAAAATAAGTGGTGAGCCAAAAAGGCTTTAAACTTTTTTCGCGGGTCCTCTACCAACAGCTACGGGCCCCCAACTCAAGCTCGGGCCCCGGGGCTGCAATCCTGGCTGCCCCACCTTCTCGTCGTGCCTGACTGAAAATTATGTGCACTTATTAAATGTGTAAATTATTATTCCTTTATAAAGAACTATAATATATTACGTAACATCTTATAAATTAGATTACATTTATTTAATAAATTTCTTATTGCATTATATAATATTAATAATCGAATTAAACGAAACCTATATTACAATCTTCCGACTTTCCTGATACAATTTTTGTAATATGTAAGTAAATAAGTAAATAACCTTTTTATTTTTAGTATGTATAAAAATGTAGAATTTTGACCAAATCCTGGTAGGAATCTAATTAATGGTCAAATTAGTAGTGTTCATCAATTATAGGTTCGCAGATTCATAACATATCATCCAGATAAAATTTTGAAGTTTTGTATACAAATATCTTGTATTTAAAAAACTATTGTTAATTCTTCCCAATCCTGAAAGTGTTAAACTGTCTTGTTCATAAGGGTGATTTTACAGAATTCCCACTCCAGCACCAAACATCCATGCATCATGCATATATATATATATATATATATATATATATATATATATATATATATATATATATATATATATATATATATATATATTCTTTTTAATTAAAAATTAAGAAAACAATTATCACGTCAAGCAAAGCTTGGAAGAAATTCGTGCCAAGTTACAGGCTTAATTATTAATGAACACTAATTTGATTATTAATTAGATTTCTACCAGGACTTACAATTAGTCAAAATTATTTGGAACCTTCTGTGGTTGTTATACTGTCTCCTTTCAATCAACATTCGTTTTACTTTTAATGAAACATATTATTCAAATAATTCGCATAAACTTTTTAGTGGAATTTGGGGTCCTTTTTGTGACTAAAATGTTAAAAGTCAATCTTTATCATTTAATTCAGAAATTTTGTAGCTTGAAAATGATTACATGTACTTAATGACGTAACAAAAATGAATTTTAATTTTTTTAAACGACACTGCACATTGCACCACCAACTTATTATGGATATTATTAATTTATGCAACCATCATTATATTCCTGAACTAAAATTGCCCATACAAATAATTAAAAAAAATTTTATTCTCCCCGGCGGGGAATCGAACCCCGGTCTCCCGCGTGACAGGCGGGGATACTTACCACTATACTACCGAGGACCTCGTTACATAATTCATTTAATACCATACAAATACAGATAAGATAAATTGTTAAATTTATTGATAAAATTTTCATTCATTATTGAAATAAAATGTCAAAAATATAATAGTAGCAAAATGTTGCATGTGGCGTTAATAGATATTTTAAATATCCTGTATTAAAAATCATAAATTAATTATTTGTAAATAAATATTATGTTCTTTTGATGAATTTTTATAGTTAATTTTAGTTTTTTAAATACTTTCATTAATAAAATAACACATAAATAATGTGTCTAAAAATTATTTAAATTAAATTATACATTATAATATTTCAATGCCACCAACAACGTTTGATTGTTTCGCTCTTGTAAATTAAATTAGTATTGTTTCTTTAAAAAGATTATGGGTAGTGTTAAAATCAAGAGTTTCTTAACAATTCTGAAAAATTTATTATTGTTGAAAGTGTTATAAGAAAATATTTTAATTAAATTCAAATCTTGTATATTAATAATATTAATATCTAATAATTCAATTCTTATATGGTTTCTTAATAGTTAATCTTCCTACACAATTTAATTTTATTTTCCTTAATATTTAAAAAAAAAAAATTTTTAAAAAAATGGCACAATTTTTAAAATCGTTAATTGTTGTTTCGGAAAAAGCGGCAAATATTGCACGCGTGTGTCGTTCCGAAAAAGAATTATTTTCTTTACTAGTTGAAGAGAAAAAAGGTGAAGAAGGGAATACAGCAAGATTTTTCCAGGATTTTAAAACGTTAGCAGATGTGTTAGTGCAAGAAACAGTACGGCACGATATTGCGAAACAGGTTTTACATTTTTTTTTTTTTTGAAATTTAATCATTCTAACAATGTATCTATTTGGTTTTATCCTTTCATTTACAGTTCCCACACTTAGCGGATAGTATTAAGGGAGAGGAAAGTAACATGTTCAGTAATACATTGAATATGACAATCAAAATCGAAGTCAAGGATGAATTTAGCGAAACGGCTAATTTACTTGTGAACGTTCTTGATGGCGATAATAGGGCAGCCGAACTTTTAGCGGCTGAGGTACATCGAGATGTTGATTTTGAATCAATCAATTCCGATTTTAAAAATATTCCTAATTTTGAAATTGATTTAGAAAATATTGGAATATGGATTGATCCGATTGGTAAAATTATTTTCTTAGTTGCTTTAGTTAATATAAAATACACCATTAGTCAAAAGAATTCCGTTTTTTCGATTAAGTTAATAACTTAAATCAATCTCATAACATTTTAAAATAACTGAAACAGAATTTGTGTTGCGTAAAACAATATTGGGTCAAATTCTGAAGTATTTATAGTATTAACCCCTTTTTTATTCTAAACATAAAAATTCCCAACTTCGAAAAAATTAGAATTTTAAAAATACGAAAGAAAGGATTAGAGGGTATCCGCTTTTTGGAAAGCGTGCGACATGGAGAACTCGGGTATATTCAATGAATTTCTTATCGTTGGTTATGTAAATGGGGAAAATAATAATACCCTAATCTCAAATTAGACTATACAAGTAAACTTACTTAAATTTTATATAAAGCATAAGACTCAAGTATGACTTGATAAGTAATAACTCGTGACTAGATTGAATAATATATATTGTATTGTGCTAATGTATAATTTTTTTTTTTTTTTTTTTTAAGACAATAAGAGGAAATTTCGGTTAGGAAAAATGACTCTAATGGCCTAACGGCCAATGAAGTATTAAAAATTTTTTTCGTTATAAACAGCAAACATCCTGACTCTAGTTTCAGAAAGTTTAAAAACAAAATTTTAAAATAATCATTTTTTTGTACTTTTAACTTTTTGGGATGTCAAATATATTCATTTTTTTTAGACTCAACTACCGAATATATTAGCGGGCAAACATCGTCCGAGAATGAAAACGATCTCCACAAGAACGGTTTACAATGTGTAACAGTATTAATTGGGGCATTCGACAAAACGACTGGATATCCTTGTGCCGGGGTTATTAATCAACCTTTCTACAAACAAATTGATAATAATAAGTAAATAAATACCTAATAAACAATAAATTATTCGAATTGAATTTTTAATTAAAAGAAAAAAAAACATTGATTTATATTTTCATTGCTAGATGGCAAGGTAAATGCTACTGGGGTATTCAAGCGGAGCATATAAATCTCACGTCACAACAACTACCAAAACAATTAACCAATAAAGTTGTCATCAGCGGATTAGAAACCAACGATGTTCAAGAACGCTTAATACATAACGATTTCGAAATATTGAAAGCGGCTGGAGCTGGTTATAAAATTCTTACGGTGCTTTGTGGTATTACGGATGCATACATTTTATCACAGGACACCATTTATAAATGGGACACGTGTGGACCGCACGCAATATTGAAAACATTAGGTGGCAGTATTATTGAATATAAGAGTGCGTTGAAAGGTAATTTGAAAGAGTTAAGATACAATGAGGATTTTAATACGGAAAGTAAAAATATTAAAATTTGGCGTCATGCTGAAGGTATTATTGCATATCGATCGCTAGAAACTCTGGCGAAAATAATTAATTGTTTGTCAAAACTTTCTTAAAATGAGTTCAAAGTTGGGAAGATCTCACTGGATAAAATGCAATCGAAATCTAAAATTATAGTAAAAGTAAAATATGTAATATTTCGGCGGGAAAAACTACTGTAGTCAATGGGATTTATAGTTTTTGAATGGGAGGGGGGGAACGAGTACTTAAATATTTAGTGTCCAGAAAAGTCTCTATAACATTTATTTTTAGTACAAAATTATTCACAATAATCAATTTGTTTCGCTTGTCTAAAACTAACCCCAGTATTAAATTACAGTTCACAGTTTTAATTTGATATTAAAGCTACTCAGGAATATAAAGTGCAAATAGTAAGTACTTCATCGATATAAATAATCATGGTGACTATAAGAAGGTGATCGAACTCAATACATTCAAAAAAGTGTCTAAAAATAAGAGGGCATTAGTGTTCCTTGTGTACCAAAGCGGTACAGTACTTATTCTCAAATGGAAACACTCCCAAATGGAACCGCGAGCTTCTATATCTTTGTTAGCTTTTGAATAGAATATTCTGGAATCTTTTTCAATGTTCAACTCAGTTATAAAGTGAGTTTTGCGATCGTTTTTTATAATAAACTTAACAATTTTTATTTTGCGTCGCATCATTTACATTGTATATTATATAATTCGCTGACGTCACTATGTAAAATCGGAGTCAGTACCATTGGATATTCGCCGTATAAAGTAATTTAAACTATAAGAGTTTATTTCATACATATGTAATTTCTATGTATTTCCTTATTATTAAATATCATCAACCGACACTGGTGATTCTCAAATGGAAACACTCACTTCCCCAGTCCCGACGTGTTTCCATTTGAGAATAAGTACTGTATTTACATTCTACTTTATCCGTTTTATCTTACTATATTCGCTATATTCACATCAGCTGATGAGGAATATTAACGCCACGAGTGGTAAAAAAAGAAAACCTAATAACTGCCATTTTCCTGACCAATTTTGTCAATTCTTCTCATATAAGTTCGACATCCATATGTATGATCTATGTAAATAATGTTTGAGTTAAGTACTATTTGTCTATGAGACGACGATCTTTAATAGCAGGACGAAGGGAAGAGTAGAATTGTTATGCTAAAAAGAGACAGACGGAATACATATTATGCTAAAAAGAGACAGATCACAATAATGGCAACGACGGCGTCAGAGATCATCGTCTCATAGACAAGTTGTACTGATAATATTTTTTGTTTTCACAAGTGATACCGTAAAATGGAATGTGTAGCATTCGAGGGGAAATAGAAAAAAGCCAATAATTTCTTATGATTATCGAAGTTTATACTTTGAAGACAGTTGTTAGGCTAGGTTTTTTTCTAATTTAGTTAAATTTTTTGTATTTACATTCAAAAAGATAGTAAATTTCATACTTAGTTGCTTTATTTATTAAAAATATGTAATTTTTTACCTATATTCGATATATTTATCTAAATTAATAATCTGCGTCAAATTGATACATAATTGGGCCATTGGGGTGAAACGGTAGGACGGTAGGGGTGAATGGATACGGTAGCAAAAGTGACTAATTACACCTATGAGTTCAATAGGGCACAAAAGGGGCTAACAGACATAAATGAAAAATATTAATTTACAAACTGATATTATTTAGTAAACAAGTCTGACAATCTTGTGTAAATTCCTTATTAACCCTTCATTGATCCTTATTACCTCCAAGAGCGGATTGTGAGGGATTGGCCATATTTTATTAGTTTCCGACTAAATGAAAACTAACATAGGTTTTAAAAATGACAATAATAATAAGGAACAAGGTACTGGAACCAAAATTAGTGGTTTTTTTACCATATAATGTGCAAAAAGTATATGAAAACCGAATGCAAAATTCAAAATGTATCCTATATATTCCGTTTTGCGGTATATTGTCACATAGTAAATTAATCGTAAATGACCAGTTTGTTAGGTAATTTACACTAAAACCTCAAATAGGTAACAGATTTGTTCCCGTATCTTAAGTGTAGTATTTTGACTACGATAATTTTTACCATTACACCAGTGAAGATTTTCGAAAAGCAGATTTACTTGCTTGAGAATAGTTTGGGACAAGCAAAACGAATTGACGAAAACGAACAGTACAGTCAATTTTTGTCATTAAAGATTAAAAATCCAAAGAAGCGTACCTAAAATTTATTTTATAGTAAATTATTTATAGATTTCTATTAATTTATTTTTAAATGTCTTTCATTAAAAGTACTTAATTTATGGTGCATAATATAATTTTCTAAACTGATGATTTTTAAGTTACCATTTTTTTCCTTGTTACAAAAATAATTACCAGCGTTGAGCTAATATTTTATAATTAAATATTTATTTTTGTATTAATTTTATTCTTTAGTTTTTTCTTTCTTTATTTTATTATTTTATTAATTATTAATTATTAGAAACAAAGTGCTTAGAAAGTACTTAAAATATGTAAAATATATGTTAATGTAAACAACCTTGAACTAACGTCAAGGTGTAAGGATTTATTCTGTATGATTAATGCAGAAATTATTCCGTGGGTGTTTTCCAAATTTTATTCACTTTTAAAAATATTTAAGTTAAGAATTTTTCTTAAAATTTTTGTACAAAATACATTTATTTAATTCTTCTAAACTTTATTAAACTTCTATTAAAGTTCAATTTCTGTTAATTGCTAACTTTTTTTTGGTAACTTGAGGCAAAGCTTGACTTTTAGAAATATTTTAGAATGTGATCAGTACTTACTTATATTTACATAAATTCGGTTATAAAAAATTAATTACGCATTAGTTACTTATATATTAGTATAAAATGGGTAGACCCAGGATTTGATTAATTCCTTAAAATTGGTGCTCCTTTACTTACTAGAATTATATTTCCATTTAAATTAGGCTAACCGTACTTTCGATTTTCGAAAACTTGTCAGAATTTTAGTAATTTCAGGGTAAACTGCATTTTTACTCTTAGTATGTAAAAAATTTTATTTGAAACTTTGGGCATATTTATGCGACGAAGCGGTTTGCAAGCGACTTTATTTTTGCCTGCAGTGATATCTGTCGGCAACGTTTTAAAGCAACATCTTATTATAAATAATACAATTAATTGAAAAATTGTTTTATAAACCCAGAAAAAAAGAGTAGCACAAATGCCACAAAGATTATTTACGAGTATTTCATGGGTTCATGGCATTCTCTTTTTTCTTGGCTTTAGAAAACTATTTTTAATAAACTGTTATCAATAAGATGCTGCTTTTAAACACTATCAAGAGATGTCAGTGCAGACAGAAATAAAGATAAAGTAGAGTCCCTATAATAAATAGAGTGGTGACATATGTGCTTGGATAAAATAAATTGAAAATAAATTAAATATTTAACAAAAATCACTTAGTTTAACCTAGAAAGAATAATTAAATTAATATTTTTTAATTGTTCATAAATTCATAACTTATTAACAATAATTATGTACTCAAAAATATTTATTCAAATATGTGATAATTAATTTTGAAGCTTCCCGCTCTGTTTTGGACAGAAAATGGATGACATATCACGACTCTATTTATTATAGGGACTCTAAAATAAACTCACTTGCAAGCCGCTTTGTCGCATGAATATGTCCTTTAGCTTTAGTTAATCCTATACACTTATACAGTTTTATTTTTATTAGAATTTAAAATGTTACCAGAAACCTATAGCTAACAACAAATGACGAACACTTCTCATTAAAATTATGAATTTTATACATAGTTTAAAACGATTAAATGAACTTGATGACGTCACAGGGGTAAATTTTCATTACCGATGACTTCTTGTGGATTTTTTGGATTGTAATTTGGAAGTATGATCAATTTATTAGAACCCTATTTTTAATGCCAATTTATAACTTTATTTTTTGCCAATTCATAACTTTAAAGATTAGCCTAATTTTATTTGTTGTAACCTCATTTTTGTGTGCTGTAAATGTAGCCCATTAATTATACCTAGAGGTACCTAAACTAGTCTACTATAGCGAAATATTGGTAAGATCAATTATTAAATTATTTTCTAAAATGTTATGCTAGGGATCATTTTGGAGTTAAATGTGCCATAAATGCAATATAATTTTAAATAATACATATTTAGATGAAGTCAATATTTTTAATGATTGTTATAAAATTTTACAAAATTTTTTCGGTTTTTGGCATTCAAACATCTTTTGTACTAGAACTTTAATTATTAAAATGATAAATGAAATATTAATTTTAAGAAGTATAATGAAGTATAATAAGGGGTAAAACCACAGAGTTCAGAGGAAACACTGCTATCTCTATACTGTTGAAACCAGTGCACTGGGTTTAGTTTGTATTTGTGTGATCTGCCTTGTGTGTGTGAGTGATCTGAGGTGTGTTGCGTGGTGTCGCATACGTATACTACAACGCATGTATGTGGCTTCGTGCGGTGGTGGTAACAATGACCATAACAATCAAAACGTGATTAAAACAACTGATCTACGCTCATTCACTGCCACCGAACGAGTGACTACTAAGTAGCCTAACTTGCTCAGAAGTGCACACTGCTGATTTCAGAAAAGATATAGTAGTGTTCCTTCTGATGTTCTGTGATTAAAGCTACTAACCCCACTAACCATATTATAATTTTTGCATAACATTAAATTTACGATAACGTTATTTTGACAATTAAACCAATTTAGTTAACTTAATTTTAACTTCAAAAAAAATGGCTTTAAGTATTTAATCACCATAAGCGTACCCTTGGTCGTTGGAAAAGTCCCTCGTTTTTCGATATCTGGAAAAATTTATACAGGACCACCTTTGGAGAGAAGCATTTAATTAAATTTTCAGTCTACTTAAAAAAGAAAAAATGGTACTCCTTTTAATCTGTTCCTTTTTTTTTAAATTACTGCGCAAAAGTTGAAATTTTTACCTTGGTTTACTTCACTCCAGACTGTGGTGATTAAAATTCATTCTGGGCTAAAATCATGGTTATTTTTTAATGAGTATCAGTATAATGTTTTTAGTGAATCTACGTAATTTTTTAACGTAATCAAATATCACCTTTGTGTCGCCGGGTAAATATTTCTAAACGAAGCCCTGTATTCTTTTATTTCTTTTATTCGTTTTGTATAACGTTATGTAGGTATTTGTTTTAACAGTCACAATAATCTTACCGTAAATCTTTTATGGTATTTTGCAAATTTTTATTATATAAAATTTGAATTTATTTATTTCAATTAAATATTTGGTTTTATACCTATATATTCTATGACGATATATTTAAAAGAAATAAATATATTTTTTTATTGAATTATTTATATACTTAACATCTACTTAAATCAAAAAAATATTTTTTTAATCTATTTAAAGTTTATTTTACTTATTGTTAATTGTAATAAAATAATTTTAGTTAAAAATTAATGTGAAATAAATACTAATAAACATTCCAATATTAAAAATAACGTAGTTTTGATTTTTTGAAACAATTTTTAATCCATCGAGAAATAATGAACAAAAAACTATGAATTACTGTAGCAGTGATTGATTAAAAATCACATCTTTCCTTGATCATCTTTCCTATTACGTCATGTGCCGGTATTGTCAAAATTAGACAATATATTCTTAGTAATTTCGTAAAACATTTATAACATTCACACTTTAAATTTTGTATATTGTTATTTTTTGATTATTTTGTTATAATAAAATGATTAGCAACGAAAAAATAAAATAAATTCTACATTTAATGTTTTAACCACATTTTGATATATAACCTCAAATAATGATTATACTGGTCTGTGACGTAAACTACATATTTCTGATTGTTGTTTCTGATTACATCATTATTAGCGTAAACTGTAATTTTATTTTATTAAAATTTTTATAATCTTGAGTGATATAGTATTTAAAAGAACAATATTTAGTACTAGTATCACTAAAGTAATTACTTAAACGTGCTTAAAAGTTAAAATATATCTTTTTACAACTACTGTCAAATACCCTATTTGATAATATTTATGTGGTTTGTGGTAACTGTTGCGAAAACTAGGCCGGAAATTTTCACACGTTACCACATATTCACAGATAATACAAATAATTTTAAATTAAAGTAGGGTAAGAGACCCGATGACCGAACACTATTTTTAGCTGTATCATTAAAGTAGCTTAAAAAATTAAAAAATAAACAAAACACCCATTTTTTTTTTCTTAATAAGTATGAAACCAAGTTTTTTTAATCCAATGGATATGTTTTTAAGAAAATATAACCCAAAAATTTTGATTTATTAATGTTTTTGTTTTATAATTTGTTGACGTCTATGAAAAAACGGACAGAATATATTAACCTCCTTTAAAAAAACAACATACTGACCCGTAAGAAAAAACACGCATTTAATATACATGACATACAATACATACCATCTTCTGCTATCGAATATTTAAACCATTATCTTGCAGCCACTTTGACACTCTATCCACTACAAGGGGTCAGTCTGTGTCATAGAGTATCACAGAGTGACAGCTTGTGAAACATAGCAACAAGGACAGAAGGGTTTAAATATTCGATAAAATAAACCACTAAAATACTGTATTTTCTTTCGCCATCTAATGATGTTTTAAAAAACATTGTGTACATTCTAACTTATCTATACGCCATTGTGAATTTTTAAACAGTTAAATTAAGTATATGACGTGTATATTTATATGTTGTTTCAAATCTAAATGTCTGACGTTTTTATTTCAATTTCGAAGTTTTAATTCATTATTAATTATTTTTCAATTGATTTTACGTTCTGAAATAAATAAAATATTAAAGTGAAATTATAAAAACGGTTAGTTAAGTGTTTTAAACCCAAAAATTAATTAAAAATGTTTATAAAATAGATATGTAATATATAATTCTCAAAATGGGGTACCCAACCTTAAAACTTGGATCCCAAGAAGAAACACTTCTACAAATAATATTTAACACATATAAAATATAATTTAGCTATCCTAATCTCTTAAGTGGACTAATAACAATTATTTGTATAGGTACTTTTATTATGCTAATAACTTTAAAAATTCGGTGAAAAATGTTACAATTTATAACTCATGTGTTTTGAATAATGATCATCCATCATATTAAAAATTCACGAATTCAACAAAAATTGTTCGATATATATATATATATATATATATATATATATATATATATATATATATATATATATATATATATATATATACGTATTTCTTAAATTAAGTGAGGAGACATTAAATGTGAGGTGAATTTAAATTGAAAAATAATCATTCTATTAATAATAATTTTTTTTATCAGTGGTTTCTTTCAGAAATAACTTCATTAAGATATAAATGTCAAAACTGTTCGGACTTATAACCCCGTTCGACAATCGGGTCTTTTACCCTATGCGACACATGCGACATGTAAATAAAACTGTATTTAGATATATGAAATTTTGTCGCCAAAGGGTTTCGTGTTCTTATTACTTAGGGGCTGTCCATTAATCACGTGAGGCTTGAAAGGGGGGGGTCCCATAAAAAATCACAAAATATCACAAGGGGGGGGGGTAAAGTAATATATCACGTGTATTTATTTTTTCGGCAAGTGCGCGATACTCAACCGAAAAGCGGCGTTACATGTATTTATTTTTTCGTCAAACGCGTACAAAATCGAAAACGGCTTGTAGTGTGATCTTGATTCGCTATTAATATAATAGTCCAGAGATGCACAATGTTCGTCCTTCCCGCATCCTCACGCGACGATCGAACGGTAGATCGAGAGAGATTCTCTGCGTAGTGCGCGAAAATGATGACGCCGAGTGGCTTGATGAAACCGATGTTGATCTTCAACAAAGCACTGTGCCAACAACTGATTTGCAAGATGCTTATCCAGTTATTGGTGTTGAAGAAAGTCTTGCTAATCCGTGGTCCGAAAATACTGTACATTAAGTAATGTTCATGTATTAGTACAAAAAAGTTTTTCGCAACAAAAAAGTTTTTCGCATTTTTATTATTTTTGTCAATCAAAAAAAAAAAAAAAAAAAAAAAAAAAAAAATTGCAACCTTTCTGTCTACTTCTGAACGTTATTATAGTAGTGTTTAATTTTCTATAATAAAATTAGATGATACTTATACCAGTATTTTTTAAATATTAAAAAAAAATTAGATTCTTTGCAGGTACGAAAAAATACACGTGATATACGGGGGGGAGGGGGGGTAGCCTTAAACCTCACCATGTATCACCAAGGGGGAGGGGGGGTTAAAAAATGCAAAAAAAAACATCACGTGATTAATGGACAGCCCCTTATTATATTAGTGACAATTCAGAGAAAATATATCAAAATAAATTATTATTATTTTTTATTTATTTATTTATTTATTTTTTTTGTTTGTAATTTGACAGAATAATAAAAATACAGGGGATTTATTATCTTATTTTATTTTCTTTTTCAATACAAATTTTGATTTTTATGAACGAAAAATAAAATTTCTAACGCTAAATAAAACAACTGTTACATTAAATTAAAGAAATAAAAACAAGTGTGTTATTTGTATAATTATACGTAATTATCCTGTCATTTATTTTCCTTTTAAATTATTAATTATTAAAAGGTGCAGGTGGTATGAATAATACATAAAGTATTATCCTTGTTTAAAATTATACATATAAATAACAATAACTGAATCTTGTTGAGACGCACTTGTTTTGATTTGTGTTTTCTACCGTGATTGTTTTATTGATAACAAATTAAATAATAAATTATTAATAAAAATGTAAGTTTAAATAAAAACAAATTTTAGAAGATAGAATAACACGATAAGACTCAAATATTGTATTTTTGATGTTTTTGAATTTTTTTTTTTAACGTCTATGTATTTGATGATTAGAACGAACTACCTACATACAAATATAATTTGTGAAAATCATACTAAATTACATAGTTTGTATCGTGAAAAATTCTGTTAATATTATTTACAATTGCGACACAATAGTCTTGAAGAAAACTCCCGTAAAATAAACCTTGTTTATTTTCTCATCGTGTTAATTAAGTCTAAAGAAAAGTTTTGTTTGAAGTTAAGAAAAATTTGAAGGTCTACGTATAATCGAGTACAAAATACGTAAATACGGGTAGTCGAAAAATACGTCTAATTGAATACCACTGAACTATAAAAAAAAAAATACAATAAAAATTGGACTATATAAAAGTTTAGTAACGTTACTAGGTATTGAACTACTGATTTGAAATAATAAATTCAAACGATTAGATAAAAGCAAACAATTATATTGTCTAGTTTGTTTAATTTATCCAAGGTATATTTGATATCGTTTTATTCCACACAATTTAAATAGCATTTTAATTTTTTTTTAAATTTTAACACTGATATTGGCTTTTGACTGGGGTACAGATGATCATAAGTGAGTAAACCAGATTAATAGCTAATGTTTGTAGTTGTACCTATGTGTACCTATTGAACTGGAAAACATATCCATGATTCAATGTTTTTCTAAGCAGTGAAGAAAATTCTCTTAATATTAATAGATTTGAGCGTTACTTTATGGTATTCCATATTTGTAAATAATAAAAAAATACTTTACTTTGCAAAATACCACTTTTATTTTTGAAACTGTGACAATATTGTTTCGAACCGTTAGTTAATTTTCAAACAGATCAATTTTATTCTGTTTGAAAATGAACTAACGGTTCGAACGGTTTGTCACAGTTCCAAAAATAAAAGTGGTATTTTGCAAAGCAAAGTATTTGTTTATTATTTAAAAATTCTCTTACTTTTTTTCTATTAAATTTTTATTGAACTTTTATTTATACCCTGTAAAACCTGGTGGATTGAGATTTCTGGATGGAAGAAGATCCATTTCCTTACTTGCTTAGTGAGGAAACAAAATAAATAAATATTTTTGTAAACTCTGGATTTATTAGATAGTTTAAAGCAGTGTTTCCCAGCTGCAGGTCCGCGGACCGGTGCCGGGTCGCGAAAGTATTTCATCGGTCCGCAGAAAGATGTGTGAGTTACAAAGAATTACAAAAATATTTCTAATTTTTATCTTCGCTTTAAAGAAAACCGAAAGTGGTGGGGTTACCTTTTGGGTTTTAGCGGGGTTTTTGCGATAAAAATCGAATGTTTTGAAATTTAGTTTTTTATTTACAGCCCATAAGAACACACGTGTACCACAATATGCCACAACTTTTTTGTTTGAAAAAAGAAAATGGCGGGGACATATGGTCGACTAAATGGTCGGAAAATGACAAATCGTATGGACAAATCACATAACACGACCTAATGTTATATCAACTAATGGCGGAAATGATTCCAGGCTACGAAAATTAGATTCAAATTTAAAGAATTGTTTTTAAATAAATAATTAGTTAATGCTTAAGAAAGTGTCGATATTTATCGGTATATAATTTATGCCGACTTATATGGTAGATGAAGTGGTCGGAAAACGACATTTCATATTACACGACCAAATGTTATTCCAATTAATGACGGAAATGATTCTAGTATACGATAATAATATTTAAAATTGAAGAATGGCTTTTAACTATCTCCTTAGGGCTTAAAATAGTGTCGATATTTATGTGAATTAGGCTGGTCGTCCCTTGGATGCGGAAACGTGCGATATTTAATACGGACGAATACGCACATTTGTCGTTCGTCCGAAATGATATGTCTACTGTCCGTCCACTAGCCCAATGTTCGTTAGTATTTTTCTTTTTAATTTTCTTTTTCTCAAGCTACAGATGCTATAAAAATACGTAAAAAACAATTTATGGCACGTAATATGCAAAGGTACACAGTTATAATTGTAATTTACCTTCAGTTTCATTTCAATAAAAATAAAAATCTTATGGAACGGACTTCTTCGCGCGACAAAATCCAAACAAAATTGGATTTGTTTGCACGTTGCAATTATACGCACGAAAACGAACGAACGAGACGCTTTCAATGGACGAGAATGTATAGCTTCACAGTTGTTTGGATCGTTCGTCCGTTTTCATGCGTATTCGTTCGAATTAAATATCGCACGTTTCCGCATCCAAAGGACGACCAGCCTTACAGGGTAGACGAAGTGGTCGGAGAACGACATTTCATATTACACGACCAAATGTTATTACAACTAATGGTGGAAACGATTCCAAGATTTAATAATACTATTTAAAATTAAAGAAAGGCCTTTACATATTTGTCTAATGCTTAAAAAAGTGTCGATATTTATCCTAACTACATGGTTGACGAAGTGGTCGGAAAACGATATTTTATATTACACGACCAAATTTTATTCTAACTAATAGCAGAAATGATTCCAGGATGTTTTAGTTGAATAGAATAATTTATGAGGGAAATTTAGGCATATAATTTGTCAATTTGTGAATGTTTTGTATATTAGTAAAAAAACTTATGACGATGAATAAAGTAGGGAAAAAGCAATCGTTGGAGAAGTATTTTGGTTTTCGCTGTTTAAATAATCAGAGATACGTAAAAATAATGTAAAACCATTGCAATTACACAGTACATGTCTGTTTAAAACCGTTACTTCATATTGTCGAAGTAAAGGTCTTAAAAATAGACGAGAACCGTTTAGACAGGAAAAAATAAATCTTTGTTAAATTCTTTCTTTCTTTACCTATATATTTATCAAAAATTAAGACTGCTAGGCCGGGGCTAGTTACTAGTATGTATAATAATTAGTTTCAAAGTTTGCGTATTCAACTCCAATTCTAGAGATTATGATGTTAAAAGGACTAAAATGAGTATTAATTCAATTTTGGTAATTTATGATTCTAGAAAATAAGAATTAAGCACAGATATTATGCTGAAGTATATAAGATAACGTAAATAATGCTATTAAAAATGAAGGAATTAATGTTTAAAACAAAAATCGAGAATAAATCGAAATTTCCGATGAGCGATTATCGAGAATCATTTCATGACTTAATGATCCCTGTAATATTCGTAGCTCAGATATTTTCATTATTTCCCATCTCGAACTATACAAAATTATATCTAATACAAAGACCAAAATTTTATTGGAAATCTTTTCATGTTTTATATAGTTTTTTTGGTATTTTTACTTCTGGTTTTCATGCAATTGTGCTCATTTATGATTTTATAACAAATTATCGCTTAGATAAAATTGGTAAGTATAATTGAATCGAGTAAACTCTTTTTGGTTTCTTCAAGATATGTATATTGTTTTTAGGAGGTTTTATATTCTTTCTTTTTACTTCCCTAACAATGATTTTATTTTTAATATTGGCCTATAAATGGCCATCAATTATGAAACATTGGCGTCAAGTTGAAACTATTTTAAAACGACATAAACCAAAACCAAAATTGCGTACTACGATTAATTTATGGACTTTTAGTTTGATCGGTATTGCGATTGGTAAGAGAGAAACATTTTTGTTTCGGAAATATTTTTATTCTAGTTTTTTGTTTGTAGTTGAACATACTATTTTTGTGTTTACAATAATTCTGAGACATTCCGATCAACATAATTCGAAGGGTACATACGTAACGTATCTTCGCGGTCAGTATTTTACATTTTTCAGTCATATTTCCTTTGCTGTCTGGAAAGGCGTCATATTACATGTAAGTTTTAAACAGTCCCGACACGCTCAGTAATATTGCACAAAATCTGAGATTGTAAAATATTATGGATCGTCTGTAGATTATATCGACGGGGTTGTAAAATATATTGTGCTTATCAAAAACAGTTTGAAATATATTGTACAATGAATGAATATTGTAACGTCTTTAGGCTCTGTAGATACATATTATTGCGCAATACTACTTTATTTGTTTTAATTTATTTGTTATTTTGTAATGTCACATTTGGTGGCTATATTTGAACCAGTTTGAATTATTAATTGACAAGAATAATTATTTATTGCTTCGCAACATCTTTATTATTTAACATTTCGAATTAAACAATAATTGAACTAGTGTACAATTCCTACCAATCCTACTTTCAGTTTATTGTACAAATTTCTTTTGCAAATTATTGAGCTGCCTGAAGGAAAGTTAAATAAATGACACAAGTTGATTGCACAATATTATTGAGCATGTAGGGGTCGCTTTTACTTTTTTAATATTTGTTAAGCTGGTAATAAAATGCAAGTATTCTTTAGATTTCAAATATTTTGTGTACATTTTCTTGGACATTTATGGATATATTTTTGATCGTAATGAGTAAGGCAGTAACTGAACAATTTAATTTGATCAACGAAAGGATTAAGTTATTTACAACATATATGGAAATGCATCCTGTAAGTTAAATTTGATGCAGATTGGGAAGCAATCACAAAAAACTTGACATTGGGAGTAAAATTTTACTTCCGAATTTAATTCAAGTCTAATCTACAGTGATTGTTTTCTAATTTGTAGACTTTGTAAAACTTATATAACATAATAAAATCTTTTAATTGATTAACTATCTATTGTTATTGTTCTTATTGTTAAGACATCTTATTATGAAGCATTTTGGCGGGAGGTTCAATCAGACTACAATAAAGTATCACAATTATGCCGCAATGTCGACAGTATTTTATCAAAATTTATTTTTTTGTCAATGGGAAACAATATTTTTTTCATTTGTTTGCAACTGTTTAGAATTACTGAGTAAGTTCTTAAGAAATTTTGATTTAGTTTAAAAATTTAGTTTACATTTTGTGTTTTAGTAAAAAGGATCGATTCGTTGATTATCTATATACATACTTCACATTAATATTCCTGATTTTACGTACTTTATTTGTTATTTTAAATTTAGCTAAAGTTTATGAGGCAAGTAAGCGACCTTTGAATTATATTTTGCAGTTACCAGAATGTATGGAGGTAATAAAGCATGTTGATTACTTTATTATTTTTATTTTTACTGAATTTTTATTTTTAGCTGAATCGATTTACTCAACAAGTATTAATCGAAATGAATGCTTTAACCGCACTACAGTTATTCCCCATTCAACGGAATCGTCTTTTTTCCGTAAGTTTCTCAAATGACTATAGGGCGATTCTCGCGTGACGCACGGGACATTTTTGCAACAAAAACATTTAAAAAAAATGCAATTAATAACAAACAAAACAAAAAGTTTATAACACGAGGCAACTGGATTAAAATTTTTTGAACATATTTTAATTTACAGCTGAAATGTAGTACTCCAAATATAAGACATAAACTTCGTTTTGTACGATGTCTCGTGCATCACGTGAGTTTATGCCTTATATCTTGAGTACTGGATTTCAGATAAAAATTAGAATATGCTCAAAAAATTTTAATTCATGTTCTGCGTATTACAAACATTTTGTTTTGTTTATTATTAATTGAATTTTTTTTTTTAAAATGTTTTTGTTGCAAAAATGTCCCGTGCGTCACGCGAGAATCGCCTTATATCTTAGATGACTGAGCCTAGTGTAAGAACTTATTTTCTCGTTGATTAAAAAATCAGAAAATGTATTAACGGTATCAATTATGACAAAGTAGCCACTGTAGCTACCACGAATATCTGACGTGAAACAAGATTCGACGGCGGAGGAAATTCCTCTCTCGATACAACCAGGTTGCCAGTTTTTCGAATCAATATGATAGATGGCAACCTATTTTTTTCTAGTATTCATAATATCCGATTTCGGTAGGCTAGGTAACTAAATAATTTATTTATTAGGCTGTCCCAAAAATTTCTTTCACTATCTGTCCGCAGCTGCTTTATCTGCTAAATGTTATGATCAGTTTCAGTTGTCTTCTAGCTGGATCATAAATTATATAATGTTGTGCAACTATTCTTTCCTTATAAAATGAAAGAAATTTTTGGGACAACCCAGCAATTAGGTTGTCATTAAAACATAAATTAATAAGGCAGCCGTTCGCCTTTTTAAACACGCTGTTAAGACCCATATTTCATATAAGTTAAGATAGGTGATTTCCGCTAGCAAGGCTACGAAATAAACACTTGTACCGAAATTAGGCTTTTCTCCGTCGTCGGATCAGGTTTCAAGTTTTTTATGTTTGTGACAACCAAAAGACAACCATTTTTTTCGTAGTTAATACTGAATTTTCTGAAAGTTTTATCGACGAGGAAACGACCACTGCTTTTTCATATTGTATTTTTTGACTCTGTATGTATTTCTGTCTCAAAGGAAAGTACAATAATAAAAAAATCTTTCCCTCTTACATCCCTTGTAATGTAATATACTAACATACCTATATACTGTATTATAATAGTATATTGTGCAATAAGTGCGGGAAATTGTCGATTGCCAACGAAAGCGAAGTTGAACGCACGAACGTAGTGAGTGCGCTCATTCGCTTGAGTAGGGCAATCGACAATCCCGCACGAGTTGCACATACTATTTTTTATTACGAATTTCACATACTTTTTTCTATTATTATCACAATTTTTGACATTTTTATTACTTTTTAAAATAATATTTTTAAGTGTTCGTCATTTTTTTCTGAATTAATTATCGTTTAAATTACTTTGTTGGTGGTTTCTATAGAAATAATTATGAAATATTTATTAAATGAAAAATTAAGAGGCGGCTTTGCGTGTTTTTATTAAATTTTGCGTGTTTTATTGTCAATTTGCGTGTGGAAAGTTACTTTCCACACGCAAAAAAGTATGCGGGAAGAGTACAGTGGGCAAACAGCTATTTTGCGTACAGAAATGTGTGCGCCAAGTTAGTACTTCTCCCGCATGAGTAATAAAAAATTAATTAACAGCATTAATGGATAATTTTTTTTTTTTTTAGATGTGTGCTACAATTTTAACGTATGAATTGATTTTATTACAATATAAAGATTAAAAATATTCGAAATTGTATTCAATTTTCCATAATAAAGTACATAGTGCAATAAAATTTTAAGGTCTTTTGTTATTATATTAAACTTTTCGAATACATAATTCCAAAGTTATTGTCGTTATTGTACATAGGCAAAAAAATAATATATTTGAACTATAGGCCTACAGTGGAACCTCTCTTAATCGGACAGCATTTTCATGCGAAAATTACCACTGATTGTGAAATATGAAAATGGCTAATTTTAAGTCCTTTAACGAACGAATTGGAACATTATAAATAACCGACTTTGTGTAGAATTTTGGAATATTTGATTTAAACGAAATTTTTGCGTGAAAATGCTGTCCGGTTAAGAGAGGTTCCACTGTAATACATATTTTTGTTGTTTTGAGTACTCGTGTACTTTATTTGCCTACTTGCTGAGGGCCTGAGGATGGGAAAATAGCCCTCGAAATGTAAGTATAATAAGTTCTACATTATTGATCTATTAATATTTTAGTATTATTTTCCATGGTAACTATCGAAATTATCTATCATTGAATTTTTGAATTTTGTTATACGGTTTGTACCGTTTATACCAAAATTATTAAATTAACATAACATTTAATTATTGTTTATTCAATAAGAAGAGTACAAAACAATAAAAAGAGAAACATAAAAATACCTGTATAAAAATAATTTGTTACTAAATACATATTTCCTTTTCATTAAATGTATAACTTTTTTGTTTTTGATGGAAAATTTAGATATCCAAGAAAGTTATTATTTATGTAAACGATGTAATGGAAATTTCAAGTTTTCACCTCTACCTGCTTCTTCTCAATCAAGTATGTAATAGTACAACATTTATGAGCCTTAAATTATTCATTAATTTTTAAGAGGGAAATGGTAGCAAAATAAGTTTTTTATCATTTTCTATAACATAAATTTGGAAATGGGTTTAATTTTGTTTGAATTTATCGCCAAATTGAGTATGTAAATAAGGAATGTATGTAGATAAGTTAGATAAGGATAAAAGCAGCAATAAGTTTGGCAGTGGTTTAGTGGGTTTAGTGAGCTTAGTTTCAAACGTTTTAAACCACAAATAGGGATGTATAAAATTTATCGATATATCAAAATATCGATATTTTTTTTCAAATATATCGATAATTTCTGGCGATACTTTTAGTAGCGATATATCGATATATCGATATTTTTTTTCAATATTTTTTTCCTGAAGTTTTTTCCAAGCTAACATGTACGAAATGTGCCACATGTACAAATGTACAACTGACATACCTAAAAATATATTCAACAAAAATACCTACAGTAGTACATATATGGTGTACGCTTGCGCGCCAAATTTATTCTGATTTCAAATATTGAAATTAGATGACAGATATTAAATGCAGTTTATTTGAGTCTGGAAACTTTTCGATGATGTTAAAAAACTGGTTTTTTAATACCATCACATCATGAATTCATGACGGTCATAATCTATAATGAGGAAACACTCAACTGGTACACTATTTTGACAGCTAAAATCGCTAATATCGCTAATACTCTTATACTTTATGTGGAATTGTTGACGTCGTACGACGTGGTGTGTGAGTTAGTAAGGTTTAACTTGACATCTTATGACGTCAATGACCGTCAAGGTGTTAAAGCAAAACTATCTAAAAAGTCACTAATATCAAGATTATTTAGTAAATTATATTGGTTAAAAAATTTCTCTACCTCAGTAACGTAAAAAAAAAAAAAACGATATATCGATATATCGATATTTTTTTTCGATATATCATTGTACGATATTGATATTTTTAAAAACTATCGATACTATAAATATCGATACTTTTAAAAATATCAACATCCCTAACCACAAACGAGAATATTCTTTTATATCCTTGAGGTTATGTTTTGTAGTTTCAAGTTGATTGTCATACATGTCGTACATGTCATACATACGCAAATAGATACGGTTTCGGTTTTGACACAACATCCCTGGAAATTCTAGAACTTTTCGCATACTAAATTATTCTACATATATGTGTATCTAGTCTAGTACAATCAATATACCTACTTTTATTTTTATAGTGAACATTTGTAAAGTTTATTTATATCTATTAAAACGTGAAAAATTCAGTGTTTTCAGTTTTCCATAAAAAAATTTCATACGTACTTAGTTAATAAATATTGATTTTAAATGGAAGAGAATGTTGTACATTTAATTTAGGTTCTCAAATTCAAGTTAAAGTAATGAAGGAGCTGCTCAATGTTGACACAGACGAAATATTTGACGAAGAGCCATCAGTTATGTTTTGTTGGGGTAGCACTGTGCATGGTGAACTTGGACTTGGCGGAATCGAGGAAGAGCAAATCCTAGTACCACGTAAATTATCATGGCCAGAAGCGGAACATATCGAATATGCCGCGTGTGGTGAAAATCATACGTTAATGATCACAACAAATGGCAAAGTGTATTCGTGTGGAAATAATGATTTCGGTCAGTTAGGTCATAATCAACCAAGAAAG
Organism: Brachynemurus nebulosus; assembly: GCA_035578155.1. Classification (NCBI taxonomy): domain Eukaryota; kingdom Metazoa; phylum Arthropoda; class Insecta; order Neuroptera; family Myrmeleontidae; genus Brachynemurus; species Brachynemurus nebulosus. The sequence goes on from JAPWDM010000003.1 coordinate 29,377,283, forward strand.
AGGCCACGTATGTCTATGTTTAGTATGTTGAATTTTATAATTGTTTAGTAAAATCTAATAGAATGATCTCTTTTACTGTTCGGTTTCCTTAAAATTAGAATTGGTCCAGGGCTTAGATTCATATGTGATAAAAAGTGCAGCGTGTGGAGCGGTACATTCGTTAGCAATTAATGAATGGGGTCAAGCGTTCTCGTGGGGATCGGATTTATATGGTCAGTTGGGGCATGGTAAAACCGTTGAAATTCAGTGGACACCAAAAATTATAAGAGCCTTAGCAACACAACATATAGTACAAATAACATGTGGATTACGTCATTCTTTAGCCTTAACTAGCAGTAAGTACAAACTAATTGCCATATATGTATATTATTTTTATATTATTTTTTTCTTTTGTTCTTTGTAATAGTCATATTATGTAAATTTTTTTCTTTAAAACAATTAAAAATACATAAGTAATAGGTTATATATAGCTCAAGAAACACCTCTAAAATAATTTACTATTGTATATGAAATTTATTGATTTGTTTACTCAAGTATGTGTACATAATTTATATAAAATACTAAGAATTAATGTTAGACGATGAATCAGAGAACTTGGTACTGCTAGGACAAAAAACTGGTATTTTCAACGAAAAACTACGTTATATAATATGAACCCGGCATAAAGCAATGCTGAATTTAGTTTTCTTTTATTAACCCATTAGTGACCCCGATATTACACGTAATATCATGAAAAAATTATCTTTAAGGGCAGTATTCTTTATTAAAGAAAAACGATATAACTTTCTTTGAACCTTTCTCTCTCTGCCTGTTTTAGCGAATTTCCAAAAGTGAAACTGGAAATACGCTATTACAGCAGGTGTCATGACGGGACCTAAGCCCGGAATCATAACAGAAATGTGTTTTGAGGTCCCTAGAATACGAAAATGATATTCACTAAAATTCATATATATATATATATATATATATATATATATATATATATATATATATATATATATATATATATATATATATATATATATATATATATATATATATGTATATATGTGTCGCCACGATAACTCTCGAACGAAACGTCTAATGCTTATGAAATTTTGTGTGCGGACTGGATTCTGAATTGGCTCGGCTAAGTTCGTTAGCCAGACACGTCGGATGCCCAGAAGTAGGTTTTCTGGCCATTTTTTATCATTCGATCCTATGATAAGACAGTTCGATTTTTACATCGTTGAAAAGGAAAAAAAAATTATGAAGAAAATATTCTTATAATTTTCTTTCTATTTTAAGTATTTTTCGAGAAAATGTAAATGTAATTTTTCGAGAAAATGTAAGCCGTTTTCAAAAAAAATGCTTCTAAAATTTTTAAAAAATTTTTGATGTGTTTTATACAAAGTTAATGTGATAGTCAAACAGACCTGAAACAGCTATGATCGTATCGTCTTCGTTCGGTGTCCATTAGGCCATTCTGTAATTTTTCCAATTTTTTCAATTTTTTTTTTTTAAATTTAATTTAAAATATTATTGAAATTAATAATAAGCCAATACAAGCTTATTATTTTTTTTAGCCCAATTTTTAAAACTATACCTATAATTTTACTGTTTCAAATAAATAAATATAATTGATTAATTTTTCAAATACTAATAATATTCTAATAATATTAATAAAATTTTGCTTATTAGATAGGTGTTTTCTTTAAAATACTGTGGCAAAACTGTTTTTATTAATGTCTTAATTTATTTTTTAAATTAATGTTGACAAATTAGACGATTCCCCGTTTTTATCTGGTAATTAAAATTACCCACTGAATTACTTGCTAAATTTCAAATTACTCAAAAATTGGGTAATTACCCGTACATTGGTAACACTGGAAGTACTGAAATGTTTATTTTTAAGTAATATAACTATTTTTTTTATTTTGCGAATACCAGTTTAAGAAAGTTTAAAATAACAAATAAATCAGGTCCTTTTTTAATCTTTTTATCTCATTTTTTTATAACCTTATTTATTTCTGAGAAGTTTAACTTGTATCTTGAAGAGAATGCCAGGACTTTCTTTGAAAACTTACTTCAGAATACTTAAGAATTCCATTCTGGATCTTTACCTAAAATTTTATCAAAATCCGACAGTTGAAAATTAATATACGTATATATATTTACTACCATTAACCGTTTTTGTAAATTACTTTTATTTTTAAAAAACTTTTTTTTTTCATAGCGGGTTACGTTTATTTCAGATGGAGAGCTTTATGCTTGGGGTGCAAATAATCACGGGCAATTAGGATTAGGGACAAAAACGCCATACGAATCACAACCCACATTAATAAAAAGTTTAGCAGGAATTCCAATTGCGTATATTGCATGTGGCGGTTATCATTCCCTTGTAGTTTCAAGATCGGGGGCTGTATTCGGTTGGGGTAAAAATCAATTCGGACAATTAGGTGTAAATGATGAAATCGATAAGCCATATCCGGTGCAGTTGAGAACTTTGAGAAATATTAAAGTTCGCTATATAGCATGCGGAGAAGACTTTTCAGTTTTCTTAACGTTAGACGGAGGAGTTTTCACGTGTGGAAGCAATCAGTATGGCCAGTTGGGTCATGGAGGTACATCAAATGAAATACTTCCAAGAAAAGTGGTCGAATTGATGGGAAGCACCATCACTCAAGTATGCTGTGGACGCCGTCACACTCTTGCCTTAGTTCCATCTCGCGGCCGAATATATGCTTTTGGGCTGGGAGGCATGGGCCAATTAGGAACGAAATCGGTTAAAAGTTCTTCTACTCCACAATTGGTAATTGGACCGTGGGTGAGTGTTAACGGGGGAACACAAGTCTCTAAGAATGGCGGAGAACCGTGTGTGGTTAAACGAATATTCGCCGGGGGTGATCATTGTTTTGTAACGGTCACGCGGCCGAAAGATCACATCGCGCCCTGTGATTACCGCATTTTTGAACCGCATACGCAAATATTAAATTTAACAATTGATAAATTGAAACAGTGTCAATCGTTATCTGACTCAAATATTGTTGATCAAGATCTGTTGAGTTATATTGAAACAGTTTTTCGTAGTTTACCCTGTATTAATTCTTCGTTTTTATTGCCCGATGAAGAACATTATTGTTGTACGTCAAAACACCATGGAGTTGATTTAAAAACTGCTGCGGAGGCTTTCGATATTATCGCTCGAATTGAAAATGAAAGTATAAGGACACTAGTAAGTTTCAATATATAGGGGTGAATAATTTGAGAGTCGAAGAAATGTTAAGACTAAATGTGAAGACAGACCGGGACGAGCGACCGTTACAATCATATATTTTTATTGCTCTACTTGACTTATGTCCAAACCTCAAGTAGATAATAATTTTTGAATACAATTAAAATCAAGTAGATATTGGATTTCGACAACTAGAAAATTTAATGCGTATTAATAGTTATGTTTTAACTCTTACGTCAAGAAGTCAATATAATTACTTAACCCTTTGCGCTTATAAGACATGTACAGCATGACAAGGTGGTTTGTCTATTAACTCTACCATATTTAAAGGTGTTTTGTCTGTTGGATCATAAAACATGTACCACATGACACACTGAATGTTGAACTGTAATGACTGCTCATACTTCACATTACATGAATATTTTATTTAATAACTGCAAACACATTCATTTATTAGAAAAATTGTAAATAAAATAATACAAAACCACGTTGAATTATCTTTTTAAAATTAAAAACTAATAAAAACAGCATTGAGGACGTATTTAGCGCATTTAGTATTCAACTTTGGGGAAACAAGGTTAGAACGTGAAAAGAATCCGTCAAAAAAAGAACGTCGGTCGTTGTCATGTGCTACATGTCTTATCAGCGTATTTACAACTCACTTTTTTTTTTTGCTTGAGCGCAAAGAGTTAATTGCTGTTACGGTGTGTTGTATCGGTCTGTTCAGTCCTTAAGCTAAAACTCGAATACAGAAAAACGAAGTGATTTTAATCCTACGGGAACTTTTAACCGAGATAAGTGAAACCTAAACGTAGACTATTTTTTGTATCAAAATTCATCAAAATCTATCTAGTCATTGTTGTGCAATTATGATAAATTTAGTTTTGTTATAAACAAGAACGTCCTCCCGGAATAAAACGAAGTTTATATATTATAGTCTTGTCTGGAGTCTAATATATCTTGTCTGGAGTCTAATCTTCCAATATAAAATTTGAATTTAAGTATTTGCATAATAAAATAATTTATGAAATATTAGTTTATATCCCACAGGAACTGTAATCGGGATAAAAATTATCCTTTGTGAGAACAACAGTTTTAGTTTCCCCATGGGAACCTTTAATTTTCATGAAATTTCCCTTTTTTATTTCAGTGCATTTAAGGAAATTACGGAATAATTTAACCAGTCAGATTTGTTTTCGCAGTAACTAGTAGAATTTTCTGAGACGGCATTAGCCTACACCATATTCTGAATTAAGGCGAATCGATTGACATTTTTGTTAAAATCGATCCAATAGTTTAGACCCTACGAGGGAACAATCTTCCATACATACATAGCCTGTTAAATACATCCGGTCTTTTTGGTTTTGCGTTATTGGGCGACATCTAAAACAAATATTACTAAGCTTCCAGGCATTTTGTTAAAAATGTAAACGTATATGTCAAGCTTTATCGTAGTTCGGAAACCGCAAGAGTTAGAATACTCCTGACTATAGCAATCGGTTGCTTAGCTGGTTGCTACAATTCTTATTTGAACCATTTTTTGATTTAGTCAATAGTTTGATCGCTTTAAAAATGGCGACTCTCAAACTATTCACTTGTAGTATACATTGAGGTAAAAAATATCATTTTGCATATCTTTTGTTGAATTTTTCTTTAGATATGGAATTGTATAGTTGATGAATTACTAAACACATTAGTTCCTTCACCCCCTGACGTGGAATCCCTACGTATATACCTTTTATTACCTCTGTATCATGAATTTAACAATCCCAAACATCATAACATTTTACATCGGCGATTTGCTGAGTCCGTGCTTGCACTGACACCTCAAGCGAAACGTGTTGTTGGACTCTGGTGGAGTTCGGCTGATAATGAGTATTTTGAACGGCTTGTTGAAATATTTAAAGGTGCCGTTTTGTATATTATAAGGAATCAAAATATTCCAAAAAATAAAGTAAGTATATTTCATGTTCAACAAATAAAAATTTACGCCGGGTTTCCATTTCGATCATTAAAATTGATTAATATATCCTTAGCCCAATTAAAATTATCATTACGTGTTAGGTTACTAATAAGTTCGTTAAATTATTGTGGGTGTATTTGGTAGAGAAAAATTGATAGAAATGTACACAGTGACAAAATGTTGCGTTTACTGATTGCGTTGCTTATTTTAAAAAATCGAACTAATTTTTTGTAATTTTCCGCCTAATTTTCCCTATTTGCAAAATATGAAAATTATTTATGTAATTACATACTGTTATTTTTGGAAAGCTTTCGTATGCTTGTTGTGAACTTTAACCTTTAAGCACTTATTTTATTTTGACGTAACAACGTTCTGCAGCTTATAGCACGCTAATATGTACGGAAAGTTTACGTTACGGAAATTAGCTTGTTTATCCTCCGCTATTTCTGGTAAATTATAAATGATAATTCGAGATTCTGTTGTCATTCACTTCCTTAACGTCTTAGAACTGTGATGATTTATGCTCTAAAGTTTCTCTTTTTCTATAATATTGGGTTTACGTTTGCAATGATTTACTGGCGCTACTTCTAAGTTCATACGTTTGTAAAATTTACACTACTTGCATATCCATTTACACATGATTTTCGTATGGTATATAATTTGGTAAGTACAACGCGGTCACAAATGACTGAATTGGATAAATAACTGTCATATATAACTAGAAGAGAAGGAAAACATAATAGATGTCTAGAAATGACATTCAAACGTGAATAAACGTCTAAAAATGACATTTAGTTTTTTAAAAAATAATACTGGCGTCAATACAAGTTTACATTTGCAAGCTTTAATTTTAGTGGCTTATGAATCATTACTGGCGTCAGAAAAGTTACAAGGTTGGTAACTTTTCATCCATGCATGCATTGTACCACCTTGCACGCCACTAGATGTTTACACGTGTATTTTCTTTTTATTGACGCGTCACTTTGTGTTGGCGCCAGCAAATCATTGCAAGTGTAAACCTCGTGTAATACGTGTACGACGTGTACTGTTTATAATATAGTTAGATAGATAAAGCAACAGTGACTCTCAAACTTTTTTTACATATGTTTATATTAATGCCATAAAAAATCAAAATCAGAAAAAAGAATTTATTTGATTTGGTGCTTATCTTTATATAATTATGAAATTCGTTAGAAATTATAGTAATTTACTAAAGCTGACTAATATGTAGTATTATTCATTTTTTTTTTTTTATTATTATTATAAATTTTTCTTAAAATCATTCTGAATTTCTATAAGCGTTTGTCGATGAATGCTCTTCCCTGTACTGCAATTACGTCGCAGTTTTTTCTTGTGTATTTATACTGTACAGTTGCATAAAAGTGCAAATTTAAAATACATTTTAAGAAGTAAAGATTTTTACGTCGCAATGTGAAATGAGTTTCATTTCATTCATTACCGGCAGATGTTGTTACGCCTAAAACATCGGTGGCTTTGTAGACGGCACTATCAAATTCATTTTTCTTGACTTAAACATTGCCTAGTTACAAAATTTAGATTGTGTGAACGCAACGTTTTAACGCTCCAAATGCACACCATATTAATAAATTTTATGTTTAATTTAATTTTATTTTTAATTGAATATTAAAATAAATTTATTAATTGTAGTTAAAAATAACGAATTTGTATATGTTCCTTGACTTCATTTTGGACGTAAGTTTTTATTTGTTGTTTTAACTCGTTCGTGGAAAATTCAAGTAATCTTTATTAAACGTTTGATAAATTTTTAGACTATTAGCTACGATGCAAGTCTTCAAGCCGTTTTGAACACATTAGCTTGCTTAAATAAATTAAATCATAGTCTTGATGGTATGAAAATTCCCTACACTACCTTCCATCTTCCAGAAATTGCTGATCATTTAGATGTTCGTGTTGACTATTTAAATTGGTTGGCTGATACACATGTAAGTACTTTTATACAGGGTGTACAAATATTTTAGTTTTATAATTTAAATTTTTTTTTTTTTGTTTTGTTTTCAGAATCAGAATTTGTATTTATGTAATTATCCATTTTTGTTTGATGCACAAGCTAAAGTCCTGCTTCTTCAGACTGATCAGTCACTCCAGGTAAAGTTGTTAATTTGGTAAATTTTTAGAAAATATGAGAGTATCTACTTTTCAACTTTTCACGACTACGAGATATGAACTTTTTTTATGGATACAATCTACCTTCATTTCTTTTGCTTTATGCCGGTTTAATGGGGTTTATTTGGGGACCCTTCAGGATAACGGGGGTAAATTGGTCTAAATGGTTTATTAAAAAAAAAACTAACAGCAGCATTAAATGCACAGTCATAGTTAGCCTTATATATCAATAATAGGGTTTTAAACCACAGAGCACTGAATCGAACATATTAACATATGTCGATTCTCTCCTCAATGTTTTAAACGTAACCGTTTTCGGGTTAAACCGCTTTAAGTGAAATAGAACAGAAAGCGAGCTAACTTTTTATCTAAATTGAAGATCATTTCAAGGTCATGCGCAGAAAAATGATGCAGAACACCATACGTGCTACAAGAATATGAAGACGCCCCGAAATTAGCATAAGGCATGATTTATTAATAGAACGTGGTAAAATTAGCATAGAGACCGATTTTCGTAAAATTTCAGATAGTCCAAGGAACTTTTCTAACAGTATTTTCTTAAGATTGTCCGAGTTTCTTTAAGTTTATTTACTTGAAGAAAGAGAGTTTTACTTAAAGTTTCTAGGCATACTGAGACATCAACTCAATATTTTCCCTGAAACAAACTCAACACATTAATATTCTACCAGATTTAATGTTGTTATTGTTTAACCTGGCTAACTACAAAAATGCAATTAATCATTCAAAAACAATGAAAAAAATAAAATTAGTTTGGCCTTGTAATTAATATGTATTATAAAATTAAAAAATTATAAAAACTGACAAATTAACAATTTAAAGTGTAGCTCAAGTCTCTAAGTTAAATAAAATTATATTGGAATCAAATGAGGATCAGATGTCCTGATCAGACACGAAAACCTCGATTCGAGGTCACTAGAAAAAAAATCATTCGAACTATGTTAAAGTAGCTCCGATTGACGATAGCTTGTAATCTAACAGTTTTGTTTTGATAAAAAGTGATAAAGTAAACATTCTCTCATATTTACTGATATCGATTTTTACAATGAAAGTCTTTCAAATGTTAATTATTTGGGAATTTTAGATGCAATCGGCTATGAATGAAGCAGCAACACGGGCTTTCACATCAATGTTGCTTGCACCGCAATACACATCCAGTATTAGTCAATTTTTGATTTTAAATGTGTCTAGAGAAAATATTGTTGAGGACACGCTACACGAATTGGCTAAATATGATTCACAAGATTTGAAAAAACCGCTTAAGGTGAAATTCCATGGAGAAGAAGCTGAAGATGCGGGTGGTGTACGAAAAGAATTTTTCATGTTACTCTTACGAGAAATTTTAGATCCCAAATATGGAATGTTCAAACAGTACGAGGAGACTCGACAAATATGGTTCTCGGAGGACTCGTTTGAAGATGATATCATGTATCAACTTATTGGCACCTTGTGTGGCTTAGCGATTTATAATTTCACAATTATTGATTTGCCATTCCCACTGGCACTGTATAAGAAAATTTTACAAGAACCAGTCGGTTTAGCCGATTTAAAAGCTTTGTCGCCAACGCTTGGCAACTCGCTACAGTCTATTTTAGATTATACAGAGCCAGATTTGCAGGAGGTGTTTAATTTAAATTTCGAAATCTCACGAGATGTGTACGGTGAAATGAGAACAGTTGAGTTGAAACCAGGTGGTGCAAATATTCCAGTAACTCAGGACAATAAGTAAGTGAATCATTACAATCATTTTTATAGTAGGGTAAAATGGGTAAAATTATTTTAGGAAGGAATTCGTGGAATTATACGTAGATTTTGTATTAAATAAATCTTGCCATAAACATTTCACGTACTTCTATACCGGTTTTATGAAAGTCTGTGGTGGTCGTGTCTTAAAACTATTCCATTCTCATGAATTAATGGCAGTCGTAGTTGGTAACGAAGATTACGATTGGGATGTTCTGGAAGCAAATGCTGAATATAAAAATGGATATTCTGCTTCTGATCAAACGATCATATGGTTCTGGGAAGTAATAAAAGAATTGTCGCTGGAAGACAAGAAGAAATTCTTACTTTTCCTTACTGGAAGTGATCGAATACCCATCCAAGGAATGAAGGCGATTAAGGTATATATTTAGAGTGTTTTCAAAATAAATTTATGCCTAATGCCGTATTTACACGTGTTTAGTAGCTAAAGCAGGTTACTTAATCAAGTTATAAATTTAGTTACTTTTGTCATGTAGACAGTTGTATTTAGTGCAAGTGCAAGTCCGAAATTTAGTAATCTGTTTAGTCAAGTAAATAGAAGCCTGCTCTATTTACTTGTGCAAGTAGCTTACCCCCACTTTATTTTTTTGATCTGGCTGTTATTTGTATCAGTGTAAACACATTAGTTTAGTAAAGTGTTTAGTAGATTTCGAATATACAAATATAGGCGCGTAAATATTTATTTATTGCAAATATTTTTTTGGGAATTTTTGTACTTATTGTATTATATAAATTACAAATATCAAAAAAAGTCACTGAAGGTAACTTGATAAAAAATTGAAACTCGTCTGACAACCGCTCTTCATCTAATAATATATATATATATATATATATATATATATATATATATATATATATATATATATATATATATATATATATATATATATATATTTTTTTTTTTCATTTTTATGGGATATATTTGGGACAAATCATATATAAATATAGTAAAAGGTCGAACCAACAAGTCAGTTCAAACATAAATGCCACATTTTTTTCTTATTAAATCGCTTATTAATATATCTGATATATTTTTGTAGTGCACAACGAATTTATTGACAACTATGTATCATTTTTAATTTAGTTTTACTGGGTTATGTATTACTACTTCAACTAATACTAAATCAATTTACTAAATTGTGTGTCGACAGCCACTAAACAGAAAAATTATTCAATTTAGCTACCTTGCTTTAGTTACCTGCTTTAGTTACTAAACCCGTGTAAATTCGGCCTAAGTTTATGTTGAAAATATTATAAATCAAATAATTGTTGTTTTAGATTGTAATTCAGCCGACATCTGATGATAAGTTCCTTCCTGTTGCTCATACTTGTTTCAATTTATTAGATTTGCCCAGATATCAAACAAAAGAACGACTAAAATACAAATTACTGCAGGCGATACAGCAAACCAAAGGATTCTCGCTTGTATAAGAAGTAAGTGGACTCAAACAGGTTTTAATTGAAAAAATAAAATCATATTGAACTTGTAAAAAATTGTTTTCTATACATGAGAACTTTGTTTATAACGTAATTTCCTAAATTTCACAAATTCTGTTTGATTTTTGTCACTTTTAATAACAATTAATAGAGATTATTGATCAATATCTTTGTTATTTAGTTTTTAAAATTTATAAATAAATTGACCGTTAGTTGTCACTTTTTTAATATTTTGAAGTGGTTGTAGAGTATGCGCTGTTACAGTTTACTGCATTATCAAGTAAATTTTCAGTTTTATTCTGTTAGAAATGGGTTTGTTCACCCGATTAAGCTGCTTTGAAGAAGTTTCTTGTTTCAAGTTAGAGGTTTTAAATACCACTGAGCACTGAATAGAGTAGAGCGAATGTTGTATGTTATATTAGCGATTGAAGCAAAAAAATGACTGATGGGCTGAGTTTAATGGCTGTCAGATAAGCTCGGAATTAATAAAATTAACAATTGAAAAAAATAGTTAATTTTTTTTTTTACGTAGGTACATTCTATATAATATACATTAAAAATACGTAAAAAATTGTTTTATATTGGATTTTATGGTTAATAATACAGTGACTTTATAATATACTTGATAACAGTGTGGCCATTAGTAGGTCTAGTTTTTGATTGGTTGACGCCATTAACAGGCCAAATGCATTGAATTTGTATACCTTGTTTATTCTGTTACTACGGTTACTCACTTCAAATTTGGCCTGAATATGGCGGATATGGTTCCAATCGTTCCAATGGCCACACTGTTATAAAGAATATTATACAGTCACTGTAGTTAATAATAATAAAAAAAAAATATCTTAAAAAATATTTTATTAAATAACTTCAAATATTTAAGTACACACCTGTGAAATTTTTTCACAGCATAACTGCATTTTTTAATGATTCATACCAATATTATAAATTTCAAATCATATTTTACTCTTATGATCATTTCCATTTTCAAAAATTAAAGCAATCCGTCCATTCGAGTTATTTAATTCGATAGGAGATAATAAAAATACTTACTGAAAAACAATTATGATTCCATAACTGCCACCTGTTAGTATCAAAGGTTACTTAAAATTTTATACCATGGGTTTGCAACGTGGAACCTACGAATTGGATACGACCCTCAATTTGATTTTTTCTGGTCTTCGTAACAATTTTAAAATCTTATTAAACTTGGCCCATAGAGACTTAAAAAGTTGAAGTTTAACAATAACTATAAACATAAATATTTAGTTATTCTTTATTACAACAATACTTCGTCACAATGTTTATACTTTTCAATGGTATTTCACAATGTTTATACTTTTCAATGGTTCCCGCGCCGCGATCGTGACTGAGTTGCATATGCCTGATTTATATTTATGCTAATTGTCGGTCGGAGTTCATAATGTGGTAGTTTCTGGTTTAGATTTCTGTATTTTAACCATAAACATCAACCTTAGTCGTTTAGTAGATGCTGCTTCGGAGACACTTTATTGGATGAACGTACCCAATGAGTGACCGATCTCATTTCTTTTTTTTTTTTAAAGGCTGTCCATATTAAAGATATTAATTCACATTAAGCATTCATTCCGTATTAAGTATAGCTTGTATAATTTACATAATGTACATCAAAGCTTTTAAGACGTAAAAATATATTAAATACATGATTGAATAACAAAATTTTTTTATAGAAATATTCAAAATTTAAGTAGCTGAAGATTCAATTAGCATTGGGTAAGTTTAGAAGTGTAAAATTTAACCGTATGGATGCAACATCGTTATTTTTCTGATTTAACACAACATTATGCGATGTTATTGCTATTTTGAGATTTGAATTTTGAACGGAGATTGACAGAATTTATTTCACAAGTATAACAACATGAATTTGATCTCAAACCATGAAATAAGAAAAGTACAACTACTCTATGAATTGGTTGGAAATATGACATCACTCATTAGTGCATATAAATTTATCGTTATTAAATTTTGTATTATGAAAAGTAGCAGTTAGTGTGCATTTCTAAATTTACCCATTATTTAATAACTATTGGAAAAAATCGTATTTAATTGAGCAGCTCCTTCTAAAATGTTCAATTTTTAAATGACAGGAAGTTCAAAATCTATTTTATAATAGTCCGAGCGTTGACCATTTAATTTTGACGTCCGTGATTTTGACTGATATCTAACATCCAGTTAGTTTTTGAAAAATAATTAAAGGAGACAGCATAACAGATACGTAAATTCTGTATGATTTTGACCAAGCCTTGAACACTAGTGGCTTAGTGTTCAGTACTTAGAGTTTATACCAAGTCCTCAGCGTATGTGTAAAAAATTGTAGCTAGTGGTCTGTCAAGAGTGTGTCAGATATCGTTTAAGTCCATTAGTCGGTCGACTGCTCTTCCAACACACACAGCAATTGTTAGTATTGTTGACGAACCACTTGTAATAATGTAGTACATTGTAATGGTCCGGACGATGCCGTGGTTTAAGTGTTTGCTAATTGTTTGTTACGGCGACGATACTTCAACGTTTTAAGATGAGTTTCTTAGTTTCAGTGTCCCAGATTATTGGTTCCAAAGGTCGTAGGTGAAATAATTTGAGCCGATTTAGTTTAAGAAATTTATTTATCGAATTCAATCGTTGATAAATCGGACCGTTACAGTTAAATTTAATACTTTTATTCTTTTATTATAATTATTTGTTTTAATTACATATTTTAATATTTAGTTTTATTAAAGTTAATTGTAAATTTCTTTATTTAAATACTTTATACTTTTATATTTTACAACAATTACAAAATTCCCAAACGGGAGTCGTTACAAAATTTTTACATGTTTTTTCAATCAAATCTAAATTGCGTCTATCTACTCTTTTTTAAAACCCTCTTGTACTTTTTTCCTTCATCAATTCCCTTTTTTAAAACAAAAATGGCTTCTTCTCTTTTATTGGTTGATTAAAAATCGTCATATAGTAAGCACCGCCTACCATGTTGTATCATGTGTCTAGTTCATTAAAATTTCACCAGGTGGCGATTTACATCTTTAACTTTACATTTCTATGTACTAAAATCTGCCACTAGATGTCACCAGCCATACTATTTAATGGTTACAACATGCACACGTCCGCCTCGAATACATATACATTACACTAGACATCCCCACTTGCCACAGATTGAGTGGGTTGAGTGTGATGTATGACACACATACAGACGTAGATTTCGTGTTCATATATATGAAATTTATCAAAACAATCTGGTGCGCAGGCTCGCTGTGACGTATGATTTTGGCGACAAACGGTATACAAGCTACGGAATAGTAGCGTGGCCCTTTCGTTTATACGTTCTTTTACCCCATCGTAGTCCAAGTCTCAAATTGATCCTTTTATAAGGGTGACTTTAAAGTGGCCTCCAGCATTGAATATCCGTATATATTTTTTTTATGATTAAACTGTCTGCTATTGTTAGTCCAAGTAGAACTTCAATAGTAGAAATGCGTGCCAGACCGTGGCCCTAATTAATGAACACTAATTAGGTCATTAGTTCGATTCCTATAAAAATTTGATCAAAATTGCATAGAAATTTTTGTGTTTATTATGATTTCGCCTTTCATTTTTTTTATGTCACCGAAGGATGACATAATTAATTTTGTTGTGTGATCATAGTGGGGGAAACATTATTATAGAGTTGTACATGAATATATTGAATAGACGCAAGAGGGCTGTATTCTCACTGTACTTACAAAAAGAGTCAAAAAATAATAAATTAACACTTTCACTGAGGTGACATTACTTAGTGCGTGTCAAAAACACGCACTTGACGAATTTTCAAAAAAATTAATGAGATGTTTGATACTGGTCAAAATCATACGCCAATGTATCTTTCTGTTTATTATTTTTTTAATTATTTCAGACTTTTTTTTTTAAATTTTTAAATTTTTTTTTTATTATGATTTATTTTGAATATAATAAATAAAAAATTCAGTTAACACTGATTTGCTGGCGTTCGAGATGAAAATTTTGTTAGCCTAACGGGCCTAACGTTAGCTAACGGAGCTTTCACCGTTACAAACCAGAGGGCTCTGATTCAAAACATTAATGCACGTTAAATATTTTTTCATGCTTTTTCACGGTATGAATACTTAATTTCTGAAGTACAGCCACATTTAAAAATTACGGAATAAAAATAATCAGTCATCATGTTAGAAATTGTTGTTTTAATATATAATGTATGTTAATTTTTGAATTCGTACCCTCTGGTTTGTAACGGTGAAAGCTTCGTTAGCTAACGTTAGGCTAACAAAATTTTCGCCCCGAACGCCAACATAGATAACATCGGTGCGTAACCTAACCTTTACTTTTCCGCCAATTTTTTGACAAATGGTGGGTGTACAATACAAATAGCCTAAATTTTTAATGTTATTGTAAAAAATTATAAATAATTATAATATTTTATAGTTACCGATTATTGTAATTTATTTATTATGATTTGTATAAATTAAAGGGAATAAAAAATTTTAAAAATTGGTATTAAAAACAAATTTGACTTTGTTTTCATAAATTATGAATTTACAGAAGAAAATCTGATTTCAAATTTAAAGATGTAGAAGATGTACTTAAACTAACAATTTATTACTCTAGTTTTATTTGTCTACCAAAGATGTCAGACTAAATCGAACTCTAACTTCTTATTAAAAAATTGCAAAAAAAAATTTGGCGTCACTTTTTTTGCTAGTCACCAATAAACAGATTTATTTTTGTAATTGTAAAGTTGAAAGTATATTTTTGTAAGAATTATTGTTAAAACAAATTTATAGTTCAGCTCAAGGAGAGTTGCTGCAATTGCTGTTAAATATCACTATTTTATTTGTCGTAATGTGATAAATGATTATTTTGTTGATTGCATAATAGGGAAAAAGTCTTATGTAAAATAAATGGTGTTCATTTCTTCGTCTATGAAACTTTCAGAAAAATATGGTATTAACCATGACAAAAGTGGTAATCAGAGACATCTGGTTTGAAACTTGATTCGACGGCGGAGAATACCATTTCTAATTATGTAACTGACATTTGTTGCAAAGTCAAATCGCCTGCCACCACTAATATGACGTCACTAGTATAATAAGTATGGCAGCGATGAACTTGAGTCTAGTTTGACAGTTGGAGACCGCCTATCTGGTGGAAATAGGAACAGAAGTGATTTTCTTAACCCATTCATACCTTCTTCCAATTTTACTTAGCACTACCGTTAACTTCCATTTTCGTAGGAAAATTGGTTCCATTTTCGACGAGACCCATTTTATTATTTCGGGTCCCGCTTTATTCGTGTTAAGTAAATGAAAATAAAAATGTAACACTACCGAAATATTTGTCTATTTCCGTTTGCTTCCATTTCCGAATAAAATTTTTATTCCCGCTTGATAAGAAAATCCATACCTGTTTCCCTGGTACCTGAGAAGACCCTTAAAACTCCCGGTTTGATTCCCATCTTTGCTATCTGGATGTGTTTTGTGACTTATTTTTGAATTTTTATTTAATTTTGTAAGATAAACTGTAGAAACTTAAGGGGATGGTAACGTATTAATATTTTTTACTTTTCATTTTTTTTTATTGTTTCATATGATTGTACAACATCTTAAGATTGTTGTGTTAAAATTTGAAACAAATCGGAGTAAAACTAACTAAGATATAGAACTTTGAGCTTTTGTTGCTCCAATACGTTTTTGTATCCCTTCCTGCAGGTACGTGGCTTTGTGCTCTCGGAATCCCTGAATTTATTCATGGATGGGCCTTTGTAAGTATACTAATGTATACTATAACCAATGACGTAGGTATGAAAAAATTTTTCATATTTAATTTTGAATTTTCACGTATACAAAACTTTAAAGTGATTTCCTGACACTTGTCATTTTTGAAACGGGTGAACAATTTAAATCAAAATCTACTCGACCGATTGTTTTGAAATTTTGTATACAGCTTCCTTACATAAATGACCAGGTATCCCTGGGAGCTTTTTTTAAATTTTTCATAATTATTAATTTTACAATAACAAATAGGTCAATTTTTTAGACGAAAATTGGTGCTTTCACTTCTAAGTGTCACCAAAAATTAAAAAATCGAAGAAAAAAATTCCTCCCAGGGATACCTTAGGAAAGAGGTTATCTAATAATATCATTCATTTTTTTTCATTTCGGATAATCCACTCATGAGTTATTTTGTTCACCGACAGACATTTTTTTCGCGGCGCCTCCGAAGATTTGCTGCCATTGGCTTAATTATTTATATTTTGTTTTAAAAAATTAAAGAAGTGTTGTTCGTATGTTGTACTATAATGTTACGATCGATTAATTAAATTTGTATTACCTGTAGCGTCTGAAAAACTTCTTTAAAATTGGTCTTTTTTATGCCGAATTAACGTTACCATCCTCTTAAGGTCTAGTCGCAAACAGGCTCGACAAGAAAGGGGCAGCCGGGGTTGTAGTCTTGGGGCCCAGGCTTGAGGAGGAGGTCCGTAGCTCCCGGTAAGAGGCCCGGGAAAAGTAAATAAGGGCTCTGTTTTTTTTGCTCGTCACTTTTTTTTTGGGGGGGGGGGATTAAAAAAAATATTTCCCAGATTATAAGCTTAATGTTAAATGAATATTTAATTACCATAAGAATATTCGTTATTTTTCTTAAATGCAACTTTGAAATTTCTTAAATGCGCCTCTGTGTGCTATAGGGGGAATTAATGAATGGTAAATGTGGATTTAACTGGATGGTTAAATTCCCGTTACACCTAGCTCTCCTGATGTCCTCGGAACTCGGTACTGGAGATCTTTGCACGGGGGACAGCGCCTCACACGAATATAGAACATGGGACGAGGATTAATTTGTGTCTTCCAAGCCACACCTGTTTCCTAATTCCATATTTTTTGTGACATTCAATTTACAAATCAACTTAAAAGAAATAAAAACAAATTTAAGTAAGATACGTTTATGTCCCTGGTATCCATTTTTGTTTTCGTTAATACTGCATTTTTTGAAAGTTTCATTTACGTCAAAATCACAATTTGGATTGTTTTTATACGTCAATTGGTAATCATGAAGACACATTTTACTTATTACACCGTATAGTGTGAATCGTGTGAACGTTTTCAATGTTATTTTAAATATGGATGTTGAGACAAGACAATATTCAATCTGCGATATTTTTTACGTAAAATAATTTTTAAATAATGGAAAAAGTGTTGATGTATTTAAAATAACGTTGAAAATTTAATTGTTATTTTTAATTAATAAATAAAAGCAAGAAATTTTTGCTGCATTTTTGGTATCCTATACGTTTTAAAATTATGTTTAAATTGCATTCAATTTGTTTAGGTGAAAAGCTAGAAAATAATTTTTATGTATTCGCCATGTTGTATTTTTTCTTTTTTTGGTTTTTGAATAAATAAAAAAGAGATGCTTTTTATAATTTTGAATTTTTTTATTTTCTTTTTTGAATATTAATACAATTACATCATTTTTCGAAATCGTTCGAAAATGAGGCAAAAATGCACTTAATTATACATATAAAACATATTTACAAATGAGCATAAATTGTTACATAACATGTGAAAACAACATTGCAGAATTATAAAATAAAAATATAAAAAGCTTATCGTCATATCCAATTCATTTAGAAAATATATTTTTTTTTTCTATTAGAAACTTCGAAGCTTCTAATTGTCTTACTATAAGCAAATATAGCGTGTAAAGCTTAATATTAAATTCGATCACGTGTTTATTCTGCAATAATACATAAGCGTTTTACGATTTTGAAATACACCTAATGAAAAATTTCCAAATCGTAATATTCTTTAGACTTTACAAATACATATTAAATTTGTATAAAATTACAGTCAGTTGATGTTTTTTCGTTTTTAAATAAATCACAGGTTAAAGATCTGTTTGTCCAGGGTACTGATGTGGATCCATATAATGTTGGGTTCCTGGTGGTGCTCGATATCCCGGATATGTACTATTAAGTGCATGCTGTGCGAAAAATCCACTGTAATCTCTATTTACTCGCCGTGGTCTAAACACTGGCCCCTTCGCCAATTCTATTCGGGCTCGGTTTTCTGCTTCTGCTTGAGCTTTATAGCTCGCTGGTGGCCATTTTTGATCGCCGCGCATGTTGCTACCTCCTATAAAATAAGTATTTTCGAATTAGTTTTATTTTCTAAATTGAGAATACGAGTTCACTTACCTTTCATAATAGCAGTAGCTGGTTGGGACTGAAACACTGGTGCGGGTTTTTGATGGATTGGTGGTTCTTTTTTAAGAGTTACAGTGGAAGGGGGTGGTGGGGATTTAATTTGTTGTCGAGGGAACGTAGATGATTGATAAATTGGTGGTTGTGGTGATGTTGCTGCTGGAGATTGTACGGGGGCCCAACCTTTTGGTGATACGCTGGTTTGAACTCGAATTGGTGCTTGTGGAGATGTACTATTGACAACTTGTGGTGCAGGTGCTTGATATTGTTGTTGTGCCTCCTGTTAAGAATACAATTTTTATTTACTAATCAAGAGAGGAACGGAAATTTTAAGATTTATCTTACTTTTGCAAGTTCAGATTGGTCTATTTCGTTGATGTAGCTGTCTGGATCAGGAGGAGGTGGCCAAGCAACTCGTTTTACTTCTGTAAAAATTCAAAAAAAGATTTTAGTTAATAAAATGTATCAGTTATTTTGTTTGTATTTGGGACACGTCATCGTGAGAAGGAGACTCATACAGATAATATAATAAATTGTACAATTGCCAACGTTTTTATTCAATATGATACATATAATTATAAAACTTATTATTCATGAAGTTATTCTAAGATTCTTAACATATTCCTGATGATAAATTAAAAAAGAAAAAACATTTGGTTTTATAAATAAATATTGCATTGAGTATATCATCATAAATATGTATAAGAAACATTTTCATTGCTAACGTAACTCTTTCAAACAGGTATTTCAAAAATAGATACATTTTACCGCACTAAATTTATTTCATTTATCTCCAGTTTTGATCAGCGTTAATTTATAAGAAATTTATGAAAGAGTTTTTAACAAATTAATTAACAAATATTTTGAGTTTTTAAAATTGTTCATCCCAAAAATGAGGTATTGAAACCAGTGATTGTTTTTGTGGAATTGCCAACAAATCAGTTAGTAAATAAATTAAGTCAATAAGTGCATTCGTTGGCCTCATCACTTTCTTCTAAATGATGTAGCCTCATGCGCACACTAATTCTCAATCTACCATGTGCATACTAATTAAAAATTGCGTGAGAATTGGCGGGAATTGGTAATGTCAATTCCCGCGCAGTTTTAATTAGTGTGCCCATGTGCCTACATCATTTAGAAGTAAGTGATGAGGGTAACGAATGCACTCATTATACACGTATACGCTTACGGTGTATAGGTGGAGCGGGAAGTTCAATGAGTAGTGTCATAGATTGCAGTGCGAAGGGTTGCAAGTTCAAATCTTACCACTGTCACTGGCTTTTAAATAATTAATTGATTCAGTTTGATTAACACTCTGAGAGTCGTAACCTATAATGAAAAAACGCCCAACTGGTAAAGTATTTTGACAGCCAATACAGTTTATAGGGAATTGTTGACGTCGTACGACGTGTTGTGTGAGTTAGTAAGGTTTCACTTAACGTCTTATGACGTCAATGACCGTCAAGGCGTTAATTAAATTGCATATTTGCATATTTTATCAAATTGCATATTATTTCTTCGCGTTTAGATCCATTCTACAATAGAACAGCAATTGAAAAGAATTTGAAATAGAACAGCTCCTTTCGTTCGCGTAGATGGGGTGGGTAAAATAAATAAATTCACTAGTTTGTAGTTCATAAGACACATGTATATTTGTGATAGTGAATTTGACAGATATTAGTCATGCCTTAAACTGCATTATTGCGCTTCTCGAGTTACAAATGCGCTCGACTATACCGGAAGTGGTATATTCAAATTTTAATTTTCCACCACATTCCTTATTCTATATTCAAAAATAGTAATGTGAGTGGCGACCCTTATAGATAAAAACCCAGTAGCAATGCTCCTATGACTCGGGCATAGTGTTAGAAGTTACGTTATTAGAAGTTTTAAAGAAAGTGAAGAAGATTATTTTTAGCAGAAGGTAGTGTGAACTAGAGATGGAGGGAATGGGAGTGATTTTTTTCACCCGTTCCAGGCCGTTCCCGATTTTGCTTAGCACTCCTGTTCACTGCCATTCCCGTAGCAAAATTAGTGCCATTCCCGGCGGGATCCGTTTTATTATTTCAAGTCCCGCTTTTATATATTATATTAGATCCGCTCCCATTCCCGTAAAAAAAGTTTCACTCCTGCCCGATTCCACAGCCGCCCGTTTTAATAAAATCATACCCGTTCTCAACGAGATTCACCGGGACTCTCAAAACTCCCAGCTCGATTCCCATCTCTAGTGTGAATAAAAATTGCATTCGGTATTGGTTTGGATGGATAAATCGAGAGCTTGAAATTTAAGTATGCATTAATTACCTAATGGTTAAAATAATTATGTTTTTGTACTTAGTTTACCTTTAAAAAGATTAAACTCAATAAATATCTGTGACGCGAATGTCATTCTTGATAAATGTTTATTGTCACCTAAAATTTATATTAATCTTTTGATTATTAATTTTTTAATGTTGAATAAATAGTCAGTTAGCCAGTTTTGAAATGGAAGGCCGTCCAAATTTAATTTTAGAAAATTATAATAGAGTTTTTGTAAAAATGACGCTAGCACGATAACTTATGTATTCACCCACATGTAAATAAAAATACCTGAATTTTGTGTATACAGTAAAATAAAAATTATGTGCATACAAACACGGTTGAAAGTTATTATCGTTTTATATATATATATATATATATATATATATATATATATATATATATATATATATATATATATATATATATATATATATATATATATATTTGAAAATTTTAAATCGTCGTGTTTAATAATAGAAAATGTTTAACGTGAAAAAGTAGATATTGTTGAAAACAATAATTTTTTTATTGTAATTTTGGTGTTGTGCGCAAGTACTACTTTAGTCTAACGTAGCTTACGTCAATTGTTTACACCGTTAACATGTAGAAAATTAGGTAATCTTTACAGAATGTAGAAATAGTTAGTCAGTTCATATCGCAAACAAACACAGTTTCTGCTACGAAACAGGTAACATGATATTCTAGCAGGGTTACCTTAGAGCAGCGGTTTCCAAACTGGGAGGTATTCCAAATATTTTTATTTTTAGGGAGGCATAGTATCACAAAGTTTGGAAACCGCTGCCTTAGAGAAACTATTTCCAAAACCCAAATCGGGATCTTAATAATATGTGAGGGGCATATGCGCAATGCAAATACGGATGTTTACGAGTTGCAACATCAACCGACTTTCAAATTATTGGATCGGAGGCTTCTTTTGCTTTCTCTTTTGATAAGTTCCACGGTGATAAGATTTTTTCTCGGTTATTATAGATACAAAAAATGTCATAACAAAAGAATTTTGAAGAGAAAATAGAGAATACATTTCAAAGAATTTTTGTTCTCTTCTTTTAACGCCTGTTGACATCGCCCTACGATTTGTGACAGCTATAGCATTAA
Source organism: Brachynemurus nebulosus (assembly GCA_035578155.1). Lineage (NCBI taxonomy): Eukaryota > Metazoa > Arthropoda > Insecta > Neuroptera > Myrmeleontidae > Brachynemurus > Brachynemurus nebulosus. Next base: position 29,399,486 of record JAPWDM010000003.1, read on the forward strand.
GTACAATTTGAAGATATTAAATAAAATCAAATCTGGAAATGACGTAGTTAATATTTGTGAAAATAAGTAGTTAATAAAAATGACGTAGTTAATAAAAATGACGTAGTTAATAAAGTTTAAAGTAAAGTACATATTTTAAGTCACCCCCACTCACTGTCACGGCATCTTGAAAAAACAATCGCCAACTTGAAATAAACTTGATGACGTCATCAATTAAAAATTTTTTTTTTCTTAAATCAAGCTTTATGAAGGTGATGAAAATGGGGGTGATCATTTAAATTAGAATAATTTGAATATAAGCTTTCCATTTTTTCTATCAAAATGAAAAATAATCCTTTTAGAAATATTTGTCGTCCCTAGAATTTGCCGTTGTGGGCTACAGTTCATTTAGCACTATTGAGTTTATGGCGTTACTTACTAGATACTAGACTATGTGCTTCAATCAAATGAAATTGATAAGTTTGAGTTTTGAAGAAAAAATGCCCGTAAACAGCGTATATTTTTTTATATCAAAACCATACTCATTGCCTCTATTATTGTTAGACATAAAAATTCCATGAATCAATCGTCAGATCCGTGTTTAAAAATGATCTATTAGTATAAACAATAACTGAGAAAACATGAATGAACGAAAAAATTCATTTAAAATAAATATTTAAAATTTTGCAATGTTTCTTTAAACGTTTATAATGGATTAACAAATTTGACTTAATTATAGAGGTAAGTATGTGTATCAGAGCCAGGAATGTGAGACCGGATGAAAAGTAAGGGGTGTCCACACACAAATTATACAGGTCACATATTCATATAACATTGAGTGCCAAAATTCCATACGTTAATTACAATCATATTCAATTTTATAAATATTTTTGTATTGTAGGAAAATATAATCATACACCATTCAATTCTATACAGTATAATATTTTGTACAAGAGTGTTTTGTTTCTAGATAAATCTATTTTCAAAATTAAAATTTTTTTTTTTTTATCCGGTTGACGGTTACTGACGCTATAAGACGTCAAATGAAACCTAATTAACTGCAACACCACGTTGTACCACGTCAACAATTCCATATAAAGTGTATTAGTTGTCAAAACAGTGTATCAGTTGGTTGTTTCGTCATAATTTTGGTGCGGATCGATCATATATGTCACATACATATTAGATATTGAATTTATGGATACTAATTTTCTTAATTTAGACAAATATGCATGGTTAACGTGCTCAAAACCCAATTAAACTCAATTTAACCATAGCAAATCGAATATTGATAAGAAATTTCATAGATTTTTTTATGCAGAATTGGTTACTTGCTTGCCACAGAAAAGTACACAGTATATATCAAATATTTTAACAGAATATTTCAAACATTTATTTTTCTTTTAATTCGATAAGTTTCTACTAGTTCTTATAATAATATTAATTACCTAAGAATATTCATTACCGAATTTCCCACTAGATTGATTAGTTTACAGTCTCAAGAGGATTCGCAAGAAAAAATTAAAAATTTGGAGTATCTTTATAAAAGTCGTCGAGTTTGAAATTATCGAGTTTGTAGTCTCTGTCTGTCTGTCACAAAGTTTAAACTTTTCATCTATTTGATTTAAAATATTGAAATTTAGAAACGAATTTTCAATGATAAGAGCGCAAAAAAACAAAAAATGTTTTGTAATAATTGATGACGTCACTTTTACGCTTGAAGATATGGTTAGTGTTATGACCAAATACAGATTCAGAACTTTACTACAATTTACAATACAAAAAGAATTTACGTGATCAAAATTTGTGGATTATAAGCATTATAAGCTTTATGTAGATATACGTAGTATTTATTACGATACGTCTTAGTTCAAATGAAGGAAAATTATTTTTTTATCATGACTTAATTGTTTATCCTTCGAATATTTTACGTCTCTAGTATAATAAATGCGCAATTTTAAAAAGACACAAAAAAAGTAAAGCATTTTTTAACCGACAAAGAGACAGTTGCTTCTTGTATAAAAAATCTGAAATGTAGAATAGAATTTTATTTCAGACAAACAGTTTCCGATAAATTTTGAATATTTTAATATATATTATTTTAATGTTACAATTATATTGATAAATGATATAAACAAAATCGCTTTAGACATAAATGTTTTGTATACTTCGTAAAATTTAAACAATTTCACATGAAAAATTAAAGCTGATCATTAACAGATCAATGAAAAAAAAAGCAACAAAAAAACAAAAACGAAACAATGAAATCTAAATATTTACCAATTTAAAATAAACGTTTAGATTTCACAAGTTACACAAATCACCACTTAAACTGATCCGGCGCCACTAGATAACTACAATAGCTACCGTTTGTTACCACAAATTACATTTAATGATACTCTAGTAATTAAATGATATGCTAAATGCCCTAAATGCTACACTATTTTACATTGCGCATGTGTGGTATTACGTCAAAATAATATTTGATACCTGTGTATTATGTACTTAGAATACCTTTTAGTAAGGATTAATATATAATTCATATTTTTTTTTTCAATTTAAAGAACACTTGTGTTCTAAATTTTCTACAATCATAATGTTTGTGTTGAATCATTTTGAAAATATGATTCAAAAATACGAAAATAATTTAAGAAATAACCCACACAAACAATGCAACTCATTGTTATCTCATAGTTGTTATAAAATAAATGAAAATTTCTTAATAAAAAAGGCCAAGTTTATTCGCTTTTCGCTTTATAATGTATTATTAATTTTGAATAATTTTAATCCAATTAAACTTGGCCTAAAAGTGTAATATTTTAGTTTTTAAAAATAGAAGATACACCTTGATTATTAACGACGCATTTAAGTCTTTAATAAATTATCTTTGGCTATAAATTAATTTTAATGATTATTTAATTTCATAATTATCCTACGTCCCAATTAATAGGCAATATACAGATATTATAGAGTGTAAATTTGTTTGTTTCTTTGTTTAGACGTTGTAAATAAACTAAAAAAAAAAAACTACTGAACGATATTAAAAGATTTCGAAGATATAGGTAAATAAATTTTCGAAAATTCAAAAAGTATTTTACGGCAGAGAAAATGATCCCCAATAAATGAAATTTTGCATCGAGGTTGGAGAAATTATTAGAAAAAATTCTTTAAAAATGGAGGGAAATACTTTTCGGGGATGGACAAAATTTTCGTTTTTCAGAAGCGACTCCAGAAGTAATTCCACGCACCTTGTCGCGCAGGATATCATTAGAAAGATGAATTTGAGCCCTGTTTTTTAAAATATTAAATTTCAAAATTTATATTTTCTATTATTTATAACAGATGTGAGCGAATTAAACTGAGAATTTTGTTGAATATATGTATTTATCTATTTTTAGATAAACGGTAAAAAATGTACTAATTATTTTATCACTGAAGAACCGTGACTTTATATGTGCCCAACATGCATTTAGCGAATTTTTTGGCTTACGCTGACTAAATTGGTACAGTCGCAACGAGGCAACGCAAAAAAGAATGATCTTTGTTTAAAATAAACTTAAAAGTAAATTTGTAAGTTTATGGTCTTACTTAATCTTTTCTGAATTAGTCTTTACCAATGATAGCCAAGGTCAGTGTTCCATGTAGATAAAATATAGACTTTATCGCATCTGATTTGAAGAAGTACTTCAGTATATTACTAAATGCCCTTGCCATTTAAATGTAAAATAATTAAAATGGTGGGAGTGCTGGAAAATTATAAAACTTTTGTATTTAGTACAGTTTCTCGGAATGAAAATATTATAATGGATTGAGTTCTAGTTTGCAAAATTCTTAATTCCGTTGGTGTTTCTTCAATATTTTGTGTCTGAGGTACTTCCCTCTAACAATAAGGTAGATTTGTGTTTTAGCAACACTATCATAATTATGATATTTTTACTCTTTAGGATTCTGAAGAAACATTTTGGAACCCTCATAATTTTTTCTAATCTACGAAATATTATTATCACGTAATTGACCTATGCGTAAATAACATTGTCGAATATATTTATTTATTTGGATAACAAACCGTAAAAATATATATAAAAATGCCCTATGTTTCTTTTCGAAAGCTGTAGGAAATTAACCAATGACCAGATGTGTGTCACACGCACTAGGCGAATTTTTGAGACTGTGTTCCATATTTTATTGAGTCTATTAAAACACCTTCTGATCATGTCGGCAATATTTTAAGGAGCATAATTAGAAAATTCTCAATATTTTGGAATTTTTGACAGCGTCATTATGAATTCTCTTTCGGTCTATATATTTTATTTTTTTCATATTTTATTAATTGATACAGATTAGTTCAAGTACTTAATTGAAAGGTTATAAAAATTTTTGGCTCAATATCTGACTCGATACTTTGTAATGATCACCTGTCAGGTATTAAGAATGCACTACAAAGAAAGTTATTTTAAAAATAAATTTGAAGGCCACGAAAAATGTAAAATTGTTACATTTAAAAAAAGATTCCAACAATATTCTGTACATTAATATTCAAAAATAGAATTAAGGTTTTCTATTGAGGTATTATAGGCACATTATTATCATTATTCTAAATATCTACTAGATTAGTATTACTAAATTAAGGTATTTCGAAGGATATGAGGATAAAGAATGCAGAATACATCAGTCAAAGTCTGTATTAGGTTTTAGATTTGTATTTTTCTAGGTATTTTCCAAGATTAATAGAACATGTTCTAGATTTTTCAATTCAGAAGTCAATAAAGAAGCAAGGGGTTCATATATTTTTTGGCAATTTTTCAGCATTTTTACCGCAAAACGTGATGAAGAATAATTATAAAACAGTATGTACTTTTATTATCAGTAGATTATCAAAATTTATGTGACATCTACAACGAAATTGTAATTTTTTTGGCGTTTTTCTCTATAGGAATTTTATTAAATTCCTTGTTTGTAGATTTTTAATTCAACTAATAGGCGTACTATCACAGAAGTTAGGTGACCAAATAGGTTTATATCCAATGCAGGATTTAAAAGATTTAGGCCACGTTAATCAAGCGACCCAATAAATAGTCCAGAAGTAATTTATTGTTAGGTTAGTACATCAATCAAATTCAGAATCAATAGGTCATAATAAAAGGCTTGCTTCTACTGAAACAATATTGTCAAATAATTTCAAAAATGTTCTCACGAAGCGCTCACGAAGGACTTTCGTCACAGTGACATTTTTTTTTACTTCTGTTTAATCTGTATGTTAGCTAGAAAGCACACAGATCAGATAGGAGTGACAAAAATGTCACGATGACGAAAGTCCTCTGTGAGCGCATGGGGTTAGACAGTACAAATAACATTTTAAAAGATTGTATCTAAAATATTGATGAAAGTTTCTTTTTTTTGCAATATTTTTACAACCTTTTGAGACATTTCAATCGAGTTCAGTGCCTCAAAAATTGGACACTAGTCTTTGAAACATTCTAAAAAATATTTGAGAAGTTTTTGTAATTTTCCATATTTTGACTACTATAATAGTATTTTGATGCCAGAATCTGCCAGCTTAATAATTCCTGAATGTTCTTTACAAAAATTACAAAACTTCTTTTCATCGTATAAGTTTTTGAATCCGTCCTTAAAGTCAAAATTCCCATTTTCGAAGTGCGAAAGCAACCGGTAGGCGATATTTTAAAGTATATATTCCTTCTCCATACACTTTTCGGTGGTTTTAACACTTCGATTAAGTACAGAGATCAAATAGTATCGAAAATGCCTAATTTTGTTCATTTTTGGCATTCCATTTTAATGGTATGAAAATATATAAAATCTTGTGGGAGTTGTGGAGCAAAAATTCTTTTTTAAATGACATAAAATATTTTGTTGATGCGTTTTATTACAACATATATTTTTAAGCTTAATAAAAAAGCCATGAATCATTACTCAACCTACTACATATTACGTTTAGAAAACAGTTTTGTGTTGAAGCACAATAGTTATCGTTCTTAAATAATTGAAACTCCTATGCGCGACTTATTCAGTTTAATGGGAAAGCTAACACTGTTTATAGCACTTTCTAACTTTTTAATGAGGAAACTTTACATCAGGAATTGATGATTAATTATTTGGCGAATTATTTTCAATAAAGATTTGTGTACTTATTTTATTATTTCGTGTAATAAATGAATTATTTATGTTTAAAAATGACATGCTCCACTTGAGCAAATCAGAATTGCGTTAGCTATAAAACAGAGTGATATCTATTAAATTACAGGTATTGAATTATTTGTAATAATTTTTAATTATTATTTGTAATATCTAAAATATAGACATAACATGTATGTATCATAAGGAGATTAACAATATTAGGAATTTATTATTGAAATTCATGGCACTTATACTCTTATTTGTATAAATTCTTCAGTTAGTTTCCTTAATAATAATTTCTTTCTCAGTATAACTGGTACTTTAATTAACATATTGACGGCCATGAACGCTGTACGGCGTCAAATGAAACCTAACCAATTACGAAATAACGTTGTGCCGGTGAACAATTTCGTTTTAATAATTGCCGGGTACACACTGAGACAAACATACACGGAGAGAAAATTCCTATAAAAATTATTGTGCTCAGCACTACAATCGACGTGTAAAGGACGAACATATTAAATTCTGTAAGGTAAAAATATAAAGATTATAATTAATCATAAAAAATTGAAAGGATGGAATGTTCTTTTCGTAAGATTATCTCCGTAAAATTTGTAAAACAGCACAGTAAAAAGTTCCATTACCGACAAAAAAATAATTTTTAATTGTGTTTATTAAAAAAATTTCCATGCTAACATGCTAATAATAGAAAGAAAAAAAACAGAAAGAAGGTTGGTTGTGTTGGGATCGCTCTAATGAAATGTACCTCAATCAGCGAGTTACATGGGTTACATGCGAACCATATAGGTGTGGACTGTGGAAGAAACTTTGTCAGACATTTGTATACCAGCCACAGTTTAAGGCAGGTAATCAGCCAGTGTCCGTCGCCGAACACACACTGCATTGTGTTAACAATGAACACCATTGTTACTTAAATTGGACAGCTTGGTCTGCCCCATAATACGTGTGCTTTGGTGGTATGTGTGAGTACGCACACAAAGACAAACAACAAACTAACACAATTGCAAGCGGTGTGTACCTACACACATGGTGGGAGAGATTTTACGTCACAAACTCATTACAAGTGGAACAGAGACATAGACCACCTAGTTTGTCCCCTTGATTAGAATTATATTGTTGGCCATCATTTTTGTATACATGTTTTTACAGGTACAGTGCAACCAATATAAGGTCGCGAGTCAGATGCGCAAATGAAAGAGTACGACAACAAGAATTAAACTATAATATACATGCATAAGAGTGTGATAAAAGTTGTGTTAGCACCACATTAAATTTTACCATGCTAGCACATATTTTTTATTTTGGTCGTCGATCGCGCACGGATTATAGGGGAGCATAGTAATTTTTCTGAAATTTTCTCTACAAAAATTATAGGATTTTTCTCTCCGTGTAGTTCTCTCGTGTGTAGTTAGCTAACACGAATATTAGCTAACTTTTGTTAGCGAACAATGTTTCTGAACATTTGTTAACTAATAAAGTTAGCTAACATGAATGTACACACTGAAATTTCAATTTTTTTAGAACATTTGGTATTTTATTGTTGTTACATGTTTTTATTCATTATTGATATAAAAAAAATATCAAGTAGTGATGATGACGTTATGGTATTGTAAGTGTGATTTTTGATTGGACATATCAATCGGGCGGGAAACCCAACGAGAAAGGATTGAGTTTTTTAGAAACGAACGGGAACATATAATTTTCACGGGATTGGGACTGGCACTAAAGGTAATGTAACTGTGTTTCGGGACTCGAAGCAAGAACCGAGTTCCTTTGGGAATTGCATTAAAACTGATAGATCGGGTGGAACTGAGACTTATGGGGATTTGACTTTTTTTTCAGGGTTGGCAAATCAACTTCGGGTGTAGATGGGAACAAGATATAAAAATTCTCAGCGATATCTATTTTGGATATCAAAATAAAGAAGAAAAAAAGCGTCAATGGTGGATAAAAAGTGTTTTGCAATAATGTTGTATAGCTTTAGAATTACAGAATAATTTGCAAATTCAAGATGCAAGTAAATTCAGAAACTTCTACAGAATGTCTAAAACAGATTTTTAAATATTCATTAAACCGCAAATCATCCAAAATTAAAGAAATAAAAAAATAAAAACTCTTAATAAAAATTATAGCAAATATAAATTATACAAATACATAAAAAATAAAAAATAAACTTGTTCAAATACAAAACAAATATTTTGTTTCGTTAAAAAATGTTAGTTAACATTCAAACTCTTTGAAGTTTACCGCTCGTCAATGGGAAACATAATAACACGCTAAATAACATTTTTTTTTTTTTAACAAAAATGTTATTTAAAAATGTTAGTACAACAAAAATCAAACGAACATGTTAGTGCACAATGTTAGCGAACTGTGTTAGCTAACAATGTTCGTATCAGTGTGTACCCGGGGTTAAGTGTACACAAATAGGGTATGTACTATACTCTATACATAAACAAATATAGCTCGCTCTCTGTCTAGGCACCATATGTATCGCAGTGGTGCAATGTATTCTACTATACATTAAGTATTGTGCAGGCCATTGCACTACTGTGGTGTCTATTGTGCTTAGACAGAGAGCAAGTTACGTTTGTTTAGGTATTGGTGTATTAGTTGCCAAAACTATGGGGTATTTTATTTAAAAAATTAGACAAAAATAGGTTTATTTTGAAAACAAAATTTGTTTACTGCATTAATTGCCATCGAAACCAATATATCTATGTTATGTATAATTTAATTATATCATATTGTTAGTATTTTCCTTGTATTGTAGCTGCACACCGCGTAGCTGCCATTATTGATTAAAGCTATTGTATAGGTACTCCTATGTGAGCTAGGGATTAGACAGGGATTGATGATTCTGTTTATGTCTTTTTTTAATTAAATTTAAAACTTTAAATATGTTTTTCTCGAAAACTACAGTATCGATGCACTTTGAACTTTTGCACACCAATTTGTGATCGACCTACACAAAAATACAGGACTTTTTAGTAAAAATGCTACATTTATTAAAAAAAATTTAAATCCTTCGTTCATGGACCGCTTATTATTATAAATTAATAGAATTCTCTTGAATTTTTGGTTTCAGATAAGTTGTTAAAATACATACAGAAAGCCATCCAGGAAAAGACGTCTTGGAACTTGGGTTGTAAAATTTTTATTATTCAGTGTTTTTTATAACAAAAATTAATTAAAATAAAATTAAATAAGTAGATATATAATAAATGATAGCAAAAGTTTTATTCGAATAAATTTTAATTTCAGTTAAAAATAATGTGAAATTCTGCTATTTTCCTTTGACGCAAGTGCATAGAACCTCTTAAATACATATACCTATTCAAATATGCTCTCTACGTAATGAAAAGTGACAAAAAAGTTATGTAAGTACACTTAGGAAAAGAAGTTAACCACATTTTATACTCACTTTTACCACCTTGTCTCTCTTCTTCTTCCAGCATACGTAAAACAGCTGAATTAGCCAAATTACTTGGTTTGGCTAAGTGATGGAAGTCAATTCTGGAAAAGAATATCAAACAAATAAATAAAAAAATTCTATGAAAAATTCCGTTAGTTAATTGAGAACTGACATAATTCGTTATAATATAGTTATAGAAATAAATAAAATAAAAGAATTTTTATGTCTAGCCTAAATATATTATATTACATATTTTATTTAAATCTTTAAAACCACAAGTAATATTATAAATTTATGATTTTTTCATAGAAATATAGTCAGGGCCGGCGAAAGAGGGCCCCTGAGTGAAGCAAAAAATTTTCCACAATTTTTTTTTCCAAAAATACAGTCGACGAGTTAATAACAAAATGATTTTTCATTTTGTCCGGGTCCATACCAAAAACTTCAGGGCCCCTTTTCGGCCTCGGGCCTTCGGACTACAGCCTCACTTGTCCTTCCTCCTTTCGCCGATACTGAATATATTACATATAGTACTGTATTTTAAATTACAGGAAGTAGTTGTAGTGTTTTTGAAAGCTGTTAGAATGTTGCTCTAGAATAAATTAGAAAAATTTAATTTTATTATTCATATATTTCTTAAGGACCAGAAAATATGATTTTAGGCTGCCAGTTGTTAAAGATTAATAATAATAATGGTTACAAATAACTCTTTAAGGTTTAGTTTGCCAATTTATTGTGATTTACAGAGACAGTTATCTTATTGGCTGACAATTAGATAGCTCAAATAATTTTTGCAGACTTAATTGAAAAAGTAAACAATTATATCTGCGTTATTATATAGATTAAATAATGACAGAAAACAGAAGAAGTAGATAATATGTTTTTTCTCGTAATCCAGTTCAGTATTTATTATTTGTTGATAGCTTAAAAATCACATTAAAATTAAGTAGATTCTACGTAAATATGAATTAAATAAATAAGATTATGTGGGCTACAATTATTATCACATAAACATTTTTAAAAGTATTTATTATTGTATTTTATTAGAATAGAGTTGCAGTTTCGATTATCAAACAATCGAAATTCTCATCAATTTTTTCAGTGACTCACAACAGCCTTCCCTTCCCATTTTTATAGTTGATATTATTGACGGCTGGAAAAGAGGTATGAACCTCAAAATGATTATAGATTTTAAAAAGTCATTTACAAATGTGTATATGCGGCTTTTCTACTATAGCTTCAATTTTTCTAAGATATTTAACAATATTTAAAAAAAAAAGTTAGAATAACTGATTTCATCCCCTTAAGCCCTTTTTGAGAACGAACGGAGTATAGTCCATGTTTAGTTTTAATAAGATTTACAATTTGTACAAAATTTTTTGAATTTTCGAATTTGAAAATGAACTCCTTGTGGGGTTTCGGTTACCTTAAAAAAAATATTTTTTAAAATATTTTATTGGATCCTAAGACGATTTCAGAAGCAAAGAGAAAAATAACAATGGAATTTCAAAAATTGTAAGAAAGGTAAATGTACTAAATGTACTAGATGTCAAAGAGATTCATTACATATTGTTAAAAGAAATGATTATTAGCATCGATACTGGAATTGTTTTTCTTGTGTATTCACAAAAAAGACGTAAGTAAAAAAATAAAATAAAAACTTACCCAGGATTACTATTGACAACAATACTCATGTTCGAAAAAAAAAATTATTCCTTACACTGAACAAAACACAACAACAACAATCAAAATATGTGAAATTTAAATTTAAACGTTTCGAATTCTAAATATAGTCGCAATTCCCAACAATTACAGTTACTCAGTAACAATTTTATGCTCACGAGTTAACATACAACCATCAAGACAACTTAAGAATATGTAATTTAAATCATTTAAATATAGTTAGTTACAAGATGTATGTTTTAAAACTTAAATACATTTAGAATTAATCTTTCTTTCTACAGTTTCAAAACGTTTTGCAATAAGACGATGGCCGACTGTGATTCACAGTACTTAAAATACTTATAAATATACTTTGATCGCTTTATTAAACAGAGATATTCATACGATAAATATAAATATAAAGGTAAGTAAAGCTGATTAGCATGAAGCGTAAGAAGAGTGAATGTTGCGTGTGGATGTGTGCGTGCAAGCGTCTTGATATGATTTGGCGAAATGAAAATGGAACGATTCAAATATTTTCATTGTTAGGATTTTTTGCACGTTTTGAATAATATTTTCTTTTTTTGTTACCTATTGTTTTCCGGAAATGTGGCGCATAGAAGAATACGCACAAAGTAAAGACTTTCTCAACTGAAATCATACATTCATAAAAAAATACAATATTAATCTTCTAAGGCCCAATACAGTTAACTTCCCAGAACCTGCTGTGATTAAAACTAATGACACAAATAGACGAAATTAGGTTTGTAAGAGTTTCTGCGATTGAAAACACGCAAATGAACGACCAGAATGTCTACATTTTAATAAAACCAAACCGGGATAAAAAAAAGCGGAGAAAACTTTTTAAGTATACATCTCAATATGGAATTTTGAACTGAACAGTTCTTTGAACCTTGTACGCGATTACGAATTCAAAGTGGTATAAAATAAATTATTTTTTGTAGAATTAACCAAATTTTAAGTTATTTGTCCTGTTTTATCATTCTGTTTTCCATCCCCTTTAGGCTCCTAATTTAGTTTAATATTAATTGTCTATTTTTCGCCGGATTTATCTCTGTGAAGGTCCTCGAGCACTTCTTATGTGGTGACCTTTGAGTGCTTCATATGTGGGACCCCTGAGTATTTCCAAAGAATAGGCTTGACGAGCAAAAAAAACCAAAAACGTTTGACCTTTAAACGTGTATGGTTACAATAAATAGTTTAAGAAACCACAACAAATAGCCGTCCCGAAAAATCTGTCTGGACAGCGGGACACTACCTGAAAAACTGGGACGTATGGATATCCTATGTACATATAAAAGTCCTTATAAATTTCAATAATTATTCTAAATAAAATGTGAACGCATAAAAGTGATTTGCTAAACAAGTCGAATTTTCTCTTCAGTATTCACGGAAGGTTGTAGCTCGTGCTATAAATGTATTACTTTTGGGTGAACGTGGTTTGGGTTTCAGTGGAAGTAAGGAAACACTGGGATCTCTTAGTAATGGCAATTTTTTAGCTTTGTCAGAGTTATTAGCAAAATATGATTCTTTTCTAAAAGTCGGCAATATATTTTTTATTTTATTTTTCCAGATTCTACCGCCTTACAAAGGCGCTCCACTTAAAAGGTGTCCAGAGGTTAGACTAGCCTCTCAAAGGTAGATTCGGTCCTGAAGAAGATACTTGTAAGTAGTCACTGAATAAACGATGATGATTTATACACGAATACTTTTTTAAAAAAATTTTTTAAAACTCATTGTGTATTTGCCGAAGTAGAGTTAAATATAAATAAAATACAGGAATTTATACTTATGTTTTTAATTTAAATTGAGTACTGGAAGTTAACACTTAATATTTTTATTTTTAAGACAGCCACTTGAAAAAGTAATAATAAAAAGTATTTTTTTTTTCAGATAAATGTGTAGGTTTAGGTACTACTGAATGAAATACGGGCTGTTTATGCTGATGAAATTTTTAAGTATTTAATTTAGAAATTAGTAGGTAATAAATGTTTCCCCATTTTTTTATTTCGCAAGTCATGTATTAATTGATTTAATGGATTCTGACAATAAGATCGTTGGCAAATTTAGAGGAATATTAGAGAATTTGTATAAAATCCTATGAATCTTATTTACTCATGTATTTCATATTATTTTTGAACTAGGTATAAAATAAGATTTGATTTTTGTAGATATAGGCTTACAATTTGATATCAATATAAGTTTATGCCCCGAAGTTTTCAATATTGTTGTTCAAATATGGTATTTTTGCAGTGTATTTGTAATATTAAAAGTGGTTGTTTATGGTTTGTGTTGTTATAAATTATTATCTATCGATAAATATACAAGTAATGTTCAAAGAGTTTATGATCTTACTGCAACTTGCAAAACAAGATATCATATGAACATTTTATTTTATTGTACTTGTATAATTATACATAATGTACCTACATATTAAAATATATTACGTAAAAATCTAATATTGCCGTCCTTAGTCAAAAGAGGGTATATTCGTCTGATAAAATCACAGTTTTGTAAAGAGTGACCCCAAAAAACCCTAATTTTCGCCCTTTTTGGGGAACCTCATGAATGTTATTTAAAAATGGTTTAAAACTCTAAATAATAGTTTATGGTGGTACTTTAATGTAGGTGAAATTTCAGGTTGAGCAGGAAATATTATGTGTTAAACTTCAAGGCGAATCCATGCTAAGGTGAATTCGACATTCTCGATGATCTCTTGCGTTAAAAAAGGTTAAAAAAAGAAACAAAGTAAAAACAGCAAAAAAATACAACAAAACAAGAAATGAAAATACAAATCTAATCCTGGACTGGTACAGTGATGTGGTGAAGAGCCTTACGAGTACATTAAATTTATTGAAATACGTTTCAATAATATAACCAAACCTAATCTTTCTTAGAAATACATATATAGGTATTTACTTTTTAATTCAAAGGCCATCGGATACAAGGTTTGGAGTATTTGTCGAGGTTTGCTAAGTCTCCAGTATAAAACTATCGATAAATCGAATATTTTCAGCAAAAATCCTGATTTTTTCCATTAAAATCGGCTATTATATGTACTTTACTTGAATAACGTTTATGATAAAATACAATGATAGATTCAAAAAGAACGGAATATTTTACATAAGAAATGATAGAGTTTGCATATTCGAGAATCTTGAATATAATGAACAGGGTTACCAAGAATGTTGGATTCGAATCGTCATATCTCCAAAACAAAACTATGCTCAACTTAAAATTTTGTTTACTTTAAAGTATCACCATAAGTTTTTATTTAGACCACTTTTGAATCGAATTAATGAGGCACCCAAAAGAGGCGAAATTTTGGGTCACTCTTTCGTTTTTGCATCAACATTTACGAAATTTTTTTATTTTTCTTTTTAAATATATTATTATATTGTGTCCTAAAATCGAACTCAATGGACAGTCTACCCAAATGGGACTCAGGACTCAATAAAAAGGAAAACTTAGTTTTGCAAAATTTCAGACTTACGCTCTTGTAGACTAGAACCGGAGTATTGTATGGTCCATTTCACTTAAATTTAATCATGAGTCACCACTTATGAATTTAAATAATTTCCGTTTTCTTGGCTTTATCTCTTTCATTATTGCACTTACGTAAATTTTTAATTTGCAGTTTGTTTTTAGAAAAGAATAGAAGATTGATTTGTTTCGAATATAAGAATTATTTAATTTTTTAATGACGACTCATGATCAATTGTATTTGAAACAGGGATTAATAAAAAAAACGGATTTAAAGAACAAAAAAAATTCAACTACGGCTAAAGGAGAATTACATACTTTTACAGTTCTTAAAAACTTTTAACGCGAAACAGGAAAAAATCTAAAAAGAAACCTTCTTATTTGAATTACTTATAAGTTTTTTCAAGATACTATATATTTTAATGCTTTATTATTAGTCGATATTGTTCCAAAGGAGCCGTTCACAAAACGCGTGACGCAAAATATAAGTAACTTTAATGTGCCCCCCCCCCCTTGTGATATTTCGTGACACTTGATTGTACCCCCTAAATATCATGTGATTATTTATTACCCCCCTCCCCCTCCCCCTTATTTTTATTTTATTTTATTACAGATGAATTCAATTAAGACAACATTCTTAGTTGAGTAGCATTAATGACATTAATGTACCGTGTAGGTATATTTTCAAGAATTATCTCTATAAGCCAATGTCATGTGACGCCAACTCTCCCCCTGCCTCCCCTGTCGTGACAATTCGTGATATTTTTGACAACCCCTCCACCCTAATAGTATCACGCGTTTTGTGAACGGCCCCAAAAAAAGTAACTAAGCATCAATTTATTTGGCGAAAATGGTGGGAACGCTGGTAATGATTTGGTTATTAAGGTAAGTTGTTGAAAGTTTCAATTTTTATTAATATTAGAATATTCAAAAATCAGTTGAATATATTTGAAAGTCTTACGTCATATATTTTAGACAATTAATTTGTCATTTAAATATATTAACAGGCAGTGTTTGAAATGAGAAAAATATTGAAAATAAATCAAAAATATTTTGTGGATAATTTTTCATATTTTACATGACAATTGTTACAGAAAACACCTTTTTTAAAAAAAAATTAATAAAACAGCTGTAATCATCAAAAAGATTTGGTTATTTTTATTTTTTTCCAATAATTAATTTCAAATGATTTTTTTTCGAACAAGTTCAAAATGATTCATAAAAATTATTCAGTTGAAACTATTTTTGGCAAATATCATGCTTTTTTTTTCTACACTGAAGAAACAAATTAAATCTTGAAATTATAAAAATGTTATAAGAAAATAAATAATTTTTTTTGTATTTTTAGCATTTTTTAATAAAAATGATTTTTTTCAGACTGTAAATTACAGAAGAAGATTGTTTTATTATTGTTTTTTTTTTTTCTTTTGAGTATTTTTAAAAGTGTATTTAAGGAAATAAAATAAATTTTTACATTTTTTGTAAGTAATTTGTAAGTAGTTCTTTTATAAAAATTCAGGGATTGCATCAAATTGAATATGTGTCTGAGTACCTAATACAATTGAGAGAATTGAGAGGATCAAAAGTTTTCTTATTATTTTGCAAAGATGAATTTTAAAAATATAGTATGAACGAAGAAATCATTTTCTGCTGGTCTACAGGTAGATAAACTCAGCAATTTGTGAGTATTATTTCCGGTATTAAAATGTCGAATTACGCTTTGGCGACATGATATTTCGTCTAAAACCCTAGTTAAGGTCATATTATTATGTTATTTTAGGAGTTTTATAGTATAAAAACGATTGAATATATTTGATGACGTCATAAAGGTAAATTTCAATTTTTTCATTAAAAACATTAGGTAATTCTTTCACCACTAGCGGGACCTGTGTGTCCTATAAATTTTCATGTCTGACGGAAATTCTGCCTATTCAACTTTGAAAATTGAAAATAATTTTTTCCTCTAGTTAATATAAATATATATTTTTTTATAATAAAAAAATTATTTTTTTTAGGACTAAAGGTTCTCATTAATTTTTTGCAAGCCCTAAGCGTATGTGTAAAAAATTGTGGATAGCAGTGTGTCTGAGTGTGGTAGATACTGCTTAAGGCATTTAGTTGGTCGGTGTCGGTCACCGAATGCACAACGCATTGTAATGTATTGTTAGACCATTGTTGTTTGAGCTGCACGTTGCTCTGTCCGACAATATGTGTTTTGTAGTTGTGTGTGTGACGACTGAGAGTTGCAAACATCAAACCAACACCACTATAAACAGTGTGTACCTACACAACATAGTGATGGAAAGTAGAGGGGATTTTTTGTCTACACTGGTATCACTAGTGCAGAGATAGCAGCATCTTGGCTTCTGATTATTCTGTGATTTTTTGTAAAGCCATTAGAAGCAAATTATATAATTTATTCTAATCTAACCATAAAATCAATTTATAACAATATTGGTAAAAGCTTTTTTCACCATTAAAATCAAACAAATTTGAAGATAAATCATAAAATTATTTGACATTTAACATAAATTTCAAACACAGTCATGTACTTTCTTTTTAGGTGCATAAGTTTTCCTTCTCTTTTATGTTCTTAATATATTTTCTATTTTAGGTACATAATTAATAACTTTTTATTTCACCGAAAAAACTACTGAAGAGGATCACGCAAGTGATCGAAGAATAGAAGAAAAAACAATTTTTGTGGGAAAGGGAAACAAAAATATTATTATTGTACAAAATAACCTACAGTTTCGTTCTTAATACGAGTATTATAATCATTCACAAATTTTAAACACAGTCTGAAAGTTATAGTGATTGTGGTCCATTTTCTCCTCTCACATGTTTAACATAAATGCTCTGTAGATTGATCATTTTTTACAATAATTATTGTAATATGTTATTAAATTATGCAAATATACATATTTACGTGTATGTTATAGACAGAAAGAAAGATTATTCCAAAAAGTGTGCATATAATTCTTTAGTTTATTTTTAGAATATTTTATGATATTTTTTTTTACTGGAATGATTTAATGCAGATAAATTCTTCTTTAGCTCTTCTTTAACAACATTGTTTATACATACTTAAATAATAATTATTGCCAAAAATACATTTTTCATATATCTTTTAACTAAAAACATTTATATCTTATCATAAATTTTGCACTGTATTAAAAATTGCTCGTTGGAAAAATTTATTGGAAAGATTGGTTAGTTGGAGATTGAAATATTTATTACTCTGTGCAAATACGAGTGTAATTTACCGATAAAAGATTAATTTTACTTTCCTGTCTATATAGGCTGTACAGCGAGGCTATAGTTATAAGAAGAGAAAGGTATGACAATCATACCAATTTTAGCATTTGTGGTTTTCGCTGGATCTTGACGTTTTGAAACTTAAAGAATTCAAAAAAGCGAACCCGGTCTTTTATTTGAAGATTTTGTACGTATATGTATGCACGTATATTGATTGTTGGTGTGTAAATTAATGAATATCTCCAGATCTACTATAGAATCATTAAAAGGAGTACAATTTCGACACATTTTCTTCAACTCATTATTCATTATTGTTCATTATTGTTATTTTTAACATTTTGGAAAAGTCGGAAAATTTTGGTTATTAAAAATCGATGAAAGTTAGATGAAACGTACTACAAAAGTTACCTAATTTAAGAGAATTTTGATACTTTTTTTTGCAAAGACTTCTATTGTTTTTATCATCAGAACTGAAAAATTGTTGGAATTTTGTAGTAAGATGGGAGTCGTAGCATACTTTCAATCGGCAATTGATTTTTTTTTAAAAATGGCGGTGACTTGAAATATAAACTTTTCTCCCTGGGAAGAACTCGGGGTAGAATTTTGAAAAATTTTATAAAATAATATTTTAAAATTTTAATTTACAGTATCTTTGTTTCTGACAATTTCTCTTTAAAATGCACTTATCTGCTCTTAAAAATGCAAAATAGATTTTGATTTCTGTAATCATTGAACAGAATTATTGTCTTTTTGGGAAATTTTCCTTTAGGACCTTTTTTTATTAATATCTATAAATCTTTATATATCAGTCCCTTACCACTGATTAACCTCAATTTCTACCTGCCAGAAAATTTCAAATAAAAAACATGACGGGAAAGTTTTACAACTTTGTCAGCTTTTTTTATTTCTCGTAAGTCGATGTTAAACAATTTGAACGCAAGGTTTTTTCTTTTTGTTTCGTTCCCATAATACCTTCAGAGTAGAAGTAATGACAGTATCCAAATACATATTTCATGACTGTTGATGAAAATGCGCAAAAGTGCTTGATTAACAAGTTTACGTCAACTGAAAACTGTGAACTTGACAAATAATTTGATAATCAAATTGGTAGGGATAATTTGAAGTAATCTATTTTTAAATACAAAATTACAAAGAATTTAAATATAACATTACGCAGTTACAAGCTACTTAACTATGAATTTATTAAAATTCCATAGCACTTAATACAAAATTGCTGTATTTAATAAGTATTCTCATAGCTGATAATAGTATGTATAAAAATTCAAGACTATAATTTTACTTTAATAGATTATGTCATAAAAAATTTACGGTTACATTTTATTTTAAAACTAGCTGTTGCCTGCGGCTTCGCTGGCGTGGTGTCCGTAACGAAAACAACCTAACAGACATTCTTGGCCGAGGAAAAGTTGTCGCTTTGAGTCTGCATTCACAGTCCCTGCGTATTTCTGGAGATATTGGTGCTCGAAAAACGTCCATATCTTGAACGTTTGGAATTTGAAACCTCTGATAGTTTTTTCCGATTCGTACGTCAGTTTTATCTATGGTTTTTTCTCATCTTTTTTTATTCACTACGGCACTACCATTTGCTCTAAACAATTCGGGACAGATAAAAAATAAACATTTCATTCTTATTATATTATGTAACTCGTTTTTATTTTAGGTGAAATTTATTTTGCTGAAATAATTTTTCTTCCAGAAACCAGCAGCACGACTATGTAGAATATATTTTTGAAGTTGCAGAGAGAAATGATGTTTTTTACTTAAAAGTTTACATTAAATCGGTTCTAGATAAAAGAGAAGGTTCGCTATATTATACAAGACTTATAAAACACAATGGAAAGCTATAAATAAGTAGGTGTTAAAAATATAATTTTGATTGTATATATTGCTAAATGTCGTAACCATAAGTATTCTCCAAGTTTTGTAAAACTCAACCATTTCATTTGTCTCTAAAATTAGCAGTTTACTTGTAATCGTGTTTTTGGTCAACATTCGGAATTTCGTTAAAAATGTTTTTTAAAAGGACAAAAATCCCAAAGCTAACTACACCTTTAAATTTTTTGTCTGTTGAAACAAAGGAACGGAGTCTCAAGAAAAGAGGGTTCTTTGAATCTACCCTTTAACTTGGCATTATATACTTCTGACATTGGCATGTACAGATTTTTTTTTTTATATAGGGTTGACCGGGGTAATTGTGAATGGATTTTCATGAATTGAGATAAAAGCGTTGTTTTAAGTATTTTTTATTTTATATATCACATTATGGTTGACTTATTTCTAATTCTACATTATTCAGGATGCACCACACAAATTTTGAGCAAATTCGTATGAAAAACAAAAATTTTATAAGCCATTCACATTTCGCCGGTGCGGTTTTGCAAATCTTATGAATTTCGGGGTAAATGTGAACGCCATCAGAAAAATTATTTAGAATGGATTACAAGAGGAGTGAGGTACATCAGAGTAAGGACCAACTCAAATTCTTCATATTTACCCCACTTTCAAATTTTTCATCATACTCTAGCGGTCACAATTTCTCTTTGTTTAATGCAAGTTACGCATACCTCAAATTTGTACAAAAAATCAAAGTTAAATAAAAATAACAAAAATTGTAAGAACAAATTTGTTACAAGCAAAAATGATATTTTGATGATATTTTGTCATTTTATCAAATAAAAAATAAAAAAATTACATGATTTTCACACAAAAACAAGGAAAATAAGACTTTTTCAACGAAATACAGTCAGTTTACATGAACAAAAAACAACAATCTATTTTTTTTTGTGTTGTTTGTACAACGGAAACTTGTACAATAATGTCATTGTACATCATCATCAACATTTTCAACTCTGAAAAGGACACTACTGAAATTTTTGACCGGATGGGGGCATTTGTGAATGACGTTCACAATTACCCCGGAATTTTAAAATCATAGAGTAATTGTGAATTGGTAATAAATTGTCCAATTTCTTTAGCAGTTAATAAGGAACCCCCTCAGGCTTTAGACCACTTCTTTAGAAGTACCTTTATCCATTTCTTACCTTTTAAAAAAAAAAATGTATTTAAAAAAAATTTTTTTTTGAGGATCGGTCGAAGTAAGATACACAAAATTTTGCAAGGGTTTTTTCAAAATAAAAAAAAGATACTAATACTTGGAGAATTGTTATGAAATTTTAATAGCATATTAAGAAAGGACAGAAAAACATACTAATATTTGATTTTTAACAAAATTAATGTTATTTTAGAAATTATAGGCGCCGTTCACAATTGCCCCAATTCACATTTACCCCGGTCAACCCTATACCTATATGAAACTAATAGAAAATTTACGATATTGGCAACTGATAAAATTGAAAATGAAATCGATGAACATAGATTTCCTTTATTTATTTCTAAGTCAATGACATTGAGATTATATTTTGACGGGCGTCGTATTGTTGTGAGTGATAGATCTAAATTTCTAAATCGATTAATGAATGATTTTCACTCTCTTGTTTGTTAGGTTGACAAACATAAGATTTGTTCTGTGTATCATGTTTGCTGTATTAAATTATAAATAATTGCTCAAAGTTGAATGACCCATAAAAAATTTAGTTGCTGTGAAAATAGAATTTTTATTATTGTTTTTAAAAACAAAAATAAATATGTTTTTGCAATTCTGAATTAAAAATTTAGTTTTATAGTTGCTTATGACAGTGTCAGAATGGCTTACTTTTTTCGACGCGTGAAAGAAAATAAATACTTTTTACATGTTACAAAAGTTTTCACCAATAAGATAATTACACAAGATGTACAACTGTAGTTCGCTCTCTGTCCAGTACCATCGGTACTGGAGTGCTCCGATGTGATCTATAATACATTACATATTGTACAATCGACCTACGGTCGCTGCTGAACCTTGGCACCTATTTGCCTACAAAGAGAGCCAGTTACAGTTGTTCGTCATAAATCATTTCGACATAATTCTTCACAAGCATTAAGGGGGTTAAGGATTAAGTTAGTATCTTGTTACGCGTGCGTATGGTCTACCAGGCTTTGTATGTTGCTAATAAGAAAATATTTTAAACTATAAAAATACATACCCAACTGCACCATTGGATAACATTTGTTTTTCTTTGTCCAAAACTTCTTGGATATTTTGTTGTGAATACAACTTGATTGGGGAATTATATTGTCTGTTTACGAATGGCATGGTTGCGTTCGTGTTTGTTTTCGATCTGCAAAAAAAAAGGAATAATGTAAATTAGTTTTTTGATGGACATTTATAAAACAAAATAGGATTAAGTCCATTAAATAGAGGATCTCATTTAAGGACAATATTTCAATATTTATCTTCAAACGCGTGTTTTACGTTCAAATGACAATTTTGTTTACTTGTTTACTATTCAAAAAATATTTCGCCTTAAAATAACTTTTAACCCAATTTTTGTGTGGAAAAGAATTTTTTTCAAAATTTTTTGCGTATTTTAAAAATATTTCAGGTAAGAAAATATGGAGGTCATGTTATTTTACTTGTGCGGCTGCCACTTGTTATTTTAAAAACATTTTTAGACCAACATCAAGTGTTGTGGAATTTTTAACAGATTTCGCGGCGAGATATGTATTTAAAAATAGATGTTTTAATGAAGAAAATACTTTTCGTATTATACACAGCTGTACTTGCGTATGTATTATACATACATATATTTGTATTTGTTGACAAAAATAATGTGACTAAGTTGCGCTAAGTGATATAAAGGAAAATTTTATGGAAAGCACACAGTCAAGATTATTTAATGGATTTTGACAAGTGGGGTATCTATCAGTAGACGATAGTCCCACGAGTGGCCGAACGAAGCCCAAATTTTAAATTTGGTTGCCTTACTGACTTATGGGTTCTCAAATCTTAAAATATTTTTGATGAAATAATTGATCTTAGATAATTGTACCATTTTTACTTAGATGAAAAAATTAGCCGTGAAAATATAAAATTTTCGGATTTTAGTTGCGGAATTCAAGTGGATTATTCGAAATTACCAATAGTGATGTCGAGTCGAGGAGTTAGTCGATTAATAAAGTTGTTTTTCAGACAAAAGTATTTCAATTAATCGACTAAATTTTTAGTCGACTTTATCAACAGGGTAATCTACATGTAATTTTTTGAAAAACAATTTTTTTCTTTTGAATTTAATTACTGATTTTTAATATTTTTTAAGAAGGAGAAACACCATATTGTAAAAGTAAAAAATCATACAAAATCTTTAGTTTTCAATTTTCTGGAATTTTAATAAATAATATAGAAAAGTCATTAAATTAGTCGTCTTTTGTCATTTAAACAAAACTTAATTATTTTTTTCATTTGATCGAGAATAAAATAGTCGACTAAACCGATTAATCATCGGATATCATTAATTATTTATCAAATAGGTCACTAGTAAAGAATTGTCTTTGTAATCACGAACCTAACAACAATTTTTAAAAACCGTTTTTTAAATAATATTTATTATCAACAATTTTTATATGCAAATTTTTGGCGAAAAATCAATATTAAGTAAGTTATGAGCCAACATAAATGGAACAAGATGATCAACTTTGAGGGTAAGATTGGTTAATTATTACAAATATTTTTACCTTATAGACATTCTATTCTATCTATCCACAACTTTACTCTCTTATATCTTGAGATCAAGATTTTGACAAATAGTCACAGCGCATTTTATTTTTAGAGGCACATTTATTCTTGTCTTGTAAGTACATACATATTCATAGAATGTGTGGAAACGCATGTAGTTTTGCCCAATTTCAATTAATTTTAAGAAAAAAGCATAAAATATATTTTGTAGGTAAAACATTTTACATTTCCCTTAGCAACAAATAGTCTTCCATGTTTCTCTATTTTATAAATAACATAATTTTGTTGTTTCGGAATCAAAGAATAAATAAAAATGACTTTTACGATTTTACGATTATGTTTTAATAATTAATATTCAGACATAAAACATAAAATGACTCATACAAACTTGGTGTTTTGAAAACATTTTAACAAATTATTAGCAACATGTTACTGAAAATGACATGACGCGAAAATATATGGCCAAATATCTTTTAATATGATTTAAAATATAACAAACGTTTCAGGAATAATGTTATATTATAATTTTTAAAATCTGTACGGTTTTTATTGTAGGTACAGTATGTACCCTCCAAAACTATTCTGGTGGGAGTTCTGGGAAAACCACTTTGTATCATGTTGTAAGTGAGTGAATAACTTGATAAATTTTTTTGTCTTTATATTTACAGCTGAAGCGCTACTATTATAAAGGTGGGTAAATATTTCAGAAGTTTTAATAATATTAACCGATAAATCCGTTATTTTTAGAATTTCAGTTTACTGAAATTTTTTATTATCTTGTGTAATTTTAGAATAAGTATTTATTATTTTACTTGGTTTTTATTTTTATTTAAATTTATTCAGACATTTATAGGTGTTAAAATTACTGATAAATATTCTAGAAATATTAAACAATGAATTTTGATTGGTAAAATACAATTACTTAAATGAATGTATGCTTATATATTTCCAAAAACATAAATTGTTTAACATTTTAAAGAAAATTTCTAAATTTCATTATTTTGCGTAGTTTTATTTTGTGAAAAGGTAATCACTAATCAGAAATGTGGGGACAGGTGGCGAATAAAGTCTGGACTAATATCAAAATTTTTCAATGCCAATTTTTCAAAAATATTATTGTCATTGCTTATTTTAAACTTTTAATTCAAATAATTTATCAAACTGTAATTATAAAATAAAATATTATAATCAATTAAATATTAACGTTGTTACGCATGTCGTAGATTTATATTAGTACGTATTTTATAATTTTATTTTCGATGAATAATAAATAAAATTTTGGATTAGATCTCTTAAATTCCATTGGCGAGAGATCATTGTTTATGTAAATAAACATTGTGTACTTGAACGAAAATAATTTGCATTTAAACTTGGGAATTAAAATATTAATAAATATTTAAGGAAATTAACAATTATTTTATTGAAAATTAAATGTTTATCCTTGATTAAATTAACAAGTAATAAATAATTATAATAACGAAGTTTAACGTCCGTTATTAAAATTTCCCGTCAGTGACAGACGCCATCCACATCATTATTTACATACTTTATTCTTACTAACAATAAGTAAACATTGTTTTTGTTATTTAAATATCAAATATCATTACGATTTTTAGGATTTCGGACCTTGAGACCTTTCAGTGTCGGACCTTACGCAATTTAAGAGATAGTGTCGTTTTTTTACGATACTTATATAGAAAATCAAAGGCTTAGATAATCATGATATTATTAACAAAATAGAAAGTTATTTTTAAAGTTTTAATATTAAATAGAATAAAAGCGAACCAACCGAGGTGCTGATACCTTGAACTGCTAGGTCGAGAGTTCGAATCCCGTGGTCAGCTACGCTCGTGAAGGTTCTTTTTGCAGTTTCCCTTCACAATTCCAGATATAAATCGGCATAGTTTCTTTAAACAGTTGACTACAGATGGATACACTTCAAATCTTTGGCCCTGTGCAGCTTTGTTTGTCCTCCATTCACATCATAATAATGTAAGGTACCTAATAGTAATCAAAATAACGATGTGTGTGGCGTCTGCTATAGACAGTAAGTCTGAAGAACGAACGTTAAATCCCATTATTATTATTAATATTAAATAAAACCAGGAAATATTTGATCCCGAAAATTGTGAAAAAATTTAGTTACTGAATTACAAAATCCTGATTA
The DNA here is from genome assembly GCA_035578155.1 of Brachynemurus nebulosus. Taxonomy (NCBI): domain Eukaryota; kingdom Metazoa; phylum Arthropoda; class Insecta; order Neuroptera; family Myrmeleontidae; genus Brachynemurus; species Brachynemurus nebulosus. The sequence goes on from JAPWDM010000003.1 coordinate 29,425,262, forward strand.
ATGCGTATCTTACTTAACACCCACTTGTCGAATTTTTTTTGTTCTCAGTTGTTATTTCTACCATTATCTAGGCAGAAAATTAAAACTTTTTTTGTGCTATTTAAGAACTATGTTATTCTCAGTTTAGTGTAAATCGACCGATTGACTTCCATTAAAGACGATTTGTATGGAAATGCGGCTTTTTCTTAGAAAAAGTTCGTTTTTCGTTTTCAATTTAATCAAAGAGAAAGTAGTATATGAATGGTTCACAAGACAAATCGATTAACAATTGGTCATTAATGATATGAATGCAGAATGCTTAATATTATTAGGAAAATACGCTGTAATTATGAAAAGTAAAGTACTTTTCAGGGGGTCAGTGAAGTACTTTTATGCTTGTCTTGTGAATCATTCATATGTTGCTGTTTGAAATTTTGGCTCTGTGTTTATCCATTGATATGATTTTGTAGGTTCTTGTGACTCAATTTTACCTATACTAAATGCAAAAATAGGGATAATTTACTACTGAATAATGTGTATCCTTTAAAAGTGACTTGTACTGACTGAAGTGCAGGTCATTTTAAACTCTAAGGTCGTATCATTGCACAAACACTAAAGGTCATATGACACAATTTCACGAGTTAGGCATATTAAAAAATTAGTACAGGGAAACCTCGTAGTAGAGGATTATCCTCGCGATCGTAGAAACATGAATTGTTAAGAAAATTTCAAAATAAATTATTATAAATTTTCGGTTTTCATCGCCTAGTAAGCGTGCCAAGATTATTTTATTTAAAAAAGAGGAGGGAAAAACACTTGAAATAACAAAAAAAAATATTTCCAAAATTTAGAATTAAAACAAAATGAATCGGTAACGAAACTAACTAAAAGCACAGTGATATCTTTAATCTCTTTAATTACTCACTTACCAATGTAAATTAAAACAAGAGCGCTTTTCAACTTTTCACTTGTTTTCACTAATAAAACTGAACGTTTGTATTGAAAATGTTTTTAACGGTCGTTATACGTTATAACGTCTTGAACCGTCTTGTGTTTTTCCCTCTCCTATGTGGCAGATATGTTATGTATGTTGGAAAGATGTGGAAACACCTACGATGATAAAAAACACACTTACGATTATTACGAAAGGCTATTCTTGTAAGAATGTCTCATCCACATATTGAATGAAATTTGATGTAAACAAGTTATCACATTCGGTTGATGTTCAGACGAAAATATTTTTATGTTTGAGAATATTTTTAGGGTCCCGAAAAAACATCTCGGAACCCTTATAGTTTTGTTAAATTCGTTTGTCAGTTTGTCCGTCCGCCATACTCCCTTTCTTACATCTTTCAGCTTACAAACATGATATTTTGACATGACATTTTTTTCTTGATATTGAGGTATTTTCCTGTTTTAAATTACCTTTTCACGTACCAAAAATCGTGTAGAATATTGTTACAAAGAGTTCGCAAAATGAAACTGAGGTTCCTTTTACTATTATTTTTCATTTTTAAGCCCCATTTGCGAAATATTGACCTTCAAAGTGGTGAATAACTTGCTCCTTCCTTTTCGTAATTTTTAAACTGTTCAATCCAAACAATCTGAAAAAATTACATGAACTAGCACTTGTTAAAAACATTCAACTGAAACTATTTCGGTTAGGGTGTGTCGGTAACTTTGGGAGTTATAGTCAAGCGAATATCCAGAAATTCAAAAAGTAATTGAAGATATGAGTGGATGAAGGTGTTATGTAACATTTTTTTCAAAAAGTCATTTTTTGCAATATTTTGGAGTATCGTATGCTGAAGTATCATATATTACAATGAGGTTCCATTACGCCTAATAATTTTGTAGAAATTCAATACCTAATAAATCCATGCTATTGCATGGGAAGTAACGTAAAAACCCTTATACCGGAACGCGTTCAATACTCGAACAGTTTTATTATTTATCTTTTTTTTTTCAGAAATAACTTCATTAATAATATATAAAATATCAAGGCTGTTCTGGTATTGAACGCGTTTCGGTATAGGGGTTTTTACCCTATATGTAAATAAAAACTTCCAAACGCTTCTATTATAAAATTATAAAAATGTTATATAACGCCTTCATCGACTCATGTCTTCAATTTATAGTCGAAGAAACGATCCTTAATAAATGAAATTTTGGATCGTTGTGTGTTTTAGTATTAGAAAACATTCCTTAATAATTCAGGTCAAAATCATTAAAGAAAATGTTGGAAAATGGACAAAAATTTTTTTTTCAAGTAACTTCAGAAATAATTCCACGTACCCCATCGTGCGGCATGTTCTGAAAAGAATTTTTAACTTCCCATTGGAAGTTATTGTAATGGATCCGATTTTACGAATCGCTAATTTTGATATATCTCCACGTTTCAAGGTCACTAGTATCCGAATCCATCGTTTTTAGCGCGATGTCTGTGTGTGCGTTCGTTAGTTCGTTCGTTTGTTCGTGAATTTTTTTTCGTCTCGCATATCTCGAGAACAAATGATGATATCAACTCCGGATTAATTTCATTAGACGCGTAATTAAAAAATGAAGACCGGATAAAGTTTTCAGCAAATTCGGATTAGTGGTTTTTTTTTGTGGTAAAAAAACAGAATTAACTTTATTAAGATAACATAGATTATATGGATTTTATACCATAACATTATTATATAATGGCCTAAGAACCTTCCTTGATGTTAAAAACGCCAGTATATTATTATAAGATTAAAAAAAAAAAAATAAACAGAAAAACGAAATAAGAAACTTTTTGTGAAATATTTTTTGTCTCGCGTATCTTGAGAACAAATGATGTTATCATTGGTTTGATAGGTACAGAAGGCGAAGCCCCCGGTATGGTGCAAGGGGCAAAGCCTCTATCGGGGGCCCAGGGGAGGAGTCCCCTGAATTAAAAAAAAGTTTTTCATGTGCAATAGTCTTTAAGGGCATCCAATGGGAAGTTGACAGTGTGGGTAGACCTCTCTCTAAATTTTTTAAAAGGAAGTTGAGGTTTTTTTAACCAATTTTTATTTTTAAGTCTCATTTTTGAAATATTGAACTCAGTTTATGTTTCCTACGGACAACTAACACCATTGTCGACTATATTTATTTATTTATTTTTAGATAAACGGTAAGGAATGTACCTAAATGTCCTCAATTATATTTCGAAAGCTGTGAAAAACCCTAGCTACTGAGGAACCCTAACTTAATGCGTGTTCAACACGCACATGAAGAAAATTTTAATTTTTAAATAAGAAGGAAATTATAATTCAGTATTACTTTAACGATTTAAGTCAATCAAGGAATCTCAACTGATTAAGGTTACTAGTACAACAATGGAAGTTAATATACACCTATACTTTTTGTAAAAATATACTAATAATAGAGTTATCAGTTTGTTTGTTTGTAAGAAATAAAATAAACATTACTAAATAAATTAAGAAATTTCTTTCGCGGGTATGTAAACTCTGCTAAAATCAAAAGAAAAAGCTTTGACCAGCAAAGCTAGAGTAGAATTTTCTCCTCACCTTCGAAATTTTTAAGATACCTAAATGATATTGGAATTGGTTTTTTTTTTAAATTTTTTATTATTTAAATAGTATTTAAAAAAAAAAACCGTGAACAGCATCGCTCCATCATTCGAGGGGAGGGCTGTACACGTGTCAGATCTCCTGAAAACAGGAAAAAACATGAAATACTTGAAAAATTGTATTCTTCTAGGTTTCTTTTGGATATTTGTAGGGTTATTAGATTCGGTAAAAACAAAATTTTGACATAAATATTGTGGGAATGTGGGTTAAAACTGAAACCTCCAAAGGGCACACCTCAGATACTAACTCTCAATCAATATCAAAAATTTTAACTCCTGTGGTTTACTCTTCAGAGCTAGACATGCCAAACCGTCCGAAAGTATAAAAAATTCACCAGCTACGTCAAATTGCTCTCGGAAACAAAATTTTAGATATATTGCGGAAAATTGACCTAGACATTGTATTCGATTGGTTTGAAAATTTTTCTTCGTTTTAACTTACATTAGAGTCTTAGATATAATATATGTCTATCACACGCCGCTGAAACTCACAAAATTATGTTCTAGGGATTGCGAAACGTATTTTAATTTCCCCAATAAAATACATACTGTTAGGATAAAATATGGTGGTAGTGTGGTGAAGATAAAATGTGTGGTAAGATAAGAAGATTTAGAACAGCTACTCTAATGAATAAGAACTATAAGAACTGGGAGTACTATGATATCATTAATACAATTAAAACCATTAATTGAAGATCAGAATTGAAATTGACTATTGACACACATTTGACACCGTATTACTCCGTATGTTTTAGTTTTTGAGCGTAAAACACGCTCGAGAGCGTGAAATAGCATCTGGGGTTTTTTCAGTGTAGCACTTCAAGTAGCATATCACTAACAAAATGACTGTTAAAATAAAGCTCAGGTTTCTTTTCCTATTTGCAAAATATTGAACCTCAAATTGTGATTATTACTTAAAAACTGTTTTAACATAATAAACTTATGGTTGATTGTGACGTCATATCGTACGATTCTGTAAATTTTTCTAATAAAATACAACGTTACATTCTTTAATTATGATTTACATTTTATTCTCTTTTATCAAACAAATTAAAAATAAAATTCCTAATAAATTTTCACACGTAAAGGCAACAAGTATGCAGACAGTGGAAAATTCTTACACATATTATTTAAATTAGTGGAAATTTTTGGCGTGATAAGCCCATTTATATTTTTCTTACAATGACCTTCAAAAATTTTGTTGACACATCTTAAATTTTTTATAATATTAAGTGTAAAAAACCTCATTGTTTTAAATAAAGTAAGACAATTAATGTACTTAAACAAGCACATAAAAGTATTGTGTAAATGTAAAAAATAAAATAAAATAAAGATAGTTTAACTTGTGCCAAAAAAATTTTCAAAATAAATGAATCTCTAAAAATTGATAGCGATTCATCAATGGGGTATTGTGTATATTGTCTCGTCATCATTTAATTAAAAAGACAAATTGATGAGATTCGGTGAAAATAAAAGAACAATTTGTTAAACAAATTGCTAAAACAAAATTTTTAAATAAATTGGAACGTTTATTTCATCAAATGCGGTCATTAGCTTTTACTTTGTACTTAAAATTATATAGGTATACTAGCTGCGATTCGCGGCTTCACTCGCATAAAATTATCTGAATTATATAGGTAAAATTTATAGGTCAATTCAATCATATATTCCAAAATTCTTTGCAAAATCAATTATTTATAGCACTTGACCCTGCTCGCCCAATGAGTCTAAAATAACTATCTTCATATTTTATTAGTATGGTTAATTTCCGCACCGTAAGAGCTTAGTATGGGTAGCTATACCAGCAGTTTTAGAATTGTTTCTATTTTAGGCCCTTCAAGGCACCAAGGCACCGGGAAATCATTTTAATGTCACTTTCATCTTTCACAGAGATCTCAACAGTACTTGAGTAAAAATTGTCAAATTTCTTCAGCTTTTTAATTTGCACCCTATTTGGTGTAACTGACGGACAATGTGAGCACACGTTCATTTAAATTGGATATTCTGAAATTTTGTACAAAATCAGTTCCTTATATGCTTCGCTTCGCTTGCTCGACGACTCTAAAGTATTGTTCATATTTTCATATTTTCAAGTCATATTCATATTTTATAGCATATCTAATTTTCATAAATTTTATCAAAATCAGTCAAGTTGTTTAACTAGAGTATAGAGTTGTTTAATTCGATAGCGCTGGAGGATTCATTCCAACTTCACCTTAATTTCAAATTAGATACTCTGAAATTCTTCGCTATATTCGTATTTCAATAGCATGTCTAATTTTCGTACCTTGAGATCTTATCGTAAATAGTTAGATATTCATAAGCACTGTAATTTGTGAGACATTTTGAGATCCCAGGGCTCTGGAGAATATTTCTGAATTCACATTAATTTATTTCGGAATCTCAATCATATTTGAGAAAAATTTGGATAAGATCCGTCTGATCGTTTATTTTGAAGGGTTTTTTCGGTCCGCAGAAGCCTACGGGGGGATTTAAAAATTACTATAAATTAGTATAAAGGACTGAATTAAAAAAATTATTAAAATTTTGGTACCAAAAGTGGGATTTATGTAAAAAAATTAAAGTTGGCCAGTTTTTGTTCGCTTTCAAAATGTAAAGTTTAAGATTAGTCAGTAAAAATACTAGCAGATCATTTTCAATTGTGATTAAAATAATATTAACTGCGTTGCTAAAACAATAGAAACGAGTAAATATTGAATTTGATAAGAATTGATAATTTCTATCGATTTTTATCAAGTTATGAATCAAAAAACTATGAAAATTTGATCAAGAAAAAATTTTTCAAGGCCTTGGAACACAATTTTTATTTTTTTTTTATTTATCTTCTAAGTATTCATCGTTACAATAAGAGGGCGTTCATTCGTAGCTAATTCTATCCCACTCTATATAAAATCACTTACTGATACAATTTTCATAGTTTGAAATTTCATTTCAATAAACAATAATGCAATATGGATAAATAGTACTATAAAGTTGTCACTGAGTTAGTCATCAATCAAGTACCAATTACCTTTAAACACAAAAATATTGACTTATGACTCAATTTCAAAAATAAACAATAGAAAATCTAATACTGAAAAAATAATTGAAAATATGAAACGTAAATAAATTTTCATAAAGTTCGCCAACTGTTACTATGTTGCATATAGTGTTTTTCCACACTATTTATCGCGAAATTTACTAATTATACCTTCTACACCTATACATACATATAAAATATAAGTTATATGTACCTAAACATCACTAAAAATTTAAATAAATGTCAACAAAAATTTAATTGAAATTCTTACTTTGTCGATTAGCGATAATTAAAGTGAGGGAAAAAAAAGATGTAGATGGAGTTTTCGCAAAATTTTGATGTAGTTTTATGCTTCTAAATTTTATAAAAAGCTTTAATTTTTATTTCAATGAGTGCCGTAAGAAAGGGTAATCGACTTTTTTTCAACTTTGAGCATCCTTAAAATGATTTCTTTGTTGAAGGATTAAAAATTTCTTTCATTTTTTTATTTCAATTAAAAATATAGGTATTGTTTGAAAACAATAAATTTCATTTTTTTATTTCAATAAATATATAGGTATTGTTTCAAAACAATAAAAAAACATTTTAGGGGCAAAAAATATTTTTGATCCCGCTCTTAAACCAAAAGAATGTGTGTAACGTCACTAATTAGCAATCAAAACTTAAAAAATATCAAAGAAATTATTAATCTTTGAACAAAGAAATCGTTTTGAGAGTGTGGCTAAATAGTTATTTGTGTATTAAGAGCGCAAAATGGAACATTGCCGCTCGACTGAGAATGGTTATTCTCATGAGACCGGCAATGTCATTTTGTGCTCGAATTACACATAAAATTTTTTCTACAATCTTATAAAATGTATTTTTTATTTAAAAGATTTTTGAAAAAATAATAATGGACGTTAATATTTACTTTAATGTTATAATTTTTGCAGCTTCAGAAATATCTGGAGGTGTACTTCCGAAATCACTGTCACTATTGCATATTTCCATCATACAAGTATAGATTTTTAAAAATTTTTTATTCTTATTATTTATTAATTATAGTTATTTATTATTTTTAATTAATATTTTGTAGTTATTTTGAAATTTAATAAAATTAATATTTCACTTGATCACGATAAAAATATTAATAAATTTAGAATCTGTTTATTTGTTGCAATAGATAATATAAACAACACCTACCCGATTTGTAATTAAATATACGTTGAGCGAGTGGCAAAGTATTACTTTTCCGCTTTAAAGCGAAAAGTAGTACTTTGTCTCCCGGCAACTAGAGTCCTCGGCAACTAGACATTTTACGTTCTCTTCATAGAGCGGAAAAGCCTACTTTCCTCTAAGATTGTAGAAAAATAATATTTGTAAATTAAAAATCACAAAGTGGTTGAAAAAAATTATCCGGATCGGCCGGGAATTGAACCTAGGATCTCCTGGTAACTAGCCAGGCGTGCTAACCACTACACCAACGATTCTATATGCTCGACAGGCGTCCGAGCCGGACACCCATTCAATCACCTATGTGTATTAGTACTCTCTCTGATTCGAGAAACAGTTACAATTTTAATTTCAAATATTATCGAGTGCTTGTGAGACATTACTACGTATGACAAACTTTTGTTTGCATTTCAACACACGCAGTATTGATATGTGTTCACTTCTCGTTCAGCTAAACTGAAACTTTAAGCACTCGACTGCCTTGGTTAACATGACCAAAAACCACATATGTAAATTAAAAATCACAAAGTGGTTGAAAAAATTATCCGGATCGGCCGGGAATCGAACCCAGGATCTCCTGGTAGCTAGCCAGGCGTGCTAACCACTAACCACTACACCAACGATCCTATATGCTCGACAGGCGTCCGAGCCGGACACCCATTCAATCACCTATGTGTATTAGTACTCTCTCTGATTCGAGAAACAGTTACAATTTTAATTTCAAATATTATCGAGTGCTTGTGAGACATTACTACGTATGACAAACTTTTGTTTGCATTTCAACACGCAGTATTGATATGTTCAGCTAAACTGAAACTTTTCTAGTTACCAAGGCTAGTTACCAGGAGATCCTGGGTTCGATTCCCGGCCGATCCGGATAATTTTTTCAATCACTTTGTGATTTTTAATTTACATATGTGGTTTTTGGTCATGTTAACCAAGGCAGTCGAGTGCTTAAAGTTTCATTTTAGCTGAACGATAAGTGAACATATCAATACTGCGTGTGTTGAAATGCAAAAAAAAGTTTGTCATACGTAGTAATGTCTCACAAGCACTCGATAATATTTGAAAATTAAAAAAAAAAAAAATAATAATAATATTGTTTAGTTGTTTGTTTAAAAAAAAATATTATAGTGTGACAAACGTTAATATAAATTAATTTCAAGGTGAAGGTACACAAAAAAATAATAATTATAATTTTATTTAAGTATATATCAATTTTAATTTTCTCACCCACTTACGATATCTGCCAGCCAATTTAAATCAAAATAGACTGTATGGCGTGTTACGTTTGTTTGTTAGCTAATTAAATTTTTTTTAAAGAAATACAGAACTAAATATACAAATGTATATATATGTAGGTATATGTATATATGTTTCATAAATGCTATTAGCCCAAGAGCCCGCCGTATACAAATCCTATGTATAACATACATTTATGACATTTTGTGTGTGAATAGTACTGCTACAGACTTAAAAGAAGCCACCATTTACTTAAATAAATTTTGCCCGCATCACAGAATGTGCCATCACTTCTGGTTATGATTTTTAATTTTTACTTAATTCAAGAAATTTCATGGATGGTTGTCAAAATAAAATGTAGGTTTCAACGTATTGGTTGAGTTAGATCTTAATTGAATCATGTTTTGATTGAGTCAGGTTCAGCTAGATTTTAGTTGGGTTAGGTTTTAACTTGAGCTAGCTGTTGGTTGAGTCAGGTTTCGGTTGTGTCGGGTTTTAATTGAGTCAGGTTTTGGTTGAGTTAGGTTGTGGTTGGGTTAGGTTTTGGGTGAGTCAAGTTTTCGGCGAATATGGCTCTTGTTGAGACAGGTTTTAGTTGAGTCGGGTTTTGGTTGTATCAGGTTTGGTTGGAGTCAGGTTTTGGTTGAATCAATTTTTGGTTGAGACAAGTTTTGGTTGCGTCGATTTTAATTGAGTCAAGATTTGCTTGAGTCCTTTTTGGGTTGAGTCAGACTTTCGTTGAGTTAGGTCTCGGTTGAGTCAGGTGTTACTTGAGTGAGGTTTAAGTTGGATAAGGTTTTGGGTGAGTTAGCTTTCGGTTGAGTTAGGTTTCGATTGAGTTAGCTTTCGGTTGAGTTAGGTTTCGATTGAGTCAGGTTTAGGTTGAATCAGGTTTTGTTTGAGTCAGGTTTTTATCAGAATCAGGAATCGAAATGGAATTTAATTTTGTTTTTAACGGCTCATTATAATTATCACACGTCCAGCATACTATAGCACAACCTTTTTATAAAAAGGAAACGGTGAAGTTAACTTTAAGTCTAAAAACAATTAGCGACTCTAAAAATAAGTTTTTTTGGGATTTCAGTTTTTTATTTACAGCACCTGATAGCACAAAAAATCCGGCACAATCTTTTTGTTTGAAAGAAAAAAATGGCGGAAATAGTTTAGTGGGAATATATGGTCATGATAAAAACACGATTTAATGTTGTACCAACTAATGGTGGAAATGATTCCAGGGCACAATGGTTCTACTTAAAATTAAAGAGTGACCTTTAAATATTTCTCTAATGCTTAAGAAAGTGTCAATATTTATCGAAATTACATGGTAGACCAAGTGACCGGAAAACGACATTTCATATTACACGACCAAATGTTATTCCATCTAATGGCGGAAATGATTCTAGTATACAATAATTATATTTAAAATTAAAGAATAGCTTCTAAGCGTTTCTTTAATGCTTGTAATTTAGAAAACTGATAAATGTAATAATATACGACCCAAAAGATGATTTTTACTTACAATATTTTCCGAGATTTTACCAGGCAGTGTTTGAAATAAAGTTTAAGAAACACTGTTTTTAACAGTTAATATTTTTATAACGTCTTATTTTTCTTCTAATAATAAAATGTAATACTGATGTAAAACTGTAAAACTGTAAAACTAAAACTAAAAATGCAATGCTAGCTAATAAGTTACTTTTTAACCAACTTCAAAAACGAGGAGGTTCTCAATTCAACCCGTGTTTTTTTGTTTTTTTTGTTTTGTTTTTTTTTTTTTTTTTTTTTTTTTTTTTTTTTTTTATGTATGTGCACCGGTTTCTCCCACATTTCTTAACCAAATTGCGCCATTCTTTTTTTGGTTAGTAGATAAAGCTCTCCAGATGGTCCCATAAAAATTTTATTGACATTGGTTGAGTGATTTTTTAACCATCTTCAATAATATGAATAATTTAAAATTTAATTTAAAATTTGTTTATGTACTAGGTATATTTACTTTAAAAACTACAGTAACATATTTTTTAATTTATGTTGATCCAATTATCCTAAAAATAATTTTCTGTTAGTAATTCTTTGATGACTTGAAAAATTGTTTGATTTTCATCGATTTTTTATTTTTCTGGTAATTACTACTTTAAACAGGTATGTTCCAAATTTCAAAGCAAAGTCAGTGAGTGCCCAAAATTATGATTTTTGGATACTGGTATTTTGGAAGCTATTCCACCTAAACGTATGAAATTTGGAATTTAAGAAAAAAAAGTTAACAACCAAATAAAATATTGTAATAGGATGGGTTGATAAGCACTGTCACTAAAAGGTATGAAATAAAAGCTTTTTTAAAAAACCGGCTTCAAAAAGTAATAAATAATTAATAGCACGTATTTTGAAGTCAGGCGTAAAAGCGTAGTATAAAAATGTAGATCCACAAGAATTCATTAATTTTGCAAGCACATCCGATAGCATATTTTTATACCACGCCACGCATGACTTCAAAATACGTGCTATTAATTATTTATTACTTTTTGAAGTCGGTTTTTTAACCCCTTTAGCGGCTCATGTAAAACTAACCAAAGAAAATGATCTGTGAAAATACTTAATTTAATTGCATAATTATATGACCAACCCATTCGATATTTTTTGCTTGTGTAATGCTTTTACGATAGGAGATGACAGCATCTTACAGTTACCAACACGAGGCGAGTTCACGTCGGGAGAGTCATTCAAGTTGTATAATTCATATGACGAGCTGTGTTCGGGATAGCCGCTAAAAGCTTTAATTTTTTATACAATTACTGCTAATGTTGATACATTATTATAATGAAAAAAAATTGTAGGAACAAGTTTTGAGAATTACTGAAATTGCCCAAACTTGATAGTTATCGGCATTTATTCAGATAATGCTCCGGCATTTTTTCAGATATTATACTTTTCTTGAAAGCGTAATCCACGGGCAGGGCGGGCTCTCTGCTACAAGATTCAACTTTAATAATGTTTTCAAACAACGAGATTTGTATTTATTATGTTACTAGCCGCAGGGCCGTGGAGAGAAATGGCGGACTCCTGGAATAGACGATATTTTTTAAAACTTTCCTCCCAAAGAAATAAATGCTGAGCAAAAAAAAAAACTTTTAACTTTTTTCCCGGACCCTCTACCAATAGCTACGGGCCCCTCTCCAATCTCGGGCCTCGGGGCTGCAACCCCGGCTACCCCACCCTCTCGTCGGGCCTTACTAGCCGTATACCCGATAGGATTTCCTATCGACAACATCTTTTTATTAGGTACTCATTGCTCACTTTCAATATTTTTCAAAAGCCTAAATACCAATTTCCACGTTTCAAAAATGACGAACTTCCCATACGAACTTTTATTTCCTTAACCCCTTAGGGAATGAATTTCCAGAAACGTTTACACAACTGACTTTTATTTATAAATTGAAATCTAAATATCATATCTTCTGTGCTAAATTTCGTCCATCTAAAGCACAGTTTAGGCTGTGCGTTGTCTGTCAGTCAATGTATAAAATATTATTTATTTGAATAGTCATAGTAACATATTTTTTACAATTCCGGGACTAAAAGACATGATTTAGTCCCTCATAATAGGGAGTAAAGTGCCTCTTTTAGTTCCAAGGGACTAAAAAATTATTTTTCTCTCGCTTTTAAACCAATCAGCAAGTACATAAATGTAACTTAAATTAAATAGCGTTGCTAGGTAATTGAAAATAATAAACAAATTCAAACTTGTAGACAGAGACAAACATTTATATTGTATTGTACAATTCGATTGATTTATCCAAAGTATAGGTACTTGATGGAAGATTATTACATACAATTTGAATGACGTTTAAGTAATTTTTTTAAATTTTTATAATTTTAAATTATTCGGAATTGCAAAAAATAGTATATGCACCACAGGACTAAGATGTTTTTTTCATCCCTCGTGTGATTTGTTGCCCTTGGGCCTTTACAGGCCCTTTGGCAACAAACTTCACACTCGGGATTAAAACTCATACTTTAGTCCCTTGGTGTATAACATACTATTTATATATCTAACTTCAAAAATGACGAATTTCCATAAAAATTTCCATTCCCTATTTAACCCACTTAGGGGACGAATTTTCAAAAATCCTTTCTTAGTGCTCACCGACGTTACATAAGGAACTCCTGTGCAAAATTTCATTCTTTTAAACCCAACGGCTTAGGCTGTGCGTTGTCTGTCAGTCAGTCAGTATTAGAAATTTATTAAGTAGATTAAAACAGACCAAAAGAAGTTTAATTTTTTTAATCTCATTAAAAACGGGGTTGTATAGTCAGTTTACGCTTTATGTGGCTTAAAATTTTTTAAATAATGATATTTTTTGTGGAGAAAATTACTTTTCGGTTTTCAGTTGTTTTTAACAGATAACAAGTATTATATTCGAGATCTTGGTGCTACAGCTCATCCCATTCTCACAAAATAAAAATAAAAACAGTAATTTTTAATTGAAAATGTTATATTTATTTACAAAATAATAAAATTTTTATACAAAAAGACATTATAATCTTCGATTAAATATCGAAACAATATACACCAATCATTAATTTTATTTTCTTTGGTACATAAACCGTATTTTCAATTAAAACTGAACATTTTCTTTTAATTAATTCATACATCAAAAAGACAATCAATTTCATCAATTTTTTTTTTGTTCATTTTACATAATAATTTTAACAATTTACAAAGCATTTGTTGTTCGATTTATAAGAATATTTATTTATTTATTTGGTTTTATATCATATTTTTATGATTAATTAAATTTAAGTGTACAAAATAATATTGACTTTGTCAGATATTAATACTTCAGTCATTTTGATAACTTTCAATTTCAATTTAAAATAATGGTTTTGATAAGTGAAGGTATTTCAACAATTGATTATAATTTCAACAATTAGTAGAACTCCTTTTTTTTAAAATTTCCTTGAAGTTTTAATTTTTTAATTTTTTGTTTGTTTTAAAACATTTAAAATACATATTCGGTTGATTTTTAACAAATATCTAAAAATTAAATTTAAACACTGCGCATGTAAAAAGAGTGGCCTTTCTATTTATCAGTGTTTTTATTGTCGGTTTTAATTGTGGTCAGTTTAACTTATTATCAAAATAATGCCAGATTCTTGTTGGAAATACCTACAATTAATATTACAAAATCTATTAAAATATGTACTTTCGCTTGCTTATTCTTATTTTTTGTTTATAAGTTAAAAAATGAATTTAATTTTAAAAATATATTTAGAAAAAAAGAACTGGCATCATGGAATCTAAGAAATAATATTTATTAACTATATTGAGCAGAATGTTATATGTGTTATATCATACTGTCTTATTCTAAAATATTTTAACCTTCTAAAGCGTTTCAATCAAAATCAAATGAACGAATTTTTCATTCATATATTTTTCAAAATATGGAGAAGGTTAAAACCATTTCAAAAATTAATTTTTTATACAAAAAAAAAAGTTTAAATATGCGTAAATTGTTTAAAAAATTTCTGACGCCAGTAGAAAAATTTTTTTTCAACTATTTTTATTAAAATTCATGTGAGGCCTGCTTGTTGTCGACTAATGCGTGCTACATACATAATATTATCTTTAATTTAATGTTTTTCACGAAAATTGCGAAAAATATATCTTATGGGTGTTATTTTCTTCTTTTAAAATTGTCCTCTATTTTTAAATTGTTCTAAGATCATAATTTTTTTTTTAAAATTCTATTTAATGAATCATTTCGATTTAGGACTATAATTAAAGCTAAATTTATTTGTCATTTTACAAAAGAAAATTAACAAATGAAAATTATAGGTGCATTTTACATGTAAGACTAGGGTACTATACAGATATTTCTATGAAACAATACAAATAATATTGATAAATCGTAGAAAACAAAAATAGATCAATAACAAGTTTGGTATTTATTCTTTTAACACGAACAAGTGATAGTCCGAGCGGAACCAGTGATGAATTGGGAAATAATATTCACATGCATATTTTTTTTTGCACTTTGTTGTTCAGAATGTGCTAATGTACATTAAAGTGCATCTTGCCTCCCGTAAATGTGTGTTTTTTTTTAACAAATTTCTTAAACTAAACAAATCGCTCCGGAAAAAGTTTGTTCGTATATATGTATTTTAATGTAAAACAAACAAGAGATGCTACTATATATATTTTTTTTAAAATCAATAATTTTCGTTAATTATTTTTTGTATATAGTTCTCGAGGGAAAAACTGTTTCCTCAAAACCTATGGGGTTTAGGGAACGTCTATAAATTACGTAGCTTTGTTGAAGGGACAAATGTAGAAAGCTGCGCTGGGCTACGTGGGGAGGGAGTAAGAGTCGAGCTACCTAATTCTTCAATTTATTTTATTTAGCATAATTAAAACAAACATGAATGTGAATGTGAAAGCTTATGAATAATCATGAATTATTTATGACTTGCTTATGACATTTTGAAATTTCACAAAATTACCTCAAATGGATTATGTTGGTTTCACAGTTTTTATAGCACAAATGTGAGGAAATATCATTTTCATAGCATTTTGTGAGGAAATATTTTGTTAAACTTTAAATAGTGTGTTAATTTTCATATTTTGTAACAAAAAGGATTATTTCAATAAATATCTTCTGGATTTAATAGGAAAAAAGCTGTATCCCATCCTGGCTCTATAGTCTGAGGAGAGTCGTAGCACACAGTGGGGAGAGGTTTAAAAGAGATCAAAATGGAACTTTGACTTTAGTTTATAGACGCTGCCTTAAGTATGTACATCCTCCAAGGTTTTTCATTCAAAATGCAACAAAGAAAAAGAAACAGTAAGAAAACTTTTTTAAAAATAATTGGTTTAAGCCGGCAACATTTCCGGATGTACATTCTAAACAAGAAAATTAAAAAAAAAAATAAATAAACAGATAAATAAATAAAATAAAAAATAAAACTGCTTGTGAATATTTTTTCCAGTTTATCAATGATTTCGCCCGGACTATGAAGAATGATACATCAAGAAAAACAAATCTTTAGTATAAATGTACAAATAATATAACATTCTCACTTTTGCAATGTGATAATGAAACAATCAGACTTAAAAATAGCCTATGCATATTTTCGAAAATATAACAGTTAAAAATAACTAAACACTGAGGTTCGGCAAATTGCGTTTACAGTAAGATCTATAAATTAGACTAAATAATTTAAAAAATACCCCTGTCGCAGCATCTGCATAACATAGCGAATTTCCAAATTTTGGGGACTGGCGGATCTCATCTAAGAACTGTACCTATTTAAAATAGTTTAGCTTTCTAAGAGTAAAAGATTTTTTAAAATCGGCTGGGTAATTAGTTTTGATATTTTTGGAACCCAAGAACCCGAACGGACTTTGTGCAGCATAGTTGTATCCATCTAAAATAATTTAGTTCTCTAACAGTGAAAAAATTTTCAAAATCGGTCGGTTAGTTTATTTTTTACAATAATGGGAACAGTAAACCCTGGCGGAAATCATACAACATAACCTTTATTCATCTAAAATAATTTTAGTAAAAAGTTTATCCTAACAGTAAAAAACGGGTCCTAGGGATCTCATATAACTTATGGTAGTTCGTAAGGTTCTTGTGGACATCATTTAATTACTTAATGAATTCAAATACTTTAACTTACTAACGGTGAAAAAATTTTCAAAATTTTCGACATTCGCTAAAAAAATCATTGAAAAATATTTGATATGTTTCGATCAATTAATGGTCAACATCAGCAAATAAAAGTTACTAAAATCGAAGAAAAGAATGAGTTATTTGTCCGTAGAAATTAAAATACAAATTCTGAAAACGAGCAAAGAAATATTGAAAAAACTAGATCGGCAAAACATTCTGACAAATAACACTACCCAACTAATACTTGCCAATTTGAATGAAACTTAACATACTTATTAAACAGCGAAAAATATTAAATACGTGTTTTTTTATTTCGGCTAAATACGCTTTTTAGGGGTAGAAAACACCATTCAACCTCTGTAGATGAAAACAGTTATAGCTAAATATTTTTGAAACGGCATATTTTTTGAAAAAAGGGCTGAGTACCAAATTTGTAGAATTTAAAGCGATGCACTTGATAGTGACCCTGAAATCGATTTTCAAGGTCAGTTGAAAATGATTAGCCATTGCCGAACTTTGACCATATCCTGTACCTATAAGCAGTAATTTCATGTATTGACTCAATCTATCTTCAAAATTGATTTGTTGCGTTATTTTTCTAAAATAAAAAAAATAAAAACCTGACGAAATGAAAAAATAGGCGCAAATTTATAGAAAAAATTAGAAGAAAACATTTTTGTAAGTAATTTTAGAAGTTAAGAAAAGATTTAATATCACTCCAATTGTAAGTTAAACATTAACTTTATGTTATATTAGAAATTTTCAAAATTTTTTAAAATTTTTATTGCTACTCTATAGTTATCATATTAGGAATTAAATTCAACATATGATTAACTATTATTTTTCCGATTGCGATTGAGCAAGTATTTTTCAAAATTACTTCTTGATCACTTATTTTCTATCTTGCATGTGAAATTCGTTCGAATATACTTTGAACCATTTAGGGATGAAAAGTAAACTACTCCTTTTGAAAAATATTAAATGATTTTCAAATGACTTTGGAAATTGACCTCAAGGTCAACTTCAAAGTCAAGAGCATCACGAGAGTCAAGTGCTTCAAGATCATCAAGTGCATCACTTTGAACTCTATAACTTTGGTCCTAAGCACTTTTTTCAGAAAATATATCGTACCATAATCCACTTCTATGTTGATTCCTGGTCTCTTTTCCTGCGTTTCTAATATTTATGTCAATAAAAAATGTGCTACCGTAGACAAGGATGAATAGGTACGCATTCAGACTTCACACCGTATTTTTTTGTATTTATTTTATGAGTACCTAATCTTTAATATATTAAAAATTTACGCGAAGATGGTCACTTTATCAGCAGTATCCAAAAAAATTTAAAAATATCGGTGGTTTTTGAAAAATTAACAAAAATCGTATAATTTCTTCTCTATGAAAAATTGGGGTCAAAAGAGACGAGAAAAGAGTAAATGGGGACAACCCGTAGGGTCGACCAAAATTGAAATTCTAATATAAAATAATTTCGAACTTTTTGTATTTATACATTCAAAAAAGAAATAATAGGTACATGATGATTTTCTGTAAAAATAAACGTAGAATCTAAAATAAAGTTTATATACTCCTGTCGTTTACCCCTAAGTTTATATTCCTCCTATTCTTATTTTAGTTCAAAAAATAATTTTTCAAAAGACTAAGACATAATAATTAATAACAGTGAGATTCTACGTCCATTTTCAGACTTTTGTTTATTAAATTGCGTAAAAGCTAGTAAATGCAATAACAGATATGATGAATTTATAAGGATTTTCTTGTACTACAAAATCTTAAAAATATGGAAACGCGTACTTTTTTTTCGTTAATTGTGTTTTATTCTTTTGCACAAAATTTTAAAAATACTTTATTTTCTTAAGAAAGGGAGGCAACTTTAGTCACAGATATGCCTATGAACAGTTTTTGGTAATCCGGGAAAAACGAAAACACTTTTTAAAATTTTTTTATTGTTAAAATCGAAATGTTCTTTTAAAGAGGGTTAAAATTACCATATTTTATATTAAAATTTTAACACAATCACTCCCTAATTAACGAGCCTTACTTAATATTAGCAAATTGAGAAAAAACACGTCAATTAGATTTTTTTACACAGATTTTATTTGTTATATAATTCAAAAGGATATTTTAAAAATGTGTATGAATGGCTTTCATTAAATAAATTTCAATATATTTTCCATTTATTTTAACAGTGGAATGTCCCTATTAGTGGCTATACTTTCGGCTTGGAGCGAATTAGACGAAGATTTTCTTCTAAAACCAAATTTAATAATTAATTAAAGAAATAAAAAAAAATTTGTGGATTTCCTACCGTTCAAATATAATCTTTATTGTATGTAAAAATGTTATTACATTTTTTCAAAAAACTGTAAGTAAACTGTAAAATTTTCTTTACAAATATGTTAAAATAGAGAAATGTTTCCTTTTTAATTTATTTTTAACTCTTTTTAAATGATTCACTTTAAAATTTTTTAATATTTCTTAATCGAAATTTCATAAAAGAATGTGTCAAAATTTAAAAAAATTTTTCTTTGTTAAAAAAAAAAATTGAATGTGCAAAATTATTTAATATTAGAATGCTCTGATTATACAATTCTAATCATAACTGTATTGTCAATTGGATAAAAAATTACGTAAAAATATTATTGTTTGAATATGATTTAACGTAATTTTTATACGATTGAAGCAAACTCTTATTAATTTTAGGAAGGTGTAAATATAATCTAAATTCTGATCATATCACATAACAGATATCGTCGGGATTTTTTTTGTAAAAAAAAATGGAACAGAGATACATTATAAAAACATTTAACTGACAGAGAAATAGAATATAGCCGAATCGTTAAATTGGATTAAAAAAATCATGACACGCTACTTATAAAGCGGCTTTTTTCGAATTTAGCTCGCAAAAAATGAGACAGAAAAAAAAAGAATGCGAGTGCGAGTGAAATGGAGAACGACATATTTCCTAGTTTTTCTCGAAAAGTAAGTAATTTAGAGCAACGGTATAAAAACATTTTTTATGCGTTTTACCTTTTACAATGGCTTAGTGTAAAAAAAAATTTGAAAAATTGCTTAATTCTGGCAAAAAACTCATTTTGTTGACAAAAAACGCCCGGAAAACCTACTTCTGGGCATCCGACGTGTCTGGCTAACGAACTCATCCAACGATTTGGAAAATCGAATTCGCACACAAAATTTCATAAGCATTAAACGCTTCGTTCGAGAGTTATCGCGCGGATACATATATATATATATATATATATATATAAATTTTAGTGAATATCATTTTCGTATTCTAGGGACCTCAAAACATATTTCTGATATGGTCTCGGGCTTAGGTCGCACCATGACACCTGGCGTAAAAGCTGAATTTCCAGTTTTGGAAATTCGCTAAAAAGAAAGCAATTTGTTTTTAGCAGTGGTGGCGTCATATTCATGTTTTTTTTTTATTATAAAATTAATTTAAAAAATGTGTTTAATTTCTAGTACAAAAATGAGTTCACAGAGTATTCTGAAGGAGGAGAGAATACCTGGGTAAACAATGTTTTTTTCTTTTTTAATTTTATTGAAAATTGAAATACTTATGTCTGTAACGCCACTACTGTTTATGAAGTAATCAATATGCTATTTAATGAAGTAATCAATATGCTATTTTTTATAATATGCAATTGAACACGATCATTTAAAAAATGGCAACAATAATTCTAATTTTTATAAACTTTTATGTTTAAGTAAACATCAATACTGATTGACGCTCAAATAAAGGAAAAACCTGTGGGTAAAGTCCCGTAAAATTTTTAATTGTTTTCCTACATTTACGTTGAAAATAATCTCTGATTATAATTCAAAATTAGAGTATTTTCTAAAATTTAATTTTTGTTTTACCATATTTCGGTGAACATTATCTCAATAGAATTTCATGAAGTTTAACCCTTAAAAAACTGAGTGTTTGCAAAAAAAGATTTGAAGTTGTTATTTTAGTAAACAATCTTTATAACAGTTTTTTCTAAGGACGTTGAATTATCTGAGTTGAGTTTTGTTTCATTACGAATAAGTATTTGTTTCGTATTTACGTAAGTTTTTAGAGGGTTATCTAGATAATCGGCAAAATAATAATAAACTTTCGTTTGAAAATTATAATGAAAATAATTGAAACTTTGAAGTATAAGTTTGGAATGTTAATAAAAATTATGGTAAAGTATTTATTTTTTCAATAATTTGTCATTTAAAAATTGAAATATTTTTTACGAACTAGTTTTCGGTTAATTAAACCATCATCAAGTAAAAGATTAACTGACCTAAGAATCAATTTTAAATTATGCAATATAAATCTTTGGAAACATAAATCTTTATAATTTTTAACCTTTTAATATTTTTACATACAGCTACCTATTATTTAATTATATTAATTTAACTATATTTAATATTACATTTGTAATTATTTACTTTAATTTTACAAAGTTTTATTATACCCATTGTTCAGGGTCCTCACCCACTGTTGTTACCAGTCTCTAAATATGAATCTAGTTTGTAATCTATCATCTAGTTTCATATGCACCTATAATATTTTTGTTTACTTTTTGTTCTACGTTTTTCCCAATTCTTAACTGGTTTCCATTTCTCAATTGTCTCGATTCACATATATTATAATTTATAACTCAAAATTGACTTTTAGTTATTTTACCTGGTGATGGTTTATTCAAACGAAAGCTACCTTGTAAAAATTGTGAAAATAAAGAAACAATCAGATAATTTTAACATAGAAACAAATTTTTGTTCATCGGTTAAACACTTTGCAATGACTATAGAAACTTAACATGCTAGTTAAGTAAGTTATTTTTCGCTAGTAACTAATACAGAGGTTATAATATACAGGTAAGTAATAATTTTATTAAAAAAAGTTGTTGGACGGTTAAATATACAAAACGTTCATTGTTGATTATTTCAGTTTAAATTTTTATTTCTGATCATAAATAAATTGTATTTGAATTAATAATAATTAATAATAGAAACTTAATAAATTGGATTATAATATAATTATAACATTTGTTGTTTCAATAAATATTACGTACTTACAATAACTATAATTTTTTTAAATATAAAATACAATTATTATATATTATGGCTGTTAATATTGTATTTTTAATTTATGTATGTACAAATTAAAATGAGATCAGAAGTACATTAGTTAGAGGTTTTCAAAATTATGTGTACAAAATTTCAATAAATTTTTATTCATTATAAAATAAAATACAATTTTTTATAATTGATGTCCCCAGTCAACAGATACAAAAGTTTGTAGGGTCTCGAGTGACACTCTTTCAAATAATACTAGTATTGATTAATTGGGTAAAGGTTTATCACCGAACAATCAACCACAGTCTCCACAAGTGAGATTCGCCACTGGGACTCCTGTTGGTATATATTTAGCTGGCGATGAAGTCAGACAAGATTCCTAACCTGGTTGAGGGAAATCTCTAAAGAACAAAAGAAATAATTCATATACCTATTGCTAGTTTAGATTTTCGAACGGCTTTAAAAGTACAATATTTCTCTTGATCTGTATAGCAAAACTCCTTCAGAATTAAATTTTATGAGTATGAATCAAAAGTGAGTAATTAAGGGTTAAAAACAGCTCAGCCAGTTTCGATGCGACTGATTTTTTTACGGTTGGGCGTGTACGCTTGATCACTATCAGAGTTATCAATCGTCTGATTTTCGGCCGGACAGTTCGGTTATGACATGATTTGTCCAGGTCTGGTTCTGCACGTGTGACATCGACGTCAAAAAAAGCATATTTCTTAGGTGACCCCTAGAAACATTTTTTAGGATAAGTCTTTTGATTTTAAAAATCAACTGGATTTTTCAACTGTCAGTAGAGCTTGTTGTAATTAATATTTGGAAGTAGGACTTTTGTTGAAAAGTTATTATTTAATTAATTACCTTATCTACTGCAATTAAAAGTTCACGGTTTCTATTAATTCTATTAATTAAATCCATATTTTAATTATATTTAAGCAACTACTGTGATTAGGCAAATTACTTAAAACATTCGTAAATTTTGGAATAAAAACTCACATTGTCCCAATGATAACCAAATGAGCATATAAATGCCAAAAATTTAAATAAATTATTAAGTTTTGTGTATTTGTAGTTTTTTTAAATACACATAATTTTGAGTTATCCTACATTACAAACAGAATATAAGAAATAATGGAAATCTTCGACTGGATTTCTCTCAACTTCTGTCATTTTTCTATCCTGTTGTTTACTTAATATTTATTCGAGTTTTATTCAATATTTTTATTTAAATATTTTTACACATTCTTATTTGAACTCTTATTTTCTTCCGATATGTTACCGTTGTATATTTTTGTGAAACAATAACTGAAATTTTACGTTTTTAAAAATAAAAAAGTACTTATTCGTAAGTGCATATATTTTTGTTAAGTATCAAAAATATTTTTTAAAAACTTTTGACACAAAAATTTCAGTTTTTTTTTTTTTATTAAATGTAAATTTTATTATAGATGATTTTTTAGTTTATACAATAATAGTTTAATACTGTTTTCGATATATTTTAAGTACATATTTAGTTAACAACTGAAGCATAATATCAATTTTGAGAATTTAATTTTAAAATGGATTAATACTAAAAGCAGTAGTTTTTGAAAAATGGTAAAAATTAAACGTTATTCTTCAGTTGTTAAACAGTAAATAATACTGCAAAATAAAATAAATATTTAAGTCTAAAAATAACAGTTTTAAGAGACGCTGTTAAGAATGTGCAGAATTTTAGATTACTTAAACCTATCATAAGAGAACATTTAATGTTTCTTTCATAATTCAAAAAAATAGAAGTGTTATCGCTGAATTTCAAAATCAATTCTTTATTAATTTTGTGTTCTTGATTTTCTTTGAAGGGAACAAAATTTATTGAATATCTCGTTTGACAACATTATTTGACAATGCAGTTTGATACTTCTAGCATTTCGGAACGAAATTATTTTCAGAATTTCAACGATATCAAATCTGTTTGAATTAAGTTTTTTTTTATTAACTGATAAGAAATAATATATTTAAAGAAAGTTAGTCTTTTATTATTTATTATTTTATTGTTTAACAAAAATAAGTAAAAATAACGTAAAAAAAATCTATTTATTCTCTGGAGGGGAATACATTTTTATCAATAATTAGCTTTTACAATCACTGGCAATAACATTTAATTAAAACACAGCCTTATTTTAATATAAAATATTTTTTATTTTTTTAAGTATTAACAAATTTTCTTAAATAAGAGAGCTTTAATTGGTGCTTGCAGATATTTTTCTTTATTTCTAGTTGCTGTGATGTCATTTAAATAGCTAATTTCTATTATTCGTTGCCCTTAAGATTTTAGCCAAAATATTACAAAAAGTAAATTACCAAAATTTTCGCAAATTTTCAGTTTTTTTTCTCAAAAAAATAAAAAACAAATAGAAGTTCACAAATTTTGCTAATACAATTTATCTCTTTTTTAGAAATGGACTGATATGTGTTTTTTTTTTATAAAAATTCTTTTAGGAAATTAATTTTTTGCTAATTAAATTTATTTATTTATTTTAGCCGCTGTGTAACGTTGGCTAAAGCAACAGCGAAAGCTTGTAAAGCCGAAAATGGATATTGAAAATCTAATGTGTAAGCATTTCCATCGATTCTTCCAAATTGCATCACCTGTAATTTTGATTATAATTTATGAATCAACTTTTAATATTTTAAATTATTAACATCGAAATTACCTGCTTGCCACGGAATTCGATTTGAAAATTTTTGGCCGATTCTTGCGTGACACGTCCACCGAAATCCAATTGATAAACTTGACTATTTTCGTTCCACATTGGCGCTTTATTATGCATTACGAATTCCCTACGAACGGGCGTCGATTGTGTGGGACAATTTACGCCGTTTGGTTCAATTTTGCCACGTTTTAACTGTTGATTATTATTAAAAACAAATTAAAACTATAAAACTACAAATATTATACAAATGGTACGTACCATACTCACCTTTTGTCTAAGTTGCGCTTTTTGGAATGTTTCTAAATCCTTATAATTTTTTCCGCTGAACATATCATCTCCAGACGCATTGATTTCATCGTCTGAACTTTCAATATTTTTATTTTTCCGATGTTTTCTCCCTAGTAGCGGCGAGTTCATGAAATGTCTTCGAATCGGTGAGGCGGACTGATTTCGTTTGCCTTTTTTCGATGGTGCAGGTGATGCGGGTGAACTTCTTGGTAATCTCGTTGAAAGTTCCGGTGAAGATGGTACAGTAGTTCGATCATCCATTTCTCGAATTCGATTTAGTAAATTTTCTAATGTTGTCAATGCTTGGCTATGTAAAGATGTTGCTGAACGTCCATTCGGACTGTCTGTGACTTTCTGCGCAAACGGTTGATCATTGGAACCATTTCGAATAAATGTTGGCTCAGGACTACTTGTATTTCGTGTAATTTGCGCCGATTCTATACTTCCACTTCGTAGTGAAGATATTTGGCCGGTTTCAACGTTACGTGTAGACGCTTCGTAACTGTGTCCATTTTTAATGGGAGTTGGACTTGGGGTTGAAGATCGTATTTCATCTACTTTTAAGTTGTGTTCGTCCGTGCCAAATGATGTTTTTCGTCGCATAGCTGGCGTTTTTGACGTAGTGAAAAAACTAAGTTTGGGAGGCTCTTTTAAAACGTTATCCGGCGCTCGTGATGGTGATTCTGTTACTTCAGTTGATGTTGAAGTTGCTGGTACTGATGTCACAGTAGTATTATTATTTAAATTAATTTTATTATCTGTGTTTTCCGTATTTTCTTCTTCTTTATGCTTTGGCAAACTCGACTGTGCTTTTTGTGCTTCAGGTGCCGGTGTCATATCACCGGAATCTAAACTTTTTGATTTCCCACAAGTACTGAGTTTTGGTGACTTTTTACTTACATTTGCGTTTTGTAGATTTTGTGTGTTTGTGGCTGGACGATTTTGTTGTTTTGATCGTTTCATCCTTGTTTTACGATTGACCAGCACCAGGCGTTTTGGTGTTTCTTTTCGTAACATTGCTAACGCTAAATCGCACGGAACTAATTGGGCGTCTACTAAATCTAAATACCCAACACTACAACTTCGTATCATGGCATCACCTGGCGCATATGAGCAGGAAGACGCTACTGTCATTGTTCTACGCATACCAGTGTTTATGGTTGTTTCAGTGTTTTCTACAATCGAGTCCTCATCAATAAATCGTAATTCTTCAGATTTACCGGACCATTTGGCTGATGCAATTCCAATTTGATTACCACTAGGACTACTTTTATTACAAATGCCTCTACGTTTCGCTGGTCCTGGTTGTGATAATGAGGACGTTGCGCCATGTGGAGATGTTGAATTGAATTCCGTACAGGTTTTTGTTTTGTTGTTTAACGTATTGTTTAGAGTTTCGATATCGTTTTCATTGTGAGTATTATTAAAATTAACTCTATTATCTAATGCGTTATTGTTTTCCAGTTTCTTTTTCAACGTTGTCTTATTAGAATCTAAATTTAAATTTAACGTTACACCGTTTCGCATGTTATTGTGAGAATGTTCCGAAGTAACTAAGTTTGATTTCATTTGTTGTATTGTGTTATTCGAATAATCCGTTGTCGAATACGAGAGTAAGGTTTGTGCAGGTGGACGGTCAAATATTATATCACTAGGCGCTACAGCATTTTTTGGCGACTGAAGAGCTGGAACGGAACCTTCACAACACAACGGCGATACTGCGTGTCTTCCTTGCGATACTTGTCCATTTGCAGGTCGTCCCGTACTTGGAGTGTACAAAAATGACATGCCATTATTTGCATTTCCACTTGTTGTTGTGTTTGCGTTATTTGTTCGCAGTGATTCACAGAAATTTACCATTTCCGTTAAATCGACATACGGAAATTCATCTTCATAAGATTCAGCTCTTGCTAATGCTGGAAGGATATTGGAAGTTTGCGTTAAATGTTCTGGATTTATATATTGAGGTGGAATTTGTGACTTCGGTCGTGCCAGACGATTCCCTCGAGGCGACATTGGTGCAATGGGCGGAGCGATGTCGGGATGTAATGCTTTAAAATTTCGATCACCATTGGCCATAATTTCCTCTTCGTCTTCGGAAAATATATTTGGATTAAAATTTGGATCCGGTCCCGGTGGAATATCATCTCGAAGCTCCGTCATTACCAATGTCATCTGTCGCGGTTGTAAATGAAGTAATGATGTTTTATACGTAACTTGGCCTAAATTTGCTGGTACGGAACTAGCAAGTCCATGAATTTTAAACTTCGTTCCCCATATATTTGATGTCACCTCAACTAACCGTACATGCTAACCCAATAATCAAATGAAAATTTGTTTAAAAGTGATTTTTTAAATGTATTATCTTACCTCGGGCAAAGTGTCTATGTAAGCTAAGTCTTCGAAATCAGTATTGTCTGAAGTAGGTCGATCGTTTAAACCGGATTTTGGTTTTGGTCGGTATCCGGAACGTTTGCGTCTACGTTGCATTCTAGGAGATCCCGCACAACCTTCTTCCCGATCTGAATCGGACGAGTCTGTTGGTAAATTACCGCTGCCACCGCTTGTTGACTGACTACTCGCCGAACTTTTGCCACACTCGCATAAATCTGAACATTGTTCTAAGATTTTAGAACATCTCAGTTATAGCAGTAATATATTTCGTTAATCAAAATAAGGTTGTGTAAAATTACCTTCGACTTGAGGATCAAATATAACAAATTCTGGTCTAATTTTACTTGTACGTTTTCCTTTTAATAAAGGAACTAAGCCACCCAAATATTCCAGGTACAATGTGTAGCATGTGCCAGATGATAAATTTGAATCGTCATCGTGACGAATCATTGTGCAATGTAATCGGACGGAGCCACTTGGTGGTCGGGAAACGAATTCTCTTAATGCTGAAGGACTTGGCACGCAGCACTAAAAATTAAAATATGATTTTAGTCAAGGACAATTTTGATTTTGATTTGTAATTGTGGTTTTGATTATTACCCGAATTGTTTGAGCAAAAAGATTACCAATCAAATTTCGTATTCTAGCTGGCAGTGGAAGTTGATGTAATTGTGCTTCAGAACGTAATCGACTTTGAACAATTAAACGACACATTAATTGTAACGAAGCAATTCGACGTGAAACCCAGGCAATATGCACTTGGCTACCAGTTGCCAAAAACAAACGTTTGTCATTATGACCCCACGTTAAAGCTGAGACCGGATTCTGAAAAATATCGCACGACAATTAAAATAAAATTGGAATAAATTGCAAGTGTGAAACAGAAACTTATAATTAATAAAGAATGTGAATGCGAAAGCAAATATTCATTATAATTTTATTTTTAAATAAATAATTTGAGTATTACCTGCGTATGAGGTATATCAACTGTATATAATAGAATTCCAGTGTCTGTATAAAATTTTAATAAATTCTTATATTGCATTGGTACGGTGGGAACCGATTTTCCACCCGGCAATACCGTTCCAGCCACGGCCAACAATTCTCTAGAATTACTCCATTCCATACAAAGTGGGCCCTGTAATCCTGTATCCAACTGAATTGGTGAAACATCATCAAAGGTTTTTAATAAGAAAATATATCCATTTTGTAAGCTGACAGCCAGAACAAACTTCTTTTCTTCTGGAAGGGAAAAATCAATTAAATATTTTAAGGTCAGTAGGTTTTGATAGAAAACGATTAAGACTTACGTGAATTTGTTGAATTTTCATTATCATCACCCTCCTCCATTTTGAATTTTTCACATGACCATGCCATTGAATTGATACCCACCTCAGAACTGAGCTGGACCTGTGACACCATAGCACCATGGACATCCATCACAACAATTTGTCCAGATGTGGTCCCAAAATATACTTGTTGATCATCTGGTGTCCAAATGCCGCACGTAATTGTCGACTCCAAATTCAACATTGACGACCAGTAACGTTGTCCTGCAACGGATCCGACCAAAACAAACCCATCTTGATAACAAATCAATGCCATCCGCCCATCATGTGACCAGGAAAAATGGGTTACGGGCGTATTTCTGTCATTTATTAATTCTATTGACCATCTACCCTCGTATTTGATCCAAACGAATATGATACCCGAGCTATCACATGATGCCAGTTTTTGATAGGGTTCATTCCATTTCACTAATATTACCTGTAAAATGATAAGTGAATGTAAAAGTAGGAAATTAAATAAAGGTGTGACTTAATTTTTTTCATCTCTCGGGCTATGATGTGAGTGGATGATAAGAAAAGTGATAAAATACAAGAATTTGAAGGGTATGTGTTTATAATCATCTTCTTAGAGGAATTATGCCGGTACTCATCTATAATTGTGAAGGTTGATGTTTACGCCCAAATCTAGGCTTATTCAGTTAGGTGTAAATGACCCTAAAATAATCATCAAGTACATTTGACAATTTCTGCTACTATTCTTTTCATTCTTAATGAAATTAAGGCTACAAGATTTTGATGGAGTTCTGCAACAAAGGTTATATTTACAATCTGGATTTCCACATTTCGATAACAGAAAACGACATTTTGATAACGTTTAAGATTACGAAATAGATAATGTTTTATTTCAGAAAAATGTAAATTCACTTGGGTGGTATTATCCGACATAGGGAATTAAAGTAAAAAGCTTCATTTTTACTTCTAACTGTACGTTATTGCTATTTTATACGTATTAATGGTGATATTTGACAGAGGTTGATTCCTCTCAAAAGTTTTCATTCCTAATAGACAAGTATGGGGGTGTAGCCAGGGTCGTTTTATTATTGTCGCAGGCCTTAGACACTTTTGCGTAAAATCCAGTAAATTAAATAAAAAAGAAAATTATATATTCTACTTTGTTTTTATTATGCTAAGGCACTTGTAAATGAACAAAATTTTACGGTAACATATGGATGGCAACAGTAGCCGGGCAATATTTCTCGAGGTTCAAACATATTGCCGTTAATATGTCCATATGACCCGACAATATATTCTTTATTGCGACTCTTGGCTTGCGTGTTGTAGACGATATCGGTCTCTGGGCGAAAATAATATGTGAACATTGCCCGCTTATGTCAGTTCGTCGCTCTCGCCGAGAGGGTTCTACAATTAAATTTTTGACTAAGAAAATCACAATCTTTCTGTTATCGGTATTGGTTTCCTATTACTGTAAACTGTTTTTGAATTTTGGGTCCAATTTTTTGAAGAAAATAATCAAAGTCACTTTTCGACATTCGAGAATTAATTCTCTGTTTAAATATTGAAGGGTTTCTCTATTGTTCAATTAATAGGGTCGAATTCAAGTCCTTTTCTATTTTAAGTTCTTATAAAATTTTTCAAAACTATTTGTACCGTGCTAGCTAATATTTCCTTACATTCGGTCAAAATCCATAGCTATACTGGATATGGTTGAAAGATGTCAAGATATATCTAGCTATACATATGGTCCGGACATAATTGCTAATATTTCGAAAATGTGTCCAAGCCACAATTTCAGCAATATTTTCAGCTATATGTATACCAATTTTACTGTTAGTTTATAAACCTCTTTAGGGTACACTCCTATTTAAACTTTCAGTTTTAGCCTTTCGTAGGTCCTTGTGGATTCATAGGCCTTAAGCACAGTTGTCACTGTGCCTATTGAGTAAGTATTGGGTAAAATCGTCATCAGTAACTGCCTCAAGCAGAAATTTTGGCATACGATACCATCTAATATACACCTTAAAAGGAGTCCAGTTAAATGTTTCATCAAAATAATAATTCTTGTGTGGCTTTCATTCAGTTATTAATCTTTAAATCCATAAAATATCATATAATTTCGATCCAGACATGTTTGTTTATAAAGTAATTATATGGATAGCAATATCAATATTTGATCAACAAGAAAATGGATACTCTGATGGTATCCATGTACAATTCTAAATTGAATTGTCAATATATAAATATCGTACAGACATATTCTCATACCCATATAATAATGTATGATAGATATTATTAGTTTGCAATCGAGCTCAATTTATGTTTCGATATTTGACATATTGTCTGATATTCCACCATATATTGCAATATTATGTATATTGATTTACAAGCTCAGCGTAAGTAAGTAACTTTATAGCTTTAATATATTTTACATACATGTATACAAGTTACATTACATTGTGTTTACACATGTGTATCCTGTCCATATTAATATATTATAGATAATTACTAATAAAATTTATCTTTAATTGGTTATGACTTTACTCCGGACCAATACCTATCACTTAGATATAGTTTTAGCAAATTTTTTACCAAAAATTGCGACTGTACTAAAATTTAGGGACCCGAAAGTATCTCACCGGTCCACAGAAAGATGTGTGAATTACAAAAATGCTTTACTGTGGTTCATTTCAGTTAAATTTAACCGTGCTTCGTCACTTTGAATTTAAATAATTTCCGTTTTCTTGGCTTTATCTCTTTCATTATTGCATTTACGTAAATTTTAAATTTGCAGTTTGCTTTTAGAAAAGAATCAAAGATTGATTTGTTTCGAATATAAGAAATATTTAATTTTCAAACGAAAACTCATGATCAATTGTATCTGAAACGAGGTATAATTAAAGAATTGCTTAAAAAACTTTTCTAATGTTTAACCCCTTTAGGACTAATGGTGAGCTCAGCTCGTCATACTAATTTTTTGAAAAAATTCAGCTGAAGAGTGTGCATTGTCTTATATCCGTAACTGGAGGCTGTATAGTAAAGAGCGGTCATATTGTAAATAAATTAAGCAAAACGTACCAAACTTTTAATTATACTTATAGAGATATTAAATTTTTTATCTAAAATATTGGAATATACGGCGATACTAAAAAGTTAAAAAAATCTCGATATCTATCTGTATTACATGGTAGCCCAAGTGGTCGCAAAACGACATTTCATATTACACGCCCTTATTTTATTTCAATTAATTGCGGAAATGACTCCAAGCTAAAAAAATTCTATTTAAAATTAAAGAATAGCTTTTAAATATTTCTTTAACTCTTTAAATGATTAAGACGAGTTAACTCGTCCTGCAATATGGCGGCTCAAAATGCTGTGATATGTATATATTCACTAGTACAGGTGCCGCCATCTGTGACAGATTTTCCGAAATACGGTATAATTCTAATTAATGTGCAATGTTATCAACATAATTTAGTATAATTTATATTTTGTAAATTCCTAAGGGTTCACTTTTTGATGTTGGGATCTTTGATTTTTTTTTCTTTTTCTTTTTTTGTAACCTTATCTATTGTACTTTTCACTGGCAGTAAAATCCGGCATTTTGAGACAAAAAATTTTTCCATATGGTTTGTTTAAAAGGGTTAATCCTTAAGAAAGTTTTGATATTTTTCTGAATTACATGGTAGACCAAGTGGTCGGAAAACGACTTTTCATATTACATAACCTAATGTTATTTCAGTTAATATTGGAGGTGATACTCGGGCTACAGGAATTCTATTTAAAATTAACTAATTGCTTTTAAACATTTCTGTTATCCTTAAGAAAGTGTCAATATTTATCTGAATTACATAGTTGATTAAATAATAGGTAATCGGATAACGACATTTCATGTTAAATTTAAATGAAATCTAGAAGACCGATCTATATGACCGATCCTAAATGTGACCAAGATTATCTTGAGATTTTACCTGGTCGTGACTGGAATAAACTTGCTTTAGGGGACCCAAGGAAAAGAAAAATCCTAATTTAGGGGATCCAAGGAAAAAAATTGCTAAGATGTCTACATAGTTACGTTTACAAGCTTCGTACCATTCAACTAATAATCAAGTTCAAGACCGATTCAGCAAATGAGAACGATCGAAAGTGACATCAAGTTAATCAAATTTTGAATGTAGGTATGTCTCGCTATTTGAAAATATTCCTCAGAAACCTCAGTCACAGACCAATCATCTTGGGAAATGAGAAAAATTAATTTTTCGTAAATAATTCGACGAATAATAAAAATATCGAATAAAGCTTCAAAGAAAAATTGTACAGAATAAAATTCTTTATAAGAAATTTATTATCATTTTCTTATATTTGCAATCAAGGAGAAATTATGACCTATTGAAAAAATGCTTTTAATAGTAAGAATAAAAATAAAAAAAAATATAAATTCTTAACAAAAATCAAATTAGTATTTCTTACAAAAAAAAACGTCACCAACAGTAAAAGTGGTAGTCCAATTCTTATTAAGACTTCTAATTTGATTGCTTCGACCAACGAACGAGCAACTACTCAAGAGTCAATCGAA
Organism: Brachynemurus nebulosus; assembly: GCA_035578155.1. NCBI lineage: Eukaryota > Metazoa > Arthropoda > Insecta > Neuroptera > Myrmeleontidae > Brachynemurus > Brachynemurus nebulosus. Next base: position 29,458,360 of record JAPWDM010000003.1, read on the forward strand.
TTGAATAAAATAATGAATTCAAATCTAATTGCAAAAACAATGACAGGATTTAAACTTGCGATACTTTCTTATTGTAGGCGATGACAGTAATGAGATCTCTCACTCTTTCGTTTCTTTAAAAAAATTCAATGCAAATAATAATCCTTATAAATATAGAGAAGTCTCACAGAAAAAGACTGGCTTTAAAATCCTTGTTTAAATTGAGTCTTGTCCTATCAAACTTTGGAAAGTTGAAATATTCAGAATTTTTCTCACCTCAGATCGATGTCCACGTAAATTATAATTCGTACGCAATGGAAAATCCACATTTTTCTTACAATGGCTTGTGGTGAATGTCACGCCAACAATTCCACGTACATTACCCGTTGCCAACCAGCCCTCTTGATAATAATTGGTACGATTCAATTTCCAACCTTCATCCTATAATCAAACAGACAATTTATTTTATTTATTTAAATTGAACAGCAAACATATTGGTAAGCAATTGATCAACGAAGTGTTATATTGTAATTAAAATTTGTTATTAACTTATCAAAAACGTTCTAAATTAACTATAGACAATAAAAAATTTCATTTTTCATTTTAATTGGTAATTTTCCACCTTAGTTAATTTATAAATTTATTAAAATTGTCTTTTTAGGATTCCGAAGAAATCAATTTCGGAACCTTATAAATTTGTCATGTTTGTTTGCCTGTCGACCCATCTGTCACACCCCTATAATTCCTATATTTTTGGATCTATGAAAATTAAATTTTGTATATTTATGAGAACGTTCCTAAAGCACCTAGTTAGGGGAAGGGTGGGATTATGATAAAATAACATAGTTTTATTTGGAACAATTAAACAAACATGAATTTGAATATGAATATTTATTAAAGAAACCAATAGACATTATTTGATGTTTTGAACTCTCAAATTAATAGTTGCAAAAAATTATAATTAAAGGTGTTTTTTGTTTTTAAAATTATTTTGTTTTTAACGTTTTTTGTTTTTATAGTAACAAGGAAGGCAAGACAATTAATGGAATTTTACGGTAGCATCATCTGCAAACAAAACGGTAGAGAACCATCTGCAAACAAAATCACACATTTTTTAAAAAAATCAAATGGTTCCGAAGTTGTACCATTTGGTGCGATTTTCGGGCACGCAGACGAACAGATCTAAAGACACGAAACGAAAAGCCGCGTGAAAGTTTTTTTGGGAGGAAAAACATTTTCATATTTCAGAAGTGATCACAATACTTTTTAATAGCCTTGAAAGCAATAAATTTCGTATGTACCTATGTTAAACAATCAATTTAAACTAGTAATAATATCAGTGGAAATATTTACAAATATAATGATATAGATATTAATATTTGTATATAATTTGGTATATAGTGTTATTAAATTTAATATTGTACACCAGTCTAATTAATAATGCTAAAATGTAAAATACCACAGAATTAATATGATAGCTTTGTTTGGTTTTACGAACACATTTAATACCCACTTATACATATTATGTATGTGTTATGGATATAGATGCCATTACCATTTAACACATGTATATGTAGATTAATAACACTATAAAATCAAATTTTGTTTTCAAACTTTCAGAAGGTAACAAACAATATTAAATTGATTTCCATATATACTATATAACTCCTACATTTACTAACATTCTAGAGGCAAATTATTAAATTTTAGCTTTTATACCACTATATAAGTTTTGTGAATAGTAGGAGGAAGTTTTGATTTTAATTAATTATTGAGTTTAGATTTAAATTGACTTTTACATGTTATGTAATTATTTTTGTTATGATGGATTTTGATTTATTAACGTGGAAAATATTGTCCGCGTGCTTTTAACAATACTGGAAACTTGTTTAAGGTAAGCTGTTTACCTATTTTTATTTACTTTATTTATGGGCGGTTTATTTCACTAAATAAGAAGATAATATAATAAATGTGTCGCCTAGTATCAAAATCCACTAAATGCACTTTTCGAATTTTTTAATTTTTTAGGGTCATTAATTTTTAAATGCAACAAGGCATATGCCCCTTAACATTTTTTGTTGTAATTTTAACTGCTTACTAAAGAAATCTGCAACTGAAATATAACATAATTTTCAAATCCTGCTAAAATTACATTGAAAACTTTACAGATCCTGCTAAATACCTATACATAACCTATATTTTAGATTTTAACCGTTCAAATTTTAATTTTTTCACTGACATGCGGGACGTACGAAGTATAAAATTATGTTTTCACGTAAAATTTGTATTTTAAATAATTATCTAAAATTTTAAATAATGAAATCGTAGATGTAAATGAATTACTAAGTAAGCACTTTGGTTTTAAGTGACAAAATGAAAATAGTTTACAATATTACAAAACAAATTGTATCCTCTAACCCTGATAGTAGAATAGCTGAGCGGGTTCTGTGACACCGTAAAACTAAGCAACTTGAACCCTTTTGCCAATGATTGAAATCGTGTGATTTTACGGTACTACACATTCCGAACTGATGAGTCATCAAACTGTATCGATGTGCAAACCTTGACCTTTGACCCGGCACGTACTGAGTACATGTATTTAAAATTTGTTGTTGACATTTGACCCCAACACTCGCTCATACTGCTGGCCTTGAAATTCCTAAGAGGTGAGTCATCGCCAGCAACCGAATTAATTTATGTTAACCCATTATGCATCATCACAATTTACTTATAACAATTTCATTTTGTGTTAACCCATTACCAGCCAAACCTAACGCATGCGCAGACTGAATTTAAGTACACGACGCATGCGCAGACTGAATTTTAGGTTACAATTTGATAGATGGGGTACACTACCGCGTCAAAATGTGGGGAATACCCTAACTCGGGGGTGGCCCCAAACTTTTGACGCCGTACTGTACTTAAATTTTTGGTACACTGCCGTGTCAAAAGTGTGGACCCCCCCTGGCCAAAAAGGTATCCTATCACTTTTTGAAACGTACTGTACGTGCAAACCTTGACCCCAACCCGCGCTTGCCTTAATTGCGTCATCTTAAACGAACTATCACGTCAAAAAATGTGGGGAATACCCTAACTCGGGGGTGACCCCAAATTTTTGACGCCGTACTGTACTTAAATTTTTGGTACACTACCGTGTCAAAAGTGTGGACCCCACTGACCAAAAAGGTATCCGATCACTTGTTGAAGCGCACTGTACGTGCAAACCTTAACCCCAACACGCGCTTGTCTTAATTGCGTCATTTTAAACGAAAGGTACATTACCAAGTCAAAAATGTTGGGAATACCCTAACCCACGGGGTGGCCGCTAAATTTTGCGGGGCACTGTACCAAGCGCTAGATTTTAAAACCAGACTCCGGGGTCCAGATTTCTGACCGCTACTGTACTGCCGGAAATCGAGTGTTAACTGTACCTTATGGGGATTTTTGGTATATTTAACCTTGGAAAATTCCAGGAATTTTTATCAGTTTTAAAACAAACAAACAACTAATAATTAAATGTTTATTTTAGCTGAATTATGATCATATGACTCATATATGGAGTTTTTTTGGTATAAGAAAGATGACGTCATGGAATATTAATGAGTTAAAAAATTGTTTAGTAAAAAATATCACCCATTGTAGGCCTCAAGCAAGAAATTATTTATATCAGTTTTAATACTTTAACATTTAACCTACAGTGACCAATTTTTTAGTTAACTAACAAAAATTCTTGAAATTTTAACAAGTTACAAAAAATATTACTTCTTATGGTGCACAACACTTTTGAATTTGACTGTAGCACAAAACTGTTTCTATATCAAACGAAAATTATCTGAAATAATTCAGTATGTACATATGTATAGACTCTATATATTAAAAATATTTTATGTATACACTCTGTATATTGAGAATAAGAAAGAAAATTTGTATATAATTTTAATTTTTATGAATGCTAGTAAACGAATTGTATAGCCATTTATGAATAAGTATTAAATCTAATTATAAAATAATTTATAAATATTGCAAAAAATTTGTTTAATCAGCAAAATCAATGTATATCATTTTAATACTGATACATATTTATATTAGGGTATAATAGTATTGTATTTAACATTTTTAAACAGAATAAAAGTTCAATTTTTGGTTTTAAATTACTATAAACACGTCGCTTAATATAAAAATGATAACAGCATTGAGTTTTACTAAATTTTTAAGTCTGTAAAATCAAAATTTTTATAGCTAGAACATTTTGAATTTGATACTTTATCAATCATTAACATATATACAATATCATGTATATATAACTGGTGTATATTTAGTATTTTTAATAAATATTTTAGTATACAGGGTGTATCATGAAATATGCTTTTCAATTAGAATAATAAATTTCATAAGATTTTTGTTAATACTCTTATTGGTTAACGAAAGAAACTTTTTGCTGTAAAAAAAATAGGGGAATCAGGGTAATAATTAAATAAAACGCACATATTTTTCTTTTTTTTAAAATTTTATTTATAGAATATGTATACAAAAAATTAAATTGCTTAAATGTATATATTACTAAAAATCTATTTATTTTCCATATAAAATTTTTTTAAAAGAATACAGTTTTCTAATGAGCAAATTTTATCTGAATGGATCATACAGCGTCTTGAA